>CM032063.1:37551492-38151492 GCA_018831715.1 Matsumurasca onukii | reverse complement strand
GTCAACTCTGAGTCTTTCACACATCCGAGTGTGACAAGTGACTTTACTTTGACATGTTCATTTCACATTTTACTGTCGAGTTTATAGTAACGTACAGAAAACTTTGTTGGTGATTATAGAACAAGAATAAGAATATGTGTATTTTCTTAAATAAATACAAAAATGGTTACAATGCAATTTTAAAAACAAGTAACGTAAGTACAAGAACAAGTAAAGTAAGATGATTATAGAACGAATTTTCCGTAATAAGCACGATTGGCCCAGAAATATTCTCAATCTATTATTTAAATGTTTTCTTGCAAATAACTTTTATTTGGTTAGGTGTCTGATTGTGACACTAAAATGAAAATCCTCTCAAATACTTAGTACTAAAGTATGCTTTATTTTATGTGACCCTTTTTCTAAATACAAGTTTTCTTCGGGGTCAAAATGTATTAAATACAAAACTTAAAATTGGGAAATTTTTAAAACGCAGTTTGCAAAGCAAGTATCAAACAACCAATAACCTTTGCCTTCTGCACGTGCAAAACGTGTAATGAATTTGTTGCTCTATATACTGTTTTCAAAAATGTCATCTATGAAAAAATGCTTGAATACATAATACAATTCTATCAAATCACTCTAAAACGCGAACTAAAAAGTTAGAACTCTGTTGTTGATAATCTTTTATAAGATGTTACTGATATCTGCATTAATTAATAGTATTGCGGGTACAAAAAGCTTTCATACGTACATTGAAGTTCCACTGGCATGTAAATTTACTAGACCATACAAAACCACACCACATAAAAGTTCATACAAACACTGGATTATGAGTGAAGATTCACTGAAAGACAACTGCTGTTGAAGCTGTAATGTTGGAAGTTTTGTCATAGACAGTTAGCGAAGTCAGCGGTTCTCTGAAGACAAACAACTAGAACCGTACAAGATACGCTCAAGTTTCCAAGTGAGCAAACCTACCTTGCTTGAGATTGTTAAGAATATTTGACAGAAGAAATATGTATATCTTACTAAACTAATCGCTAAACACAGAATAAGTGAGATTGGGTTCATTCAATTATGGTTGAAAAACTATAAAACTTTATGCCCTGATTTTCCAGTATCATAAAAGTAACAATTTATTCGTAAATATACAAATTAAACTTTTGTTGACACCAAGGACTTAACATGTGAAAAATTTTAAAGAAAACTTAATCGGTAATATGAGTGAAGTATAACACACCATAAACTCACCTTAAACCAAAACGAATGGATAATTAGATAGTGTTTCGATTTTGATTTAAGTTTCTTGAGCCTCTTAGCAATTTTATTTTGATCAGGAACAATTTAATACCTGCCTTAGATCTGTAGCTTGTCAAATAAACAAAGGCGGTTAGGGTTTGACCTGAAATTGTTCCTATATCGCGTGTCATAATCAGTTTATGTCGATGCCTATTGCCTTGTTGTAGAGAACACTTATTTATAATAAAATGATCAAATTATGTAGCATACCTCAAGATAAAAAAGAAGTTTCAAATATTTCTTTCAACTGAATAAGCGCCTTTAGGTCTAAATAACAAATTTTCCAAAAACTCTAGAGGAGCGGAAGGTTACCAAATGCAGGGCCGTTACCTTACTTTTCAAGATCTTACTTTTCAACTGCGGAGATTTTACGCCGCAACGCTGTCAGCAGTTCAGTGGGGCTTTTTTTATTGAAGTAAATGCGATTTGAATTCCTTGAGATGGACAATTTAACAAGCAATAAGCCAGTCTTCAAAACAAACTGCTTTGTGATTTAAAACGTACATAAAGAGCATTTATTTCGATGACGCATTAATAATATAAACTAAGTTACATTGATAGTTATTCTTATATCTTAAAAAACTACCTGATTAGTGGAAGTAGGAGAAAAATTTCAACTGACTTCTAATTAATTAGTGACTTATTTATGATTCATATGTTTGGTAAAACCGGCGAAATGTAATAATAATAAGATTCGCTCATTAAAACGTGCAAAACCGTTACTTTTTTAAGCCTTGTGATACGAATACATGTTTTTACGTGGGTATTCAAACATCCACAAATGTGCATTAGCAACACTTAAATCAGCTTTAAGTACAATCACTAAGGACTATGATCATGGTCCCTGGGGCACATGGTGTAGCGGGCTTTTTCAAATTTACTTAAGTTAGTGTCCATATTGAACTCCATACATGTATACCAGTGAATGAAAGAGCGGATACATATTTGAGATGTTGAAGCTCATTACGTAAATGGTTTACCGTTACCTACCAGAACTCGAACTATTAACTACACTTTTAAACATAGCACACGTTCTAGAAATTTTAAGCTTTACTTACGTCCTTTATTTATTTCCTTAAACTTGACCACAACCCCTGTTTTAAAACCTTATAAGGTCCATGAATATGTTGGAAATCAGAAGATACAATCAGGAGACTAATGTCTATCTCACTCCAGACTGATTGTGAAGCCTAAAGCAGACCTCAATCCTCAATCTCATCTGCTACACTCTAGTTGATTGCAATGTTCTGAACTAGGTTAGTTTCAATGATCATTAGAATTGTCGGTGACCACTTGTCACTTAGAAATATGAGGCCAAAGATGGAATAACGAGAACGTTGTGATTCACTATTGGCAAAGTTCTGCTCATGTTTTTAGATTCATGTTTAGTTATCGTATTGAATAACTTAGTGTATTTAAGATAATCAGTACAAACTAAAACTTGCGTTTAAGCGAAGATTATGTTATGGTCGGTAGATACCACATGGCTGAGGCAAAAAATCAACATAGATTGGCAGCCCAAGCACTGATAGCGCTGCGAGAGAATTCTTTCAATAGATTTTGACGCACTCGTAAGTCCATTTGCTCTCAAAAATCACACGATTTCATCATCGGCATCGGACAAACTCAAACATGTCGAGCCAAAGGAGAAAGCAGAGATAGCAGCGCTCGCAGCGCTATCAGTGTTTGGGCTGCCGCAACTATGTTGATTTTCGCCTTAGATCTGTAGCCTCTATGACCAATCTACTTACCGTACTATTATCTATGGTGTAAGCTACTGCGTAAAAGTTGTCAAAGTGTAAAATTACAAAACATGGTTCCAGACAGGTTACAAATACAGTATCCCTGAGGAGATTAATCCTAAATAGCTAACAAGAAGTTGGATAAATATACTATAAACAGTTTGTTAAACCTTAAAAATGTAAAAAGTAATTCGACTAATATTTTACAAAAGAATAATAGTACGTCATTTATGGTCAGGTACTTGAATTTAGATTGGTATGATTACGGGTAAAACCAAACTAACGAATAATAGAGTAGTACTACGGTATCAACTTATTGCACACCCATACAGAACCACCCAGCTCATCATTATCAAAACAATCACTCCAAATCATTCTCGCTTGAATATGAAAGACTCTTAAAGTTAGAACAAGACCACACAAAGCATGTTTCAAAATATATTTAACCACGAATAGTTAAACTAAGTGGTTTAACTACCAAACCATTACAACATTGCCGCTACTTAAGTAAAAGCTTTGCTTTCAAAACTTCAGTTCTGTTTGTAGAGCTGAACAGTTACTGTATGAAAGGCTGCTGTTGAAATGCATTCTCTGGAGTTGTCATGGAAACGGGTCAACTCTGAGAGTCTTTTCACACATCCGAGTGTGACAAGTGACTTTACTTTGACATGTTCATTTCACATTTTACTGTCGAGTTTATAGTAACGTACAGAAAACTCTTGTTGGTGATTATAGAACAAGAATAAGAATATTGTGTATTTTCTTGAAATAAATACAAAAATGGTTACAATGCAATTTTAAAACAAGTAACGTAAGTAAAGGCAAAAGAACAAGTAAAGTAAGATGATTATAGAACGAATTTTCCAAGTAATAAGCACGATTGGTCCAGAAATATTCTCAATCTATTATTTAAATGTTTTCTTGCAAATAACTTGTTATTTGGTTAGGTGTCTGATTGTGACACTAAAAATGAAAATCCTCTCAAATACTTAGTACTAAAGTATGCTATTTTATGTGACCCTTTTTCTAATTACAGGTTTTCTTCGGGAGTCAAAATGTATTAAATACAAAACTTAAAACTGGGAAATGTTTAAAACGCAGTTTGCAAAGCATAGTATCAAAACTAACCAATAACCTTTTGCCTTCTGCACGTGAAAAACGTTATTTTATGTTGCTCTATACTGTTTTCAAAAATGTCATCTGGTGAAAAAGAATATGTTGATACATAATACAGTAGAAACCGACAGTTTTAAAATGATAAATAACACTTATTTATAATAAACATTAAAGTCTCATAAGTATAAGCAAGCAAAGTAAATGTTCAAACCTTTAAAGACGCACATGAATCTTCTATAGCTTAATTTTGAGATAATTCGTATAGCTTGTAGAATAAATAATCCTAAGAGTTTGAGATAGCAAGAGATGCTAATTGTCATCTAAAAAAAGAATATGCTTGATACATAATACAGGTCCGCAGTCAAACCTGACGGTTTTAAAATTGGGATAAATCAAAAAGTTGTTGAGATATTTTAAAAAATTATTTTTTATTGTAAAGAGGAGAAATGGAAATTTAATATTCATAATAAAAAGCACAAAAATAACTTATATAGCAAAAGTTGTGTCACTTAAATAATGACTACTATTTTCACTGTACGAGTCTCTTGGAGAAGTTAGTCATGACTCTCTCCAATGTTTGGCACGGGATCTCACGAAGTTCTCGCCGAATTACGGTTTTTGAGAGGGGATAGGTAGTGGTGGGGACGTCTGGTCAGTTGGGGATGGTCGCCATTATGTTCACCTTGAGGGTGTGAAGAACGGCAGAGCGACGAGGGTTCCGTTCAAAAGCATGTCGAACAGCTTCAATATTAGCAGGTGTTCAAACCGTTTGAGGTGATCCTCATCTTCTTGTTGTCCCAAAAGCAGTGTTCTGAAAGTTTCGAACCCAAAGAAGAATTGTGTTTAGAGACGGGATCGCACCACGAGGAACATTAAACCGTATACGAAAACGCTTTTGTGTTAGAATCACAGAACCATTATTTCTAAAAAAAAAGTCTCGACTACATACGCACGGTGTTCGCGGTCCAACGCTCCATCTGAACTTTCGCTCAAGGTGAACAGAATGACGACCATCCCCAACTGACCAGACGTCCCCACCACTACCTATATACCCACTCAAAACCGTAATTCGGCGAGAACTTCGTGAGATCCCGTGCCAAACATTGAGAGAGTCATGACTAACTTCTACAAGAGACTCGTACAGTGAAAATAGTGGTCATTATTTAGTGACACAACTTTTTGCTATATAAGTTATTTTGTGTTTTTATTATGAATATTAAATTTCCATTCTCTTACACAAAAAAAATAATTTTAAAATATCTGAACAACTTTTGATTTATCTCATTTTAAAAACCGTCAGGTTTGACTGCCGGACCCTGTACACTTTGCCAAATCACTCTAAACCGCGAACCAAGGGTTAGAAATCCTGTAATTGATAAAACTTTAACGAAAGATGTTACTGATATCTACATTAATCAATAGTACTGAGGTATAAAAGTTTCACACGTAAATTGAAGTTCAACCTGCATGTAAAGTAAGCTTAACTAATTTTATACAGTAACAATTAGGCCCTCATTTGTTAACATTATTTTACTACAGATTAGTTTTTGTTGTTTTTGTTAATAGTTTTGCTGTTTTGTCAACGCAAATAATTTTGTATTGTGACAATAAATCTTTATCTTATCTTAAAGTTTTTCTATTAGACTATACAAAATCACAACATAATAACAGTCCATACAAAGCACAGGATTATGAGTGAAGATCCTACTTGAAAGACAAACTGCTGTTGAAGCTGTAATGTTGGAAGTTTTGTCATAGACGAAGTTAGCGAAGTCAGCGGTTCTCTGAAGACAAACAACTAGAACCGTGCAAGATACGCTCAAGTTTCCAAGTGAGCAAACCTACCTTGCTTGAGATTGTTAAGAGTATTTGACAGAAGAAATATGTGTATCTCACAAAACTAGTATACACAGTATAAGTAAGGTTGGGTTCATTAACTATGGTTCAAAAGCTTTTTTGTTCCTGACTTCCCAATATCATAACAATAACAATTGATTCGTCAATATACAAAATATACTTTGTGTTGACAACAAAAAAAGAAAAACATAAAAGTCACTAGTAAAAGCCAACTATAGAAACTAAACATGTGAAAATTTTAAAGGAAACTTAATCTATAATGTGATTAATTATTAATTATTTGGATCCATAATCTCACCTAAACTGTAAACGAATGGTTAATTAGATAGTGTTTTAATTTTGGTTTAAAGTTTCTTGAGCTTCTTAGCAATTTTATTTTATCAGGAAGTGCTTGGAACAATTTAATACCTGCTTGAGACGGTAGCGTGTCAAATAGACAAAGGCGGTGAGGGTTTGGCCTGAAATTGTTCCTATATCGCGTGTCATAATCGTGTATGTCGATGCCTATTGCCTTGTTGTAGAGAACACTTATTTATAATAAACATTAAAGTCTCATAAATATACAAGCAAGGCAAAGTAAATGTATCTAACTTTTTAAAAACATCACGACATGAATCCCTATAGCTTAATTTTGAGATAATTCGTATAGCCTTTTTTGTAGAATAAATAATCTTAAGAGTTTGTGATCCGCGAAAAGTCCATATGCTAATTATTGCATACAATAAATGAGGATAAATAAGTCCATAATATGCCATTTTTAGAACATTTCTTCTTTACTTACAATGCATAGATAGGGATCGCAATAGTAAAATACCTGAAGATAGTTTTTGGCAAACATAATCAATATTGGTGTTCCATTTTAAATTCCAATCGATATGAACACCTAAAAGTTTAAATAAGCAATAAACAAGTTATCAAAGTTAATCGAGAGACACGTTACTATATTTAATCAAAGGTCAATTTTAATGTAGTCGTATTGTACAAGGGTAAAGCCACCATTTCGTTTCAAATTTCAGTATAAACAAGGAACATCAATTACGCATGCACCTCAAGAAAAAGAGAAGTTTCAAATACTTCAACCGAATAAGCCTCTTTTGTGTCTAAATAACAAATGTTCTTCAAAAAACTCTAGAGTGAGCTGAAGGTTACTTTAAATGCAGGTAACGAAGCGATCTTACTTTTCAACTGCGGAGATTTTACGCCGCAACGCTGTCAGCAGTTCAGAGGGGCTTTTTATTGAAGTAAATGCGGATTTAATCTTGAGATGGACGCTTTAACAAGCAAATATGCCAGTCTTCAAAACAAACTGCTTTGTGATTTAAACGTACATAAAGAGCATTTATTTCGATGGTGCATTAATAATATAAACTAAATTACATGATAGTTATTCTTATACCTTAAAAACTACCTGATTAGTAGTAGGAGAAAATTTCAACTGACTTATAAATGAATTAGTGACTTATTTATGAATTAGCGTTACGTTGGTAAAACTTGGCGAATAATAATCATACATTCGCTCATTAAAACGCAAACCGTTACTTTTTAAGCTTGTGATACGAATACATGTTTTTCACGTGGGTATTCAAACATCCACAAATGTGCATTAGCAATGTTTTAAATCAGCTTTAAGTACATAATCAGTTAAGGACTATGATCATGGTCCTCGGGGCACATGATGTATCGGGGCTTTTCAAATTTAGTAAGAGTGTATTGAATATCCATACATGTATAACAAATGAATGAAAGAGCTGATACATTTGAGATATTGAACTCAATCACGCAAATGTGTTTTACCGTTACCTACCAGAGCTCGGAACTATTAACTACACTTTTAAATATTTAAGCGAGGGGTAAACAACTTTGTATTGAAAATTGTATTTACACAATGAGTACATTCATGGCGAATAGTGTTTTAGATAAATTTAGATTTGTACTCGTTTATTTGGTACGTTTAAGAGTTAAAATGTAGTGTGCGTACGTACTACGGTACTTATTCGACAGGAAAGTAGTTCAGTTGCAAATCGTCGTCATTATAGCAAACCCATCATTTCATCATTTCTTAATTCTTCTCTCCTCTTTTAAGTCATGAAAGCAGCGACAGCATTAGCATATTAACCAGTAACTGTTCAACACAATAAAACATATTGCAAACGAGTAAAGTAAATTATTAATCACCGAAATCACCGTTCTAATACAGTTTTTCAACTGGTTTTAATATTAATGACAAACTTTGGTGACTTTAAAGTTGTGCTGACTGCGACATAGTTTTGAAGCTGCCTAACACTATCACTTCATCACTATTTGAGATGCCGACCACTCATGGTGATATTTTAAGGCAAATATGTGGTGAAGGATGAGTGTGATAAGTGGTAGTAATGAGTAATGAGGTGTAGTCTTGTTACAAACTAAGGCCGACTCTTCCTTAGAATGGGTTATTAATTAATAGCCCAACGACCAATGGAAATACAAGGACCAACGGCTTGACTTGACTTCCGAACCACGCAGGTGATGGTCTGATATGTCTAAACGATGGTGGGAGTTGATGCGGGTATCATCAGATGATCACTGAGACTATCTGAACCGCTTTAGACCTATATCATCCTCTAACCTGACCTCCATGAAGCTGGATTACAGGACCACGCCACGAGTCCCAGTCAAGAGGGATGCTATATTTTAATAGCACTATACTGAATCAACTGCTATCTGAAGAAACTTGTGTTATAACACAAAAATATGAAGTTCACGTTTTCATCAGACAAGAATGCAAAGTTTGTGGAGCAAGAATCTGTCAGAGACTACCAGAGTAATACAGGATTCCTTGAATTGTGGTCGTTATTCCGACCTGACTTTGTTATTTCCCTTTTCTTTCCAACTATTATAAAGTAGAAGCTTTCTTTCACAAGAAACTTTTAACAAGCATATTTAAATAGATGGAAAACTAATTTTAATAGATGTTTAAAAGTTAAAGGTAAAAGTTCAGGTTGACTCATGTTGGGTAGCAAAATTAGCACTAATTAGTAATTTCTACCATTTAAACTTTACCAACTGTTTGGTGTTTAAAACGAAAGTCACGCCAAGATTGGATTCTTTTTATTTAGTTTTCAGATATTATTACTGTTACTAAACTGTAAAGGATTGTAAATGAAGGTTTAAAAGGAAAAAAGATTGAATTATACTGTTTCCTGAGCAATGTAGTTTTGATGATTTGGTAACGAATTGACCAAATCACCCTCGAAATAAAAGTAAACCTAATTTTGAAGAGGAAAACTTGAAAACAAGGTTGTTGCATTCGAAGAGATCTTCATTGTTATACACGGAGTTATTTAGATTCATAACAAATTGGTGAGCATTAATTTTGCACATTATTTATTATCAAATAACGCTTTTAAAATGAATTAATATCGCATTAATAATCATAGCATGTATAAAGTTGAACTTATTTCACAGCCAATCTACGAAGAGTAGATTAAATAATCATTAATATAGAAATAGTCATAAATATAGAACTGAAATTCACAGAACAAATATTTTTCAAAAATTACCCAGTCAAACTGGAGCCAAATTATACAATAAACTGCCAGATAATTTAAAAGTATACAAAATATGAACACATTTAAAGCCAGGTTCAAATCCTTTTGGTCCAACATGCTTTTTATAATGTAGATGAATTTATGGACCTATAATATATCTCCAAATTATTATCTATCTTTTTATTTTAAATTAATATTATTATTTGGTGGTCAGCAAACAATTTTTGTTCAGCTTTTATGGTGAATTTACCTTACTTCTTTTATATATATTTTTATTGTTAGCTACTGTTTTTTTTGTTGTTGTTTTTTATGTCACACAATAGTTATTGTATTGACAATAAAGATTATTATTATTATTATTTGATTTCAAAATGATGAAGACATAATAAACGTTTATTAATATAACATTTCTTGGCAGGGACATCACAACTATTAAATCGATAGTTTAATTTTAATTCGATTGTATTTTGTCTGATATCGATAATACAACATTCATAATTTGTACTTTAAAATATTAATTGAATATAGTTGTGGAAGCAACAAGATAAACTTGTACGAGATACATTTAACACGATAAACTAAATATTGTTTTGACTTTGTTGGAACAGTCTATCTTGAAGCGCATGAAGTGCTATTTTTAAACGAAATTGCTTGCTTACTTAATGAAAACACACTTACATACTGAATACAAACAAGTAAATGCCCGTCGTCGTTTTGTCCCTCCTGACTATAAAGAACCAGGGAATTATATTCCTGGGAAGTCATTAAACGTGTAGTTCAGTCCAGCCATAAACACTCCAGTGTGTGTGTGCACTCCAGAGTCGCGGGTTCGATCCCCGCAGTCACCACTTACATGTTGTTAAGTGACTTAGCACAAACGCTAAGTAAAGGTTGAAGAATTGAGTGGTAGAAAACCCAATGATGTCCTAACATCGCTTCGTTAAACAATACAAAATTTACCTTGTTTTAATGAGAAAAGGAGGTATGATGGTATTTAGTAGTTGGCCACATTGTGGCGACGAGGAACTCTTCTCTAACCACCTCAGCCCTTAACACCTCATATACTTAAATATTTACTCCTTCTCTTGAATTCAAGTAGGAAATACGCCTTGTATTAGAATTAAAAGTCGACAAGCTTTTTATCACTTTCATAGAATAATAAAAAATTCACAAAGAAAATAGGAGGTTCAAGTTACATTATTAGCTACACTCTGTCCTAGTCACGAAGTGACGTGCGTCAAACGCGCGTCAGAAACACATAAATAAATCCATAGCACAGTGCTGATTGGTTCATGCTATGACCTTTCATATTTAAACCAATCAGCCTAACGCTTTTATTTATGTTTCCCTGACGAGCTTTCGATGCATTCTTACCTCATTTACACCACGGGAGACAGAAAGAGTGTTTTCGATTACTAATTGTCACCAAGGTTTCTTAGTGTAAAAAGACGGTCTCGTCTTTAATCATAACTTTCACTTTCAGTGACTAAAACAGAACAGTAATGAAAGAACTTGAATGAAAGTAATATATGACTGAATGTGGTGAGTTGTGGTATGTAGGAACAGGTAACGCATGTTGTTTCTCTCTCTCTCTCTCTCTCGATGAGAAAATGTAAAAATAATTATAAGTTCAAATCCTCAACTCTGTAAAGATTAATTTTTTGTTCAATTTTGTACCTGTCTTGGGGCAGAGAGGACCATTGGCAGGTAAAATAAACGCAATGTCAAATTGTCTCTAGAGAGTCTTATAAGATGTATTAATAAAGCTTTGTTTTCATCAGGGGTGTTTTTGCTTTGATCTTACAGTTTTAAAATTTGATTAGACTGAGCGTCAAGGATAAGCCTCCCTTGGGGTTGAAAAAGCCGTTTGTTCATATCCAAATTACAAGTGAAATAGTTGACGGATACAGCTAAAACTTGTACTACATAGTCATGGCACTTCCCTTAACGTTGAGATCTTCTTATTATTAGGCAAATTCGTTTGATATTTAAACCCATACATTTTAGTACTTTTGTACATCTCAGGTTAAAGGCCGAAGTGAGGCTGTGATCGTAGCGAATTATAACTTAAGGATCTAATATACGCGACTAAATAGCTCGTTATTAAAAAAGCTAACTGTGATTTTGTTTTGAATGTTTTATTTTTAAACCATCGCAGAGTGTCAAACTAAATTTTGACTGAATTTGTCCAGCCAGAAAACCAATTGATTAAAAAACTGTCCAGAGTCTAATCAAGGTTAACGAGCGTGAAAAACGTAGTTGCATTTAAGTTATCTGCTTGACCCAGGTGGAGAACTTTAGATCCAGCAAGATAGAGAGGGTCCAAGATTTACGAGATAAGTTCTGGAATTTAATCTTACTTTCGAACTAATTCATCTCTGAAGGTTTCTGCGAAACCTTTCCAAATGGGTTGATATCTAAGATTTCATAGAAATACCTTGCAGCTTAACGTCATAACGTATCTTTTCCTTTCCAGATAAAAAATGTCACTTTTTGACCTACTTTGAAACCTATTTTGTTGAATGACGTACACATATTTTGTCTGCTGTTATATTATCAGTGTTTTCATCAGCTGTTCGTACAGCTATATAATGAATGACTTAAACAAATAAACACTAAATCACCTTAATCTGAGATGATTTCTTTACTTCAATGACCAGTTAAGCATGGTATTTTCCCCATCACAGAAATGAGACGTATTTTGATAAATGTCTCAAAAATGCTATTGCTGTATTCATTAGATAAATAAAACTTTTAATAAGAGTATTTACTAATTGCAATTTGACAACTATTACTAACTCATACGGGTGTTTAAGTTCTCAGTTAAACAAGACAAACGAGAACTACTGTGCCTTACTGCCAGGATATTAGGCTTTGTGGTTACTGTAGCTAGTGCCTGCCAAATATATACAGGCTAACCGACAAAAACGGGAAATGGGGTTGAAATTATTCAGGAACCGGTGCCAGCAACTGTGATTATGTTGTCAAACCTGGCTTACTTTACACGCGAACCTTAGAAGCACTGGTTTATGCTCCACAACTTGTTACCTTAATTTGACGTGTACAGATTTACGTGTACATTTTTGATTTTAGACCTACTGTTTTGTTATAAATATTCGTTAACTATGTAAATTCACACAAGATTCTGTTTTCAAATACAAGACAACGTGATTTTAAATAAATCAGTACATATTTTAATCACTAGGTCCTAAAGTGACACCTTTTGACCCGAGGTTAAATGAGCCATGGCCAAAAAAAAAAGACACTTGGGACGAGTGATGAATGATAATTCTTGTCATGATAAGAAATAAATGTTAACAATATTTTTAAGAAGCCAAAAGTAAACATTTTTGAGAACTTAGCAGCCTATTTTATATTGTTTTGAAGAAACACCTGTTACAGCACTGATTATAAGTCAGTGTTGAAATGTAAAACAAACTCATGGAAAGAGATGATCATGCCACAAAATGAGTTTTTAATCCTTTTGATGTGCATTTAAAAGGCCTATTTAGAATGTGAAAGTATATTGAAAGACAAAGAGTTTTTAGATCTGGTGTTATGAGAGTAGTTTAGAAGGAATTGTTTAAAATTGAGATTGTCAACGTTTTTTTACTGGAACAACTAAGCTCTTAGTTTGCATGTCTGGAAAGTTTAAAGATAATTCGGATGGATCATTTTTGAAGTTTAAACATTCATCTATAAGTAAAAATCCATAAGATGGGTTTGACCTGCAATGTAAGCGAATTTCGATGGAGAAATGGGAGCTTATCCTGTGTATCAGTGTCAGATCATTAGAATCCCTATCTGGCCTTTCCAATTATGTCGTCATTCGACGTGGTTTTTATGGCTATTGACATTTATGGATTTATTATACTCCAGTCACACACTGTATTTATTCCCCAAATATATATCTTAAAATTAAATAAAACGTAGTTTATGCTTTCTCAGCGATTTGGATATCATTACAACAAAGAAAATGAAATCCTTACGACAAACTACCCATTGCTTCATCTCTTCCATGTTATAAACTGCATTACAGTACTTCCAAACGTCACTCTTATTTAAGGACCTAATAAGAGCTTCTCACTGGTTTCGTAATAAACTTTCGGTAGTGGAAAGCTCCTTTCAATTACCAAAGGTAAGTAATTTGACTTTTCATGTTTACTACGTGTTTTAGATATATTCTACGCAATTATCAACCGTAAACACTTACAACCAATGTTAAATACCAACTTGGTTATTGTTATGTGAATATTAAAAGAACACTGGACAGTTAACTTTATTATTATCATCAACAAGTTCCACTTGGCTCTTGTGGTGCGGAGATCTGCCAATAGAGCGCGCCAGCTGCACTTGACCTCATCTGGAAACTGTAGAGTAGATCCTCTGTCATGATTGGCTGAACTTGTAGGGTTTAATGTTCTCTTTTGTGTTATAAGTTAAATGGTTTTATCATCATGCTTTTTGGTGTTCATACACAGTTGGTTGCTCTTGAATGACGGTTAAAACGGAAACATGAACTTTACGATTTCTAACTCTAACAGAATGATAGTCTATACTTTACATCCTTTCCCTTATATTCATTGTTGGATATAAGGAAACTACAGTGCCTCAACCTTGATAAAACTTTAACTATAAACTAATAAAAAGGAAAACAAACAAATCAAGAACACCTACTTAACCATTAAAAGCAACTTTTCGTTTACATATTGTACGACTCTACTTTATTCACGTCAGTCTCCAAAGCTAATATATGATTTAAAATGGTAAAATACAGTAGCTTAGGAACACTTAGACTATTGGTTTAACCTCATTTTACAACTATGAATTTCCTTATATAAAAAACGAAACCCCAATACGGCATACATTATTTCAAGCAAACTTCAGTAATTTTACTTTATCTAAGTACTGTGTGTAAGTGTTCTGACTTTACGTATAGACGTATGCAGCAATGTTTCTAACGTTCATTTTATTACTGATCATACATAATTATTTAAATCCACAAAATACAAACTTATGTTACAAGGTTTCGATCTTTTTCACCTCAAATTGTGAAAGCTATAACAATTATAACTATACCCCAAAAGTCAAGCCATCTAAACAAATTGGTAGTTGACTATTTGTTATCCTCAAAAATGTGTGTTGCATATACTGTATTACACGTAAACAAATTACCTAGCCTGATCTAGGTTTGCAAGGGTATATCTAATCCAATACACCTTGCTAGAAGCACAGGTGCTCTCTACGACTTGCCACTGCTGTAAATTTTACACCTTTATTAAAACACTACAGACACAGTGGTGAGTTTACTTTCTTATTAAACGTATAAATTTGTATTCACTATGATATATTTCAACGTTGTAAATGCCCGTTGCAAATATTTCAAAACGTAGGTTAATTTTATGTTTTTGTAAACATCAACGTACTTGGGCTTTTAGTTTTCGTTTGGAAACTACACCTCCATTAAAGTCACCTCGAACGATTCTTTTTGGTTTTAATCATAATTAGTAATTTTTTTTTCCTAAGACAACATTCAACTAAAACCTCAAGCACGTTTTATTATCTTCTGCTTTGTTTATAAGTACGTGCTTATAAAGTTGGATTATGATTAATAGTTTAAAGTTCAATAAGTTAAAAATCAATCAATAGTGAAAGCAATGATTAACGATACTTGTTTGAAACACAGAGTAAAAGTAATGGAGTTCTCAATAGGTGTATCCCAAAAGATATGTGAAGAAAAAATGTCTTTACATAATTTTCAAGACCTTTACCGGATGTTCAGATTACATCCAAAAGATAATAAAGGCAAATAGAACAATCATAAGTGTTGATAAAATCATTATCTAAAGTATATAAAGAACCTTTTGGAAAAACTAACATTATTTAAACACTGGAAAGAAATCGGATCTATACTGGTAAATAAGTTATCTGTTGTAGACAGACTGTGTGAACTGCTGTAATCTCAACCCTTACACCCAGCTAACTAACTAGCTCAACACTGACACAAGCAACTCACAGAGAGAGTCACTTGTGCTTGTACAACTGTGAAGCTGGCTTGTTTATCTCACCAAAAGTGCTCAACTCTACAAATGTTTAGTCTCAGTGTTCTCTGTTGTACACAGACTGTGTGAACTGCTGTAATCTCAACCCTTACACTCCAGCTAACTAACTAGCTCAACACTGACACAAGCAACTCACAGAGAGTACACTTGTGCTTGTACAACTGTAGCTGGTTTGTTTATCTCACCACAAAGTGCATAACTCAACAAATGTTTAGTCTTGCTCTTTCAAGGTTGTACACAGCCTGTGTGAACTGCTGTAATCTCAACCCTTACACTCAGCTAATCTAGCTCAACACTGAAACAAGTAACCACAGAGATAGTACACGTGCTTGTACAACTGTGAAGCTGGCTTGTTTATCTCACCACAAAGTGCACAACTCTACAAATGTTTAGTCTCAGTGTTCTGTTGTACACACAGACTGTGTGAACTGCTGTAATTCAACCCTTACACTTCAGCTAACTAACTAGCTCAACACTGACACAAGCAATCACAGAGAGAGTACACTTGTGCTTGTACAACTGTGAAGCTGGCTTGTTTATCTCACCACAAAGTGCTCAACTCTACAAATGTTTAGTCTCAGTGTTCTCTGTTGTACACAGACTGTGTGAACTGTTGTAATCTCAACTCTTACACTCCAGCTAACTAACTAGCTCAACACTGACACAAGCAACTCACAGAGAGAGCCACTGTGCTTGTACAACTGAAGCTGGCTTGTTTATCTCACCACAAAGTGCTCAACTCTACAAATGTTTAGTCTCAGTGCTGTTGTTGTACACAGACTGTGTGAACTGTTGTAATCTCAACTCTACACCCAGCTAACTAACTAGCCAACACACACAAGCAACTCTCACAGAGAGACACTTGTGCTTGTACAACTGTGAAGCTGGCTTGTTTATCTCACCACAGTGCTCAACTCTACAAATGTTTAGTCTAGTGTTCTCTGTTGTACACAGACTGTGTGAACTGCTGTAATCTCAACCCTACACTCCAGCTAACTAACTAGCTCAACACTGACACAAGCAACTCACAGAGAGCACACTTGTGCTTGTACAACTGTGAAGCTGGCTTGTTTATCTCACCACAAAGTGCTCAACTCTACAAATGTTTAGTCTCAGTGTTCTTGTTGCCACAGACTGTGTGAACTGCTGTAATCAACTCTTACACTCCAGCTAACTAACTAGCTCAACACTGACACAAGCAACTCACAGAGAAAGCACACTTGTGCTTGTACAACTGTGAAGCTGGCTTGTTTATCTCACCACAAAGTGCTCAACTCTACAAATGTTTAGTCTCAGTGTTCTCTGTTGTACACAGACTGTGTGAACTGCTGTAATCTCAACCCTACACTCCAGCTAACTAACTAGCTCAACACTGACACAAGCAACTCACAGAGAGAGTACACTTGTGCTGTACAACTGTGAAGCTGGCTTGTTTATTCACCACAAAGTGCTCAACTCTACAAATGTTTAGTCTCTGTGTTCTCTGTTGTACACAGACTGTGTGAACTGCTGCATCTCAACCTACACTCCAGCTAACTAACTAGCTCACTGACACACAAGCAACTCACAGAGAGAGCACACTTGTGCTTGTACAACTGTGAAGCTGGCTTGTTTATCTCACCACAAAGTGCTCAACTCTACAAATGTTTAGTCTCAGTGTTCTCTGTTGTACACAGACTGTGTGAACTGCTGTAATCTCAACCCTTACACTCCAGCTAACTAACTAGCTCAACACTGACACAAGCAACTCACAGAGAGAGCACACTTGTGCTTGTACAACTGTGAAGCTGGCTTGTTTATCTCACCACAAAGTGCTCAACTCTACAAATGTTTAGTCTCAGTGTTCTGTTGTACACGACTGTGTGAACTGCTGTAATCTCAACCTTACACTCCAGCTAACTAACTAGCTCAACACTGACACAAGCAACTCACAGAGAGAGCACACTTGTGCTTGTACAACTGTGAAGCTGGCTTGTTTATCTCACCACAAAGTGCTCAACTCTACAAATGTTTAGTCTCAGTGTTCTCTGTTGTACACAGACTGTGTGAACTGCTGTAATCTCAACTCTTACACTCCAGCTAACTAACTAGCTCAACACTGACACAAGCAACTCACAGAGAGAGTACACTTGTGCTTGTACAACTGTGAAGCTGGCTTGTTTATCTCACCACAAAGTGCTCAACTCTACAAATGTTTAGTCTCAGTGTTCTCTGTTGTACACAGACTGTGTGAACTGCTGTAATCTCAACTCTTACACTCCAGCTAACTAACTAGCTCAACACTGACACAAGCAACTCACAGAGAGAGCACACTTGTGCTTGTACAACTGTGAAGCTGGCTTGTTTATCTCACCACAAAGTGCTCAACTCTACAAATGTTTAGTCTCAGTGTTCTCTGTTGTACACAGACTGTGTGAACTGCTGTAATCTCAACCCTTACACTCCAGCTAACTAACTAGCTCAACACTGACACAAGCAACTCACAGAGAGATACACTTGTGCTTGTACAACTGTGAAGCTGGCTTGTTTATCTCACCACAAAGTGCTCAACTCTACAAATGTTTAGTTTCACAGACTATGGAAACTACAGTAGTATAATCTTTTACGGTTCAGTTAACTAGAAACTAGCTAGCTCTATTAAACGTCTTTGTTTAATACTTCATTGTTTTCTAGTATTTTATCACCACCTGAACATCTCACAAGTAGCTTAATGCGTCACCTTCTGAATTCCGCTTTCTTATTAGTTTTGCTGTTTGAATTACAAGTTATGTTTTATCTTACTATTGGATTGTGTTTACAAAGTACGTGCTTTGCACCAATTCCGCCCGGGTTTCACTCAGCTCCGCATTAAGAACGTTTTCACGATGACCTTTTTCCAGTGGTTAGAAGAATTTAAACTGTTATTTTATTTCGATATTAGGCTATTTCAAGTATTGTTTCAATCTGGGATCAGTCGACCCAAGTTTGTCATAAGGTTACATCTCATCATCTATCAAAATACATATTTCATTCACTATGCATCTTAAATTCACATTTACCTCGATCTGTAATATTATTGATTAGGGACGAGTATTAATAGTTTAATGGTATTAACGTCAGCCTTCGTCATGTAATTTGGCGCTGATTTTGCCTTACTTACTTTTAAATATTAATCTTCTTTTTGTCACACAATTCTAATTGTAAACGACAATTAACGATTATCATTATTAAAATACCCTCTACGAGGTTTCAATGTCAAATCAAAGTATTTAAGTATTATGTACCAAATACTGTATTTGAGTTTAATAACAAAATTACGCTACGTTTAACAAATTAGAATTTTATTTTAAGACAAACCTATGTAAAAGCGGCATTAAGGAGTTGTAGTAATATTTTTATTAAAATATAATTTCCTTTGATGCAAATGAAACATAAGATAAAAATCAAACTGAAATGCAATAATTTGCCAAATTATTTAAACCGTTTCTTCATACATTACTTTAACAAAAGAACAATTTATAAAAATATCTAGAGTGGAAAGAAGAAGAAGAAGAGTAAGCACGTGTTGCAGCGTTGCGTGTCCTCTTGGAATCGTGAGGTCCCTAACCCAAGTCCCTGGTATAGACTTCACGTGCCTTCCTTCCTTCATCAACTATTCAACACGCCCTCAAATATTTGTGTACAGGTCTTATAGTCAGATGAGTTCCATAAAAACAATTTATTTTTATTGTGTTGCGAATCAAATTGATTCGAAAATATGTGCAAATAGGTTTTGATAGTGAAAACATCTATACTATTAGTATTTCGGTTAGGGTTGTCCGGAGTGTTGAGATCTCGGAATCTGGCTGGGGTAATTCAGATTTTGAATAGAAATGGTCCTTAGTGTGTGGAGGGTGGGGAAACGAATAAAATTATATAGATTTTGGGTTTCCCATGTTATTTTTTTTAAATATCAGGATTTGTTTGAAACTCACATGTTGTATACCATTAAGACCCCTACTGATTTTGGGGTTCGGGGGGCACAATATATGGATTTGGGGGTTTAAAGGGGGCAAGAAATAAAATTGTCCAAAGCAAATAAGCCATGAGATAGGCCGGCGGATGGCCGAGTTTACAAAGCAGGCACCGAGGCCGTAGGCCAGTGCTTGGCCAGCGAAGCGAGCGAGCGTCTAGGGGTCTGGGGCGAAGCCCCAGCTTAACTAGTTGGTTATTATTTTGTGTTGAAAATGAAACATGTGTTGGATTGCCGTTTTGGATAAGTGCGTTGAAATGAATAGGGCGAGCTTTTCGTCTTTTGAAATGAAGGGTCTCACAGTAAAAACATTTTCTTGTGACCTCAACAACCCTTATTTTGAATAAGAGAAGAAATTGTAATTATTACAAACTTTTGTTTGAATACTACTCGCCTATACTCAATGTACACAATTTAAAATCATTTTTAGCTATTCAAAAGTCACTAATGGGTTGGATTATTTGTTAAACAGCCATTGTCTAGTATACATTTTTTAATTCTAGATATCTTTGAATTATTCTAGTATACATTATATTTTATTAAACCGTTGAATATATTTAACCAATACTTAATTTTAGTTTGTATGAACGTGTTTTATGTTCTCGCTTAAAAGTTTCATATTCTACTATAAATTATATGATTTTATTTTGCTATAAAATATCGAACTAATTCCGTTAAAAGGTATTCATTGTTGTGAGCTACCAGCAGAACCAAAAGTTTGACAGGTTTTGTTAAAAACAGTTGAAATAAACACCAAAATTTAAGTGAAATAACGTTATTAGTATGACAAAAAATAACCAGACGACACATTACCAAATAAAACAGTAAAATGTAACAAATGATTCGCATAACAAAGCTCTGAGAGTTGTGTCGTACTGAACAAGAACAAATGTTAACCATTACCTGCCTCTCGCTCTGGGACATTTCTCCTCATGAGTTTTAAACAGCTATTTGTTTTGATTTAACCAATTCATTCTTTTACAGAACGATGATTTACGTTTGCAAATACAGTGTGTCTGATTTTGTAACCTTGGCGCAAGGTAAGTAATTAACCCTCGAAAAGAAAATAACATTGCGATGAAAGCTGTGCATGATTCCAGCAAAAGTGTTATCGTTGACTATGTTAAAATTGGGTAATAATGTTTATTATATGAGTCTCTGTAAATTTGAACACTAATAGGCCTATCGGTGAGGATTCTTGTATGAGTGTGGTCATATTAAACCGGTTGGTCAACGTACTACGATAAGACATATAGTACACTCTCGTTTATCCACGGGCGTTTTATCCGCTTTGCGGATTATCCGTGGCCCCCGTATTTTTAAACTTAGAAATAGGTGTTTTAATAGTGTAATAAAAGTTTTCATAAATAACAAAATAATAAACTACAGTAAGCTAATGTACAGTTAGATTTAGGTTTTCATCATGTGCAGTACGTTCTTTTATTATACAAAAACTTATTCCATGCACTTGTGTTTTTATTATCTTCAGCCATTGCTTAACCATTAACGTCAATTTGCGGCTTATCCGCGAAATTCGATTATCTGCGGTGTATTCCGCGGATAATCGGGAGTTTACTGAAGTTGGTTTATTGTCAAATAAATAATAATCGAAACTCCTTCAAAATGTGGGTCCCATAGTAGAACTTTGACCCTTTGAACAATCCCAATCTGATCTCAAACATCTAAATAAGAAAACCTCTTAAAGTTGGACAAAAACAAGAAATACAACTTTCAAAGCTCAAATTCACAGTCTATTTAATTAAGTCAAATGAATTACTCAATATTTTCCAGTTAATATATTCTAAATCTGTTCATTAGAATAAAATATTAAGAAATACTTGAAACAAACCGTGTGATCAATTATTGATTTTTACTCAACAGCTCAAAAGCAAAGAGCTTAAGCTTAGGTTTTCAGCAAAAACTTAGAAGCTTTATTCCCAAGGACAAAAGTCTACTGGGGTGGTAAATAAATCAAGATAGGAAGCAAGATTATTTCTGTCAAGTCTCTCATAAACAAATCACCGCATTTGTCTGTTTATCTTCTAACTTATTCCGTCTCTCGTGTTGTCAAAACACCTCCAAACTGTCTGGTAACTAAAAGGCTAACCAATAAAGGAGTTGAAATTTTGAATGTTAAAAGCAAACAATTTAAAAGGTAAATGTATATTATTATGTTTACAAAAACCTAAAGATACGAGCTCATGAAAAACAATATTTGATCTTTGAAATTTGAAGAAGATAGTTGTGTGGGAAGGTAGAACGAAATGGAAGTTCTGATTAATGTGTCATCTAAGTAATGTATCCGTTTGATTGATTCAAAGTCTGGGAAAAAGATGTATCTCCTCCGACTTTCTCTTTTACAAGTTGAGATAAATGGTGTGAAGTTAAGATTGACAGAGATAAAAACTCAAGTCAATCAATGAAACAACGTCGAGCTAAGAGCACCATGATGAAGTTCTCATGTAATTTATTCACTCATAGCAAAGCAATCTTGGGTTAGTACAAAACTTTCTTAATAATTCTGTTGGCTTCTAGAGAGGCATTGTCTATAAAACCTCTCATAAAACTGAGATGACACCTTTAATTTACCCTAAAGTCGAACATTGTTAAGTCGATGAAGAACTTTATTTTCAGGGAAGGGCACTATATTTCTTTTCGTTTCTATAATATCAGGGGAGGCTTAAGGCAAATATCTGAAGAAGTTGCAAAACATGAATACTTAACTTTGACTTAACTGTAAGCTGGTCAAGCTTTTCGTGCTTTGATTTTCAGTAGATTAAGTTTTATTCCCACTAACGTACAAAGCAACATTAAATATGTGTAGTTTATAACTGAAAGTCAGAGTATTTGGAAGTTGTCTCGCATATTTTCTCTAATTGAGAGGAAGATTGAACAAATATTGGAGTAAATAATGTATAAATGTACTCGTATCTCGTTTAATTTTGTATATCAAAGACCACTAATCAAAGTTGAATTTCAATCAACGTGTTGGAAATTGAATCACGTTGAAATTTGTTTGAAGGGTCTTTATGCTGACTCATTACAAAAGTTATCAAATAAAACATGTTGTTTGACGATTTTCCAATAACTATTACACTTTTTCGATCACTATTTGTCATATTTCAACGCATAGGTGCTCAAATATACCAGTTATCATCATGACAGTCGCTCAGAGGTTTCAACGACATTGTTTGTATATTTAATCAAATGTATTAGTTACACGCCAATTCAATTAGTTTCAACTGATAGTTTATTGGTTTACTCTAGATCTACAAGATAGAGTTGCAAATAAACAGACAAATTTGTGTTTGTGTTTTGAGGTGTGCTTAACAGGTCACTGACACTGATCTTATCACTAATCAAGTTTAGACTACTCTTCTACTAGTCTTAACAGCCAAATAACCTCAGATTTGTGTTCTTTTCAAGTGTACTTTCAAATAATTGAGCCGAATAGGTCCAGAGCTTTATGTCAAAACCATGAAAATGTTCCAAGGGTACCTTTGAAGTGGTCAATTTGGAGACAATTTTAAAACCAACGTAGATTGTGCGTTTTATTTTAATGGAACGATGTTTACAATTTTGCTGCAAACCAAACTTGTGTATTTGTTTGTTTTGTTATTACAGGACACGACCAAAAGTTTTAAATGTTGGCTTGGGCTGTGCACCCACCTTTTAGGCTCGTAGAAGAAACCTAGACAAATAATCTTAATGTAATGTAATATATTGCAGTGATTGTTCTGTTACTCTTAAACATTAGTCAAACTTTAGCTAATTTTAAAGGCATAAAATCCAAAATTGTCCAAAACTAATTTGAAGACTAAACTATACGTGTGTGGAAAGTGATACCATTATTAATCATTCAATTTGTATTACATTATGATACAATAAATCATATCGCGAAATTCTACAATACGTTTAGTTACTTTGCTTTAAGACACAGACCTCTTAGAAGGTATTTTAAGGTGAATATGGAATGATGGAGAGTGGGGTGAGTACAGTTCAAACCTTAAATATAACTTTATGTTAGATACTACAAAAAGAGAGAAAATTTCCAACTTTACAGAAAGATTGACGACTTGACACAGTAAGGAAATTCCTAACTTCACTGCAGAAACAGGATGGAAGTTTTGATTAATGGCTTGACGTGGATATGAGAGGGCGGTAAATGGATTGATTCAGATGTGGTAAAGAGATTATTTCTTGAGAAATTCCTTCTTCGGAGAATTTATTGAAAGGCGTTTCAGTTATGCACAACGTTAAGCAATGAAGACTAGGAAACATAGTTCAAATACACATACGAAACGTTTTAAAAATAATGTTGTCAAAATAATTGATTATAAAATAGATAACGTTATAAAACAACACTTGTAAATTAGTGTTGAATCGACGCATTTTAGGAGAGATAAAAGATTTAATGGGAAATTTTAAAAGTTTGAAGTATAAACTCGCTTTGTGTTGAAAATTGCACGTCAAGCTTCTTAGTTATGTGTGGTATCTAGCTCAAGAAACTAGTTTAGACTCCAAACGCCTTTCATCATAAACATATCCATAAACTCCAACGTCAGGTCGACTCTACGGGAATTCCAGTTTTCACTCAAATTGAACTCAACAAACACAATTGACAACCCTGTGAGAAAGTTTATTGTTTTTACTATTAAAGTGAAGTTGAAACGCTGAGTGGATACAAAGAACTCAAATAATGCCGAATAGAAATGTTAACGCAAATATTCTTAAATTTGACATTTTAAAATATACGTTTGTTTGGGTATAGTTAACTACAAAATTGTAATTTAAACAAACAACAGATTATTTAGACCGAGTAGAAAACTGACTGGAGTTATGGTCAATACCTCGTTCTTACTAAAGCTAGTATCCGCCTAAAGTAGTAAAAAGAAATAACTAATTATGTCTTCTTTTCTTGTGCAGTGTAAGAAGTGCTTTGCGACGATGAAAGAAGTCAAGAGTGACGATGAAAAGAACTGAAGTCAATCAATATGAGAAGAGTGTCAAGAGGAGCTGAACTATTGTCTTCGTATTGTCAAGTGTTCAGCCTGCTCAAGAGTACTGATGCAGAGCATCTTGCGTTAAACACGAGTTTGGCGAACAGTAGACCTCACAAGTATAATCTAGTTCTTCCAGTTCACACCGTGTCCAAACTTCATAATTGTTGATTCAGTAATCATCTGTGACTGACAATGGTACTTCATAGCACAGAGGCCGAAATATCTCAACCTATTATGAATTTTGATTGAACCGGAAGAACTAGATTATAGTTGTGACGCCGGCCGTGAAAGCCTAAAATTAAAGTAGACCTCACAGCCCATTCTTAAACTCATTCATAGCACCTGTTTTGGCCACTTTCTTAGGACTAAATAATTCCTTTCACGATAACATAAAAGGTAGAATTCCTCGTAATACATTTTAGTTGTTTAAATATTGAAACTGGATACTCGGATACGTTAATTAGTTAAATAATAATTTAGAAATCAAACAAATGGGTTAAACTACGGTACTGGAATAGTATGTTAATTAGACAATTGGTCAAATCACTGGAAGAGTAACTTTCCAGGGTTAATTAAAAAGTTTAATGTATTATTGTGACTTTAGCTGAAATTTCAGTTGTGTAGTGTTCCATTTTTACAGAATCGTCTTGGGAGGCGTAACTTCCCTTTTATTACCTGCATACTGATGTTTATGTTGATATTTTCAAATCAGATTTGTGTCTAGCGAAGACCTTACCAAAATATGTACGTAATTGTACGAAATGTAGTGTTCAAAGATCTGCCAACCATGGATGCGTGAGCAATCGGCAAATGAAAACAAGATAATTCAATTCGTACTCACCCGATAGGCAAGTTTAATTTTACTGTTACATATTGTTGAATATAGGACACAATTCGACTCTAAAAGATAGTTTGTGTAAAAACTTTTAGCCAGTCAAAGATTTGATATTTTCGCAAATTTTGCAAGTAAAACAGCTGTTGCACATGTTATTCTAAAGTAAAACCTACCTACTAAATTCCTTACAAGTACGTTTATGTGGTCATCGTACAAAATCTGTACTGAGTTTTGTTTGTAGGAAATTGGTCAAAAAAGCTGTTAAAAGAAACAGGCAAACGGACGAGGTGCTTAGTGGTCAGGTTTAACCTACCAAAAGAAACCTACCATAAAGTCAATAGTGTGTTCTATGTTTCAAAAGGTTTACATCAAATTATTCTATTTTCACTTATTGAGTAATGAAGGTAAAATAGCAAATTTTGACACTGAGAACTTTTTTTGGGAAGACATATTGTAAGTGTATATTTTTTGAAGGCGACTTACTTCTAACATCAAACATGTTTACACAACGAGGATTACATCTTTATATTTAGAATAATTTTATTTTAAATCAAGTACTTTTAGATCCTCTATTCTGCTAAACTGTGCAAAACCATCTTTAAATTGTAAAATCTCCGGTATCACTTTAGTGAAACACTGATGTCTCTTTATCAGAACCAAACCGGTAATATCTAATTACCGCATGATTGCTGTTCTAGAAATGAAATCAGCTATCAACTAGATAAGCTCGTGCATGTGTAATTAACTAGAACACATTCTGCGTGTTGCTCCAACCCACTGTAGTAGTTTGCTGTAGAACATTGTATGTTAACATGGTTTACGCTGCACAGAAAATTACCTTTGCTGTATAAGCTGAAGTGTATCATTGGGCTATTAATTAATGACCCATTCTAAGGAAGAGTCGGCCTTAGTTTGTAACAAGACTACACCTCATAACTCATTACTACAACTCATCACACTCATCCTTCACCACATATTTGCCTTAAAATACCCTCATGAGAGTGGTCGGCATCTCAAATGGTGATTTAGTGAAGGTCGAGTCTTAAACAATCCAAAAGTACCCTGCAAGACTCTCTTGGATAATTGTATAGCACGATGGGCATTTATTAGCAATTAATTCAACAACATTGACGTGTGTTACGAGACCTTACTCTCCAGTGTGCTGTGTCCATTTGGCAATTACGAGTTAAGGGTCCAGGGTATAGGTGGTAAAACATGACGTAATATCTGACCAATCAATGCAGCCCACAGGTGTTACAAAATTCGAGCGGTTAGTAACAACAAAACCTCTCGTCAAATGTGTTCCCACGCCTTTTAGTCTAATGACCCAGGTTTCCATTTTCAAAATGGCGTCGTTGTCTAACGTTCAATTTCAGATTTGAAGTCTCAAATATAGGTGTATATTTTACCAACACGCTTGGAAGTCTTTTTTATTTGTATATTAAAGGGTATTTTATAGGAAGCTTTTGAAGTACCATGTTTTATGGACAGGTCTTTAAAACTAAAATTACGGTATGAAAAATTAGCTTCAAAGAGCGTTTGGAGAATATATTTGCCTTTCGTTTTTAGACTTTTAAAATCCAAACCGAAGATGTCGATGGAAGACTGCAACTCTACTTCTTCCGCTCGTACTGCGCAGCCTACATCAGGGAGATCTACAATTTACTTATAGCACTAACTGTTATTAGTTGTGTTACAACATAAACTACTAGAAACTAGTCTGTACGCAAATAAACTACCAAAAGAGATAATCAAGGAACTATTGTTTAAATCGCTCGAGGGAGAGTTCAGAATGACAGAATAAACAGATAGTGCAATCAGAGTGAGTTTGGAGCTGGATGTGGAGCAGTGCTTGTGTCAGATGGATTTACTAGTCTTCCTTTTGTAAAATGTTGTTACTCTACTGTTTTTCTTTTTTTTCGCTCAATCAAAACATTAATGGGAGAACTTCACTCACAGAAAAACTTGTAGTAACAATTAAAATGGAAATAATTGGAGGTTTGTTTGTATTGATACATTTTTAGTAGATAATATAACTACTAATTTTTATATAAAGGAATCATAAGTAATAACAAACAACCATTTGTTAAAACTAGCATTTGCATATCATTTCTAAATGAAATAATTATTTTACAGTAACAGTAGTTTTCCGTTTTATCATTAAAAACTATAAATTGTTAATAAAACCCTAAAACAAGTTGGCTATGAATTGGATATGTTGTGAATAATTTATTTGAACAAAAACCTTTTTAGATCACTATGTACTATTATACATTGAACGTGTTTGTAGTTTTATTGAAAACAACTCTGCACTTTAATGAAATCTGGCAATCAAATTGCAATTGTAAAATAATAAGGAGTAGAAAGAAAATGAAAGACAAATTTCATCAATGATTCACGGACGAACAGACTCTTCAAACTTCTGAGTGCAGCCCATTTAAAGTTGAGAATTTCTGGTGAAGCTTACGAAAGCTTCATCATTGGGAAGTAGATTAACTTAGTTAAAAGAAAACTAACGAAGTCACTAGACTTAACGTACTTTTAGGTGGTTTCCAAAGTTATAAAATTGTGTTGTTTTGTTTAAACTAGTTACAAAATACGGTGTTTTTAGAAATGTAAAACATGTTTAATATTTCAGGCAAGATATTTCCTACAAGATAATTTGAAAAGAAGTAAGGTTTCTTGCATCTCTCATTAGCCTGCAGGTTAATACTGGTTATACGAAAATGGTGCCTCAACCTTGATAAAACTTTAAATATAAACTAATAAAAGGAAAACAAACAAATCAAGAACACCTACTTAACCATTAAAAGCAACTTTTCGTTTACATATTGTACGACTCTACTTTATTCACGTCAGTCTTCAAAGCTAATATATGATTTAAAATGGTAAAATACAGTAGCTTAGGAACACTTAGACTATTGGTTTAACCTCATTTTACAACTATGAATTTCCTTTATAAAAACGAAACCCCCAATACGGCATACATTATTTCAAGCAAACTTCAGTAATTTTACTTTATCTAAGTACTGTGTGTTAGTGTTCTGACTTTACGTATAGACGTATGCAGCAATGTTTCTAACGTTCATTTTATTACTGATCATACATAATTATTTAAATCCACAAAATACAAACTTATGTTACAAGGTTTCGATCTTTTTCACCTCAAATTGTGAAAGCTATAACAATTATAACTATACCCCAAAAGTCAAGCCATCTAAACAAATTGGTAGTTGACTATTTGTTATCCTCAAAATGTTGTGTTGCATATACTGTATTACACGTAAACAAATTACCTAGCCTGATCTAGGTTTGCAAGGGTATATCTAATCCAATACACCTTGCTAGAAGCACAGAGTGCTCTCAACGACTTGCCACTGCTGTAAATTTTACACCTTTATTAAAACACTACAGACACAGTGGTGAGTTTACTTTCTTATTAAACGTATAAATTTGTATTCACTATGATATATTTCAACGTTGTAAATGTCCGTTGCAAATATTTCAAAACGTAGGTTAATTTTATGTTTTTGTAAACATCAACGTACTTGGGCTTTTAGTTTTCGTTCTTTGGAAACTACACCTCCATTAAAGTCACCTCGAACGATTCTTTTGGGGCTTTAATCATAATTAGTTAAATGTTTTCTTTCCTAAGACAACATTCAACTAAAACCTCAAGCACGTTTTATTATCTTCTGCTTTGTTTATAAGTACGTGCTTATAAAGTTGGATTATGATTAATAGTTTAAAGTTCAATAAGTTAAAAATCAATCAATAGTGAAAGCAATGATTAACGATACTTGTTTGAAACACAGAGTAAAAGTAATGGAGTTCTCAATAGGTGTATCCCAAATAGAGATGTGAAGAAAAAATGTCTTTACATAATTTTCAAGACCTTTACCGGATGTTCAGATTACATCCAAAAGATAATAAAGGCAAATAGAACAATCATAAGTGTTGAAAAATCATTATCTAAAGTATATAAAGAACCTTTTGGAAAAACTAACATTATTTAAACACTGGAAAGAATCGGATCTATACTGGTAAATAAGTTATCTGTTGTAGACAGACTGTGTGAACTGTTGTAATCTCAACCCTTACACTCCAGCTGACTAACTAGCTCAACACTGACACAAGCAACTCACAGAGAGTACACATTGGCTTGACAACTGTGAAGCTGGCTTGTTTATCTCACCACAAAGTGCTCAACTCTACAAATGTTTAGTCTCAGTGTTCTCTGTTGTACACAGACTGTGTGAACTGCTGTAATCTCAACCCTTACACTCCAGCTAACTAACTAGCTCAACACTGACACAACAACTCACAGAGAGGTACACTTGTGCTTGTACAACTGTGAAGCTGGCTTGTTTATCTCACCACAAAGTGCACAACTCTACAAATGTTTAGTCTCAGTGTTCTCTGTTGTACACAGCTGTGTGAACTGCTGTAATCTCAACCCTTCACTCCAGCTAACTCACTAGCTCAACTTGCTGACAAACAACTCACAGAGCACACGTGCTTGTACAACTGTGAAGCTGGCTTGTTTATCTCACCAAAAGTGCTCAACTCTACAAATGTTTAGTCTCAGTGTTCTCTGTTGTACACAGACTATGTGAACTGCTGTAATCTCAACCCTTACACTTCCAGCTAACTAACTAGCTCAACACTGACACAAGCAACTCACAGAGAAAGGACACTTGTGCTTGTACAACTGTGAAGCTGGCTTGTTTATCTCATACAAAGTGCTCAACTCTACAAATGTTTAGTCTCAATGTTCTCTGTTTACACAGACTGTGTGAACTGCTGTAATCTCAACCCTTTCACTCCAGCTAACTAACTAGCTCAACACAGACACAAGCAACTCACAGAGAGCACGCATTGCTTGTACAACTGTGAGAGCTGGCTTGTTTATCTCACCTAAAGTGCTCAACTCTACAAATGTTTAGTCTCAGTGTTGTCTGTTGTACACAGACTGTGTGAACTGCTGTAATCTCAACTCTTACACTCCAGCTAACTAACTAGCTCAACATGACAAAGCAACTCACAGAGAGCACACTTGTGCTTTAATACAACTGTGAAGCTGGCTTGTTTATCTCACCAAAAGTGCTCAACTCTACAAATGTTTAGTCTCAGTGTTCTCTGTTGTACACAGACTGTGTGACTGCTGTAATCTCAACCCTTACACTCCAGCTAACTAACTAGCTCAACACTGACCAAGTGCTCACAGAGAGACACTTGTGCTCATTACAACTGTGAAGCTGGCCTGTTTATCTCACCACAAAGTGCTCAACTCTACAAATGTTTAGTCTCAGTGTTCTGTATTGTACACAGACTGTGTGAACTGTTGTAATCTCAACCCTTACACTCCAGCTAACTAACTAGCTCAACACTGACACAAGCAACTCACAGAGAACACACTTGTGCTTGTACAACTGTGAAGCTGGCTTGTTTATCTCACCACAAAGTGCTCAACTCTACAAATGTTTAGTCTCAGTGTTCTCTGTTGTACACAGACTGTGCGAACTGCTGTAATCTCAGCACCCCACACTCCAGCTAACTCACTGGCTCAACACAGACACAAGCAACTCACAGAGGGAGTACACCTGTGCTTGTACAACTGTGAAGCTGGCTTGTTTATCTCACCACAAAGTGCTCAACTCTACAAATGTTTATCTCAGTGTTCTGTATTGTACACAAACTGTGTGAACTGTAATCTCAACCCTTACACTCTAGCTAACTAACTAGCTCAACACTGACACAAGCAACTCACAGAGAGAGCACACTTGTGGCATGCAACTGTGAAGCTGGCTTGTTTATCTCACCACAAAGTGCTCAACTCTACAAATGTTTAGTCTCAGTGTTCTGTATTGTACACAAACTGTGTGAACTGTTGTAATCTCAACCCTTGCACTCCAGCTAACTAACTAGCTCAACACTTACCAAGCACTCACAGAGAGAGAACACTTGTGCTTGTACAGCTGTGAAGCTGGCTTGTTTATCTCACCACAAAAGTGCACAACTCTACAAATGTTTGAGTCTCAGTGTTGTCTGTTGTGTACACAGACTGTGTGAACTAATGTAATCTCAACCCTTACAAAATTAAGCTTAACTAGCTCAACACTGAGCACAAACAACTCACAGAGAGAACACTTGTGCTTGTACAGCTTTGTGAAGCTGGTACTTGTTGAAAAGTGAATGGTGTGAAAGGTTTCCGATTCTTTGAAGTGGCAAGAGGTTCAACAAATTTCTTTTTGACCTCTGTACAGAGCTTACAAAGTTGTTCCCAAAATAAAATGTCCACTGATTCCATTAATCAAACACCTTTTTCGATGTTCTTAAACCCGGTAAGTGTTAACGAAGTTGAATCAATCATCAACAACCTCCCAAAAATGTCAACTGACATTAATGGACTTCTGTTTGTCTACTTAAACTGTTTTCCAAAAAACTAAGCATGTTCTAACTTACCTTATAAATAAATCTTTTTGAAGAAGGAGTTTTTTTGCTTAAACTTTCAAGGTTATACCCTATCTACAAAAGGTAACCCTGGTAATGTGCAAACTATCGGCCAATATCGTTGTTGCCTGTTTTTACAAAATTATAGAAAATTATTTTTCAATAGGTTAGTATCTTTCTTTGATGCCAAAATATTTTGGTCTAATCAATTTGGATTTAGAAAGTGGAATTGATCGATGCAATTGTGAACATTGAAACTATTACCAAAAACTTAGAAGATAAAAGATAAAACACTGGCAGGTATATTTTTGGATAACAAAAGCGTTTGATTGTGTCAATCATAACTTGTTAATCTAAATTAAACAAATATGGCGTTAATTCCACATATTGGTTTAAATTCCTATTTAAACTCCTGGCAACAAGTAGAAATTTCAAACAAACTATCTAATCGGCACGTAGGCTTCAAGGTGTTACCTGGGTATCTTAGGACCTACTCTCTTTCTTGTATGCGTCAGCTTGAATCAAAGCGTTAAACCCGAAAAAGTTATACTTACGCCGATGATACAACTCTAACAGTTTCTGCAAAAATGTTTGATGAATTGGAATTTAAAGCTTTCAACAACTTAATTCATGTATACAATATTATCGAAACTTAAATTTACACAGAACTTTAGTAGAGATATTTGTTTATTAGCTTAGTTGAATAAAACCCCAACTGCATCGTTATAAACCATCTGTGTTGTGAAGATAATGTAGTACTTGATGTAAAGTTCAATGTACCAAGTTTCTCAAGGCTCTATGTTGATGGCATTTGTCTTGGGATGAGCATATAGGTATGTCTGTAAAAAAAAACTCACTGGAATATATCTCCATTGCAGAGGTATCTAACTATTGTGAGTATCAACCACAAAATGCTATTATGCTTAATTCAAAATCATTTATCTTATGTATTACACTTTGTGGAGCTTGCTCGGAATTCAGATTAATGCGCAACTCTTTATATTTGCCAAAAAGCTATTAAGAATAATAAGCTAAAAACTAAAATTCAAGAGTCCTGTCAAGACATTTTCAAACATTTAAAAATTATGATTACCTTGTATTTATATTTGAAACAATTTTTATTTTGTTTAAATAAGTGCAATAAGATATCAGAACTGATATTCATTCTTATCGCACCAGACAAAATTATCAGTTTAAAATAGATACCACAGGCTCCAAATGTCATAAATTCTCGTATGCAAACAAAATTATTCAATAATCTTCCACAAACTTTAAAACTTAAAGGCTAATGTTAATTTTTAAAAAAAAATACTAAAAAAGAATTCCTGGTTAATAAACATGCTACACCATAGATGAATTTCTGAATTCTTCTAGGCCTTTGAATAATTTAGTTATATTATATTAGTATAAATTAGGCCTTATTTGTAACAGTGGTTTTACTTCGGTGAATTGGTTTGTTTTGTTTTGTTTGTTGTTTTTTTTTTCTGTAGTATTTCTATTGTCAACACAATATAATTAGTTTTGTACAAATGACAATAAAAATGTTAAATGTTAAAATGCTTATCTCACCACAAAGTGCTCAACTCTACAATGTTTAGTCTCAGTGTTCTCTGTTGTACACAGACTGTGTGAACTGCTGTAATCTCAACCCTTACACTCCAGCTAACTAACTAGCTCAACACTGACACAAGCAACTCACAGAGAGACACTTGTGCTTGTACAACTGTGAAGCTGGCTTGTTTATCTCACCACAAAGTGCTCAACTCTACAAATGTTTAGTCTCAGTGTTCTCTGTTGTACACAGACTGTGTGAACTGCTGTAATCTCAACCCTTACACTCCAGCTAACTAACTAGCTCAACACTGACACAAGCAACTCACAGAGAGAACACGTGCTTGTACAACTGTGAAGCTGGCTTGTTTATCTCACCACAAAGTGCTCAACTCTACAAATGTTTGGTCTCAGTGTTCTCTGTTGTACACAGACTGTGTGAACTGCTGTAATCTCAACCCTTACACTCAGCTAACTAACTAGCTCAACACTGACACAAGCAACTCACAGAGAGAACACTTGTGCTTGTACAACTGTGAAGCTGGCTTGTTTATCTCACCACAAAGTGCTCAACTCTACAAATGTTTAGTCTCAGTGTTCTCTGTTGTACACAGACTGTGTGAACTGATGTAATCTCAACCCTTACACTCAGCTAACTAACTAGCTCAACACTGACACAAGCAACTCACAGAGAAACACGTGCTTGTACAACTGTGAAGCTGGCTTGTTTATCTCACCACAAAGTGCAACTCTACAAATGTTTAGTCTCAGTGTTTCTGTTTACACACAGACTGTGTGAACTGATGTAATCTCAACCCTTACACTCCAGCTAACTAACTAGCTCAACACTGACACAAGCAACTCACAGAGACACTTGACTTGGCTGCAACTGTGAAGCTGGCTTGTTTATCTCACCACAAAGTGCTCAACTCTACAAATGTTTAGTCTGTGTTCTCTGTTGTACACAGACTGGTGAACTGCTGTAATCTCAACCCTTACACTCCAGCTAACTAACTAGCTCAACACTGACACAAGCAACTCACAGAGAGAGAACACTTGTACAACTGTGAAGCTGGCTTGTATCTCACCACAAAGTGCTCAACTCTACAAATGTTTAGTCTCAGTGTTCTCTGTTTACACAGACTGTGTGAACTGCTGTAATCTCAACTTACACTCCAGCTAACTAACTAGCTCAACACTGACACAAGCAACTCACAGAGAGAGAACACTTGTGCTTGTACAACTGTGACTGGCTTGTTTATCTCACCACAAAGTGCTCAACTCTACAAATGTTTAGTCTCAGTGTTCTCTGTTGTACACAGACTGTGTGAACTGCTGTAATCTCAACCCTTACACTCCAGCTAACTAACTAGCTCAACACTGACACAAGCAACTCACAGAGAGACACTTGTGCTTGTACAACTGTGAAGCTGGCTTGTTTATCTCACCACAAAGTGCTCAACTCTACAAATGTTTAGTCTCAGTGTTCTCTGTTGTACACAGACTGTGTGAACTGCTGTAATCTCAACCCTTACACTCCAGCTATAACTAGCTCAACACTGACACAAAAACTCACAGAGAGCACACTTGTGCTTGTACAACTGTGAAGCTGGCTTGTTTATCTCACCACAAAGTGCTCAACTCTACAAATGTTTAGTCTCAGTGTTCTCTGTTGTACACAGACTGTGTGAACTGCTGTAATCTCAACCCTTACACTCCAGCTAACTAACTAGCTCAACACTGACACAAGCAACTCACAGAGAGAGTACACTTGTGCTTGTACAACTGTGAAGCTGGCTTGTTTATCTCACCACAAAGTGCTCAACTCTACAAATGTTTAGTCTCAGTGTTCTCTGTTGTACACAGACTGTGTGAACTGCTGTAATCTCAACCCTTACACTCCAGCTAACTAACTAGCTCAACACTGACACAAGCAACTCACAGAGAGAGCACACTTGTGCTTGTACAACTGTGAAGCTGGCTTGTTTATCTCACCACAAAGTGCTCAACTCTACAAATGTTTAGTTTCACAGACTATGGAAACTACAGTAGTATAATCTTTACGGTTCAGTTAACTAGAAACTAGCTAGCTCTATTAAACGTCTTTGTTTAATACTTCATTTGTTTTCAGTAGTATTTTATCACCACCTGAACATCTCACAAGTAGCTTAATGCGTCGCCTTCTGAATTCGCTTTCTTTTTCTTATTAGTTTTGCTGTTTGAATTTTACAAGTTATGTTTTTATCTGACTATTGGATTGTGTTTACAAAGTACGTGCTTTGCACCAATTCCGCCCGGGTTTCACTCTCAGCTCCGCATTAAGAACGTTTTCACGATGACCTTTTTCCAGTGGTTAGGAAGACAATTTAAACTGTTATTTTATTTCGATATTAGGCTATTTCAAGTATTGTTTCAATCTGGGAACAGTCGACCCAAGTTTGTCATAAGGTTACATCTCATCATCTATCAAAATACATATTTCATTCACTATGCATCTTAAATTCACATTTACCTCGATCTGTAGTATTATTGGATTGGGACGAGTATTAATAGTTTAATGGTATTAACGTCAGCCTTCGTCATGTAATTTGGCGCTGATTTTGCCTTACTTACTTTTAAATATTAATCTTCTTTTTGTCACACAATTCTAATTGTAAACGACAATTAACGATTATCATTATTAAAATACCCTCTACGAGGTTTCAATGTCAAATCAAAGTATTTAAGTATTATGTACCAAATACTGTATTTGAGTTTAATAACAAAATTACGCTACGTTTAACAAATTAGAATTTTATTTTAAGACAAACCTATGTAAAAGCGGCATTAAGGAGTTGTAGTAATATTTTTATTAAAATATAATTTCCTTTGATGCAAATGAAACATAAGATATTTGAAATCTTTTTTCTTACCCAACTTTAACAAAAGAACAAATTAAATAAAAATATCTAGAGTGGAAAGAAGAAGAAGAAGAGTAAGCACGTGTTGCAGCGTTGCGTGTCCTCTTGGAATCGTGAGGTCCCTAACCCAAGTCCCCGGTATAGACTTCACGTGCCTTCCTTCCTTCATCAACTATTCAACACGCCCTCAAATATTTGTGTACAGGTCTTATAGTCAGATGAGTTTCATAAAAACAATTTATTTTTATTGTGTTGCGAATCAAATTGATTCGAAAATATGTGCAAATAGGTTTTGATAGTGAAAACATCTATACTATTAGTATTTCGGTTAGGGTTGTCCGGTGTTGAGATCTCGGAATCTGGCTGGGGTAATTCAGATTTTTAATAGAAATGGTCCTTAGTGTGTGGAGGAAACGAATAAAATTATATAGATTTTTATTTTTATGGGGTTTTGAGGTCCCCAATTCCCATGTTATATTTTTTAGTAAATATCAACGGATTTGTTTGAAACTCGACACATAGTTGTATACCATTAACAAAGACCCTACTGATTTTGGGGTTCGGGGGCACAATATATGGATTTGGGGGGGTTAAGGGGGAAGAAATAAAAAATTCCAAAGCAAATAAGCCATGAGGCCGGCGGGATGGCCGAGTTTACAAAGCGGGCACCGAGGCCGTAGGCCGGGTGCTTGGCTCGCGGCAAGCGAGCGAGCGTCTAGGGGTCTGGGGCGAGCCCCAGCTGGCCAGCTAGTTGGTTATTAATTTTGTGTTGAAAATGAAACATGTGTTGGATTGCCGTTTTGGATAAGTGCGTTGAAATGAATAGGGCGAGAGCTTTTCGTCTTTTGAAATGAAGGGTCTCACAGTAAAAACATTTTCTTGTGACCTCAACAACCCCTATTTTGAATAAGAGAAGAAATTGTAATTATTACAAACTTTTTGTTCGAATACTACTCGCCTATACTCAATGTACACAATTTTAAATCATTTTTAGCTATTCAAAAGTCACTAATGGGTTGGATTATTTGTTAAACAGCCATTGTCTAGTATACATTTTTTAATTCTAGATATCTTTGAATTATTCTAGTATACATTATATTTTATTAAACCGTTGAATATATTTAACCAATACTTAAGTTTAGTTTGTATGAACGTGTTTTATGTTCTCGCTTAAAAGTTTCATATTCTACTATATATATTTTATTTTGCTATAAAATATCGAACTAATTCCGTTAAAAGGTATTCTCATTGTTGTGAGCTACCAGCAGAACCAAGTTTGACAGGTTTTATTAAAAACAGTTGAATTAAACACCAAATATCAAGGAAATAACGTTATTAGTATGACAAAAAAATAACCAGACGACACATTACCAAATAAAACAGTAAAATGTAACAAATGATTCGCATAACAAAGCTCTGAGAGTTGTGTCGTACTGAACAAGAACAAATGTTAACCATTACCTGCCTCTCGCTCTGGGACATTTCTCCTCATGAGTTTTAAACAGCTATTTGTTTTGATTTAACCAATTCATTCTTTTACAGAACGATGATTTACGTTTGCAAATACAGTGTGTCTGATTTTGTAACCTTGGCGCAAGGTAAGTAATTAACTCTCGAAAAGAAAATAACATTGCGATGAAAGCTGTGCATGATTCCAGCAAAAGTGTTATCGTTGACTATGTTAAAATTGGGTAATAATGTTTATTATATGAGTTTCTGTAAATTTGAACACTAATAGGCCTATCGGTGAGGATTCTTGTATGAGGTGGTCATATTAAACCGGTTGGTCAACGTACTACGATAAGACATATAGTACACTCTCGTTTATCCACGGGCGTTTTATCCGCTTTGCGGATTATCCGTGGCCCCTACCGTAAAATATTGTGTATGTATACAAATGAAAGAAGAAAAATAAAAGTTTTAAACTTAGAAATAGGTGTTTTAATAGTGTAATAAAAGTTTTCATAAATAACAAAATAATAAACTACAGTAAGCTAATGTACAGTTAGATTTAGGTTTTCCATCATGTGCAGTACGTTCTTTTATTATACAAAAACTTATTCCATGCACTTGTGTTTTTATTATCTTCAGCCATTGCTTAACCATTAACGTCAATTTGCGGCTTATCCGCGAAATTCGATTATCTGCGGTGTATTCCGCGGATAATCGGGAGTTTACTGAAGTTGGTTTATTGTCAAATAAATAATAATCGAAACTCCTTCAAAATGTGGGGTCCCATAGTAGAACTTTGACCCTTTGAACAATCCCAATCTGATCTCAAACATCTAAATAAGAAAAACCTCTTAAAGTTGGACAAAAAACAAGAAATACAACTTTCAAGCAGCTCAAATTCACAGTCTATTTAATTAAGTCAAATGAATTACTCAATATTTTCCAGTTAATATATTCTAAATCTGTTCATTAGAATAAAAGTATTAAGAAATACTTGAAACAAACCGTGTGATCAATTATTGACTTTTTACTCAACAGCTCAAAAAGCAAAGAGCTTAAGCTTAGGTTTTCAGCTGCAAAAAAACTTAGAAGCTTTATTCCCAAGGACAAAAGTCTACTGGGGTGGTAAATAAATCAAGATAGGAAGCAAGATTATTTCTGTCAAGTCTCTCATAAACAAATCACCGCATTTGTCTGTTTATCTTCTAACTTATTCCGTCTCTCGTGTTGTCAAAACACCTCCAAACTGTCTGGTAACTAAAAGGCTAACCAATAAAAGAGTTGATTTCAATTTTGAATGTTAAAAGCAAACAATTTCTAAAAGGTAAATGTATATTATTATGTTTATAAAAACCTACGAGCTCATGAAAAACAATATTTGAAATTTGAAGAAGATAGTGGTGTGGGAAGGTAGAACGAGATGGAAGTTCTGATTAATGTGTCACCTAAGTAATGTATCCGTTTGATTGATTCAAAGTCTGGGAAAAAGATGTATCTCCTCCGACTTTCTCTTTTACAAGTTGAGATAAATGGTGTGAAGTTAAGATTGACAGAGATAAAAACTCAAGTCAATCAATGAAACAACGTCGAGCTAAGAGCACCATGATGAAGTTCTCATGTAATTTATTCACTCATAGCAAAGCAATCTTGGGTTAGTACAAAACTTTCTTAATAATTCTGTTGGCTTCTAGAGAGGCATTGTCTATAAAACCTTTCATCAAACTGAGATGACTTTTTAATTCGATGAAGAACTCTATTTTAGGCAAAGGAAATTAACTATATTTCTTTTCGTTTCTATAATATCAGGGAGGCTTAAGGCAAATATTGAAGAAGTTGCAAAACATGAATACTTAACTTTGACTTAACTGTAAGCTGGTCAAGCTTTTCGTGCTTTGATTTTCAGTAGATTAAGTTTTATTCCCACTAACGTACAAAGCAACATTAAATATGTGTAGTTTATCAACTGAAAGTCAGAGTATTTGGAAGTTGTCTCGCATATTTTCTCTAATGAGAGAGGAAGATTGAACAAATATTGGAGTAAATAATGTATAAATGTACTCGTATCTCGTTTAATTTTGTATATCAAAGACCACTAATCAAAGTTGAATTTCAATCAACGTGTTGGAAATTGAATCACGTTGAAATTTGTTTGAAGGGTCTTTATGCTGACTCATTACAAAAGTTATCAAATAAAACATGTTGTTTGATTTTCCAATAACTATTACACTTTTGATCATATCATCAACTAGGTGCTCAAATATACCAGTTATCATCATGACAGTCGCTCAGAGGTTTCAACGACATTGTTTGTATATGTAATCAAATGTATTAGTTACACGCCAATTCAATTAGTTTCAACTGATAGTTTATTGGTTTACTCTAGATCTACAAGATAGAGTTGCAAATGAACAAACAAATTTGTGTTTTGTTTGTTGGGCACTTAACACTGATCTTATCACTAATCAAGTTTAGACTACTCTTCTACTAGTCTTAACAGCCAAATAACCTCAGATTTGTGTGCTTTTCAAGTGTACTTTCAAATAATTGAGCCGAATAGGTCCAGAGCTTTATGTCAAAACCATGAAAATGTTCCCCAAGGGTACCTTTGAAGTGGTCAATTTGGAGACAATTTTAAAAACCAACGTAGATTGTATTGCGTTTTATTTTAATGGAACGATGTTTACAATTTTGCTGCAAACCAAACTTGTGTATTTTTTTGTTTTTGTCATATGCAGGACACGACCAAAAGTTTTAAATGTTGGCTTGGGCTGTGCACCCACCTTTTAGGCTCGTAGAAGAAACCTAGACAAATAATCTTAATGTAATGTAATATATTGCAGTGATTGTTCTGTTACTCTTAAACATTAGTCAAACTTTAGCTAATTTTTAAAGGCATAAAACCAAAATGTGTCCAAAACTAAGTTGAAGACTAAACTATACGTGTGTGGAAAGTGTTACCATTATTAATCATACAATTTGTATGACATTATGATACAATAAATCATATCGCGAAATTCTACAATACGTTTAGTTACTTTGCTTTAAGACACAGACCTCTCTTAGAAGGTATTTTAAGGTGAATATGGAATGATGGAGAGTGGGGTGAGTACAGTTCAAACCTTAAATATAACTTTATGTTAGATACTACAAAAAGAGAGAAAATTTCCAACTTTACAGAAAGATTGACGACTTGACACAGTAAGGAAATTCCTAACTTCACTGCAGAAACAGGATGGAAGTTTTGATTAATGGCTTGACGTGGATATGAGAGGGCGGTAAATGGATTGATTCAGATGTGGTAAAGAGATTATTTCTTGAGAAATTCCTTCTTTGGAGAATTTATTGAAAGGCGTTTCAGTTATGCACAACGTTAAGCAATGAAGACTAGGAAACATAGTTCAAATACACATACGAAACGTTTTAAAAATAATGTTGTCAAAATAATTGATTATAAAATAGATAACGTTATAAAACAACACTTGTAAATTAGTGTTGAATAAAGTATCGACGCATTTTAGGAGGATAAAAGATTTAATGGGAAATTTTAAAAGTTTGAAGTATAAACTCGCTTTGTGTTGAAAATTGCACGTCAAGCTTCTTAGTTATGTGTGGTATCTAGCTCAAGAAACTAGTTTAGACTCCAAACGCCTTTCATCATAAACATATCCATAAACTCCAACGTCAGGTCGACTCTACGGGAATTCCAGTTTTCACTCAAATTGAACTCAACAAACACAATTGACAACCCTGTGAAAGTTTATTGTTTTACTATTAAAGTGAAGTTGAAACGCTGAGTGGATACAAAGAACTCAAATAATGCCGAATAGAAATGTTAACGCAAATATTCTTAAATTTGACACATCTGACATTTCAAAATATACGTTTGTTTGGGTATAGTTAACTACAAAATTGTAATTTAAACAAACAACAGATTATTTAGACCGAGTAGAAAACTGACTGTAGTAAAAGAAATAACTAATTATGTCTTCTTTTCTTGTGCAGTGTAAGAAGTGCTTTGCGACGATGAAAGAAGTCAAGAGTGACGATGAAAAGAACTGAAGTCAATCAATATGAGAAGAGTGTCAAGAGGAGCTGAACTATTGTCTTCGTATTGTCAAGTGTTCAGCCTGCTCAAGAGTACTGATGCAGAGCATCTTGCGTTAAACACGAGTTTGGCGAACAGTAGACCTCACAAGTATAATCTAGTTCTTCCAGTTCACATCGTGTCCAAACTTCATAATTGTTGATTCAGTAATCAGTGACTGACAATGGTACTTCATAGCGAGGCCGAAATATCTCAACCTAATTATGAAGTTTTGACGTGGTGTGAACCGGAAGAACTAGATTATAGTTGTGACGCCGGCCGTGAAAGCCTAAAATTAAAGTAGACCTCACAGCCCATTCTTAAACTCATTCATAGCACCTGTTTTTGGCCACTTTCTTAGGACTAAATAATTCCTTTCACGATAACATAAAAGGTAGAATTCTAATCGTAATACATTTTAGTTGTTTAAATATTGAAACTGGATACTCGGATACGTTAAATAATAATTTAGAAATCAAACAAATGGGTTAAACTACGGTACTGGAATAGTGTGTTAATTAGACAATTGGTCAAATCACTGGAAGGAAGTAACTTTCCAGGGTTAATTAAAAAGTTTAATGTATTATTGTGACTCTAGCTGAAATTTCAGTTGTGTAGTGTTCCATTTTTACAGTATCGTCTTGGGAGGCGTAACTTCCCTTTATTACCTGCATACTGATGTTTATGTCGATATTTTCAATTCAGATTTGTGTCTAGTGAAGGCCTTACCAAAATATTTACGTAATTGTACGAAATGCAGTGTTCAAAGATCTGCCAACCATGGATGCGTGAGCAAATCGGCAAGAAACGAAAACAAGATAATTCAATTCGTACTCACCCGATAGGCAAGTTTAATTTTACTGTTACATATTGTTGAATATAGGACACAATTCGACTCTAAAAGATAGTTTGTGTAAAACTTTTAGCCAGTCAAAGATTTGATATTTCCGAAAATTTTGCAAGTAAAAGCAGCTGTTGCATATGTTTTCTAAAATAAAACCTACCTACTAAATTCCTTACAAGTACGTTTGTGGTCATCGTACAAAATCTGTACTGAGTTTTGTTTTAGGAAATTGGTCAAAAAAGCTGTTAAAAGAAACAGGCAAACGGACGAGGTGCTTAGTGGACAGGTTTAACCTACCAAAAGAAAACCTACCATAAAGTCAATTGTGTGTTCTATGTTTCAAAAGGTTTACATCAAATTATTCTATTTTCACTTATTGAGTAATGAAGGTAAAATAGCAAATTTTGACACTGAGAACTTTTATTTTCAAAAAGGGAAGACATATTGTAAGTGTATATTTTTGAAGGCGACTTACTTCTAACATCAAACATGTTTACACAACGAGGATTACATCTTTATATTTAGAATAATTTTATTTTAAATCAAGTACTTTTAGATCCTCTATTCTGCTAAACTGTGCAAAACCATCTTTTAAATTGTAAAATCTCCGGTATCACTTTAGTGAAACACTGATGTCTCTTTATCAGAAACAAACCGGTAATATCTAATTACCGCATGATTGCTGTTCTAGAAATGAAATCAGCTATCAACTAGATAAGCTCGTGCATGTGTAATTAACTAGAACACATTCTGCGTGTTGCTCCAACCCACTGTAGTCTGCTATAGAACATTGTATGTTAACATGGTTTACGCTGCACAGAAAATTACCTTTGCTGTATAAGCTGAAGTGTATCATTGGGCTATTAATTAATGACCCATTCTAAGGAAGAGTCGGCCTTAGTTTGTAGACTACACCTCATAACTCATTACTACAACTCATCACACTCATCCTTCACCACATATTTGCCTTAAAATACCCTCATGAGAGTGGTCGGCATCTCAAATGGTGATTTAGTGAAGGTCGAGTCTTAAACAATCAAAGTACCCTGCAAGACTCTCTTGGATAGTGTATAGCACGATGGGCATTTATTAGCAATTAATTCAACAACATTGACGTGTGTTACGAGACCTTACTCTCCAGTGTGCTGTGTCCATTTGGCAATTACGAGTTAAGGGTCCAGGGTATAGGTGGTAAAACATGACGTAATATCTGACCAATCAATGCAGCCCACAGGTGTTACAAAATTCGAGCGGTTAGTAACAGCAAAACCTCTCGTCAAATGTGTTCCCACGCCTTTTAGTCTAATGACCCAGGTTTCCGTTTTCAAAATGGCGTCGTTGTCTAGCGATCAATTTCAGATTTGAAGTCTCAAATATAGGTGTATATTTTACCAACACGCTTGGAAGTCTTTTTTATTTGTAGGCCTACATTAAAGGGTATTTTATAGGAAGCTTTTGAAGTACCATGTTTTAACTGGAGTCTTTTTAAACTAAAATTACGGTATGAAAATTGCTTCAAAGAGCGTTTGGAGAATATATTTGCCTTTCGTTTTAGACTTTTAAATCCAACCGAAGATTTGACAGACGTCGATGGAAAGACTGCAACTCTACCGCTCGTACTGAGCAGCCTACATCAGGGAGATCTACAATTTACTTGTAGCACTAATTATTAGTTGTGTTGCAACATAAACTACTAGAAACTAGTCTGTACGCAAATAAACTACCAAAAGAGATAATCAAGGAACTATTGTTTAAATCGCTCGAGGGAGAGTTCAGAATGACAGAATAAACAGATAGTGCAATCAGAGTGAGTTTGGAGCTGGATGTGGAGCAGTGCCTGTGTCAGATGGATTTACTAGTCTTCCTTTTGTAAAATGTTGTTACTCTACTGTTTAGATATCTTTTTTTCGCTCAATCAAAACATTAATGAGAACTTCACTCAAAGAAAAACTTTTAGTAATTTAGTAAAACTTAAAATAGAATTAATTTAAATGTATTGATACATTTTTAGTAGACAATATAACTATTAATTTTATATAAAGGAATCATAAGTAATAACAAAAAACCATTTGTTAAAACTAGCATTTGCATATCATTTCCAAAATGAAATAATTATTTTACAGTAACAGTAGTTTTCCGTTTTTATCATTAAAACACTATAAACTGTTAAAAAAAACCTAATGATTTAGCTAAGAACAGTTGGATATGTTGTGAATAATTTATTTGAACAAAACTGTTATTAGATCACTATATATTATTACATTGAACGTGTTTGTAGTTTTATTGAAAACAACTCTGCACTTTAATGAAATAAAACCTGAAATCAATTTTAATTGTAAAATAATAGGCAGTAGAAAGAAAATGAAAGACAAATTTCATCAATGATTCACGGACGAACAGACTCTTCAAACTTCTGAGTGCAGCCCATTTAAAGTTGAGAATTTCTGGTGAAGCTTACGAAAGCTTCATCATTGGGAAGTAGATTAACTTAGTTAAAAGAAAACTAACGAAGTCACTAGACTTAACGTACTTTTAGGTGGTTTCCAAAGTTATAAAATTGTGTTGTTTTGTTTAAACTAGTTACAAAATACGGTGTTTTTAAGAAATGTAAAACATGTTTAATATTTCAGGCAAGATATTTCCTACAAGATAATTTGAAAAGAAGTAAGGTTTCTTGCATCTCTCATTAGCAGTGCCTGCAGGTTAATACTGGTTATACGAAAATATCCAATGAGACATAATATGAATTTCTAACTGACAACTTAGGAGTTGCGTTTTCCACTACACAAAAGTTAATCAGAGGGACCACTTTTCAGCTTCTTCCGCCACTTGTATATTGATTGTCTCCACTTCTACTACTCTTGAAACTCGTCTCTCACAAAGGTCAAACACTCTCTTCAACTTGTCAAGAGGAGAACTGATTGTGCATTTCCTTCTTCAGCTCAAATAAATCAATGAATAATACATTTCTTTCTAGCACACGTGTTCCTTCCATGTTTGGGTATATACGTCTCTCACAACTCCCAATCGGAAAGTGACTGCCCACTTAAACCTTGCAGAAAACCTGATTCCAGGGCACAGCAAAGAGAGATCATGTCTAAAGCGGTACGTTTTTGGCCACTCAGTACGACATTAGAGGTGGGCTCTTTAGGTTTGAAAGTCCATTGGCAGAAAAAGGTCTGAAGAGAAAGTGAATATTGTTACCTCCGGTTTGGATCTAAAAGACCTCTGTGAAGCAGTTTGAAGACGACTGGTTAGGTGGATAAGGATGAAAACCGATGCTTTCACCCAAGCACGATGCCAGCAGACTAATTCCCTTCCTTACTTAATTCCATATCCTTCCCGCTCCGTTGGTTAGCACAATAAGCTTTAGACCAGCTAAGATTTTCCTTAGTTGGTGGCCCATGTAGCCACGCCGATTGTCAAAACATTTCTCTCACAAAGATGATGAACCAATGCTTAGTCATGTATTAAGTATCCCAAAGTGAAAAGTCAAGAACCCATCAATCACGTGACTTTCTTCAACGCTAGTTGTAGTGTGTATGGTAAACTTGGAACGTCTGGTAACTAATGGTTTGTCTTTGTCGGATTACTCAAGAGACAGTCTAAGCTACAAGACAGAGTTGTAGATAAACAGACAAATGCGGTGTCTTTGTTTGTAAACCACTTGACACTGATAATCACGTCTAGATTTACTCGTCCTCTCAGTGAATCGTCAATTTTTAAAATAAAACTCGAACTTTATAATCCGTTAGCGGATCCGTGGCGGATTGGTATCGCACGCGACTCCGGAGCTCATCACTCTGGTAGCGCGGGTTCGATCCCCGCAGTCACCACTTACAATTTGTAATGTGACTATACGGTGACGCTAGGTAAAGGTCGAGGTTGAGTGGTAGAGAGGACTTTGTAGTCCTAACTTCGCCTCGTTAAACAAGACAAACTTTACCTTTTTTTACCTTTTTATTCTCCGTAAAACTGTACAATACAACAAATGATGCAAAGTAAAGGTGATTTCCATATTGTCCCGTTTAAATATCAGTATCCATGACAATATTAACTGCCTGCATACTCTGTATTGGTCAAATATGAAGATAAATTATGGTGTAATGTAGCTGTGCTTTTATGACATTCAGTTTATGGTGTTACAGTCAAAATCCGTAAAATTAATGCTTTAGTAACATAAACTATTCAATCATTGTTTCAATCAATGAGTTGCTCAGCGACTCAGATGATTGGAAGTGATAAAATAGATTTATGTTTTGTTTTCCTCGTAATTTACGTATTGATGAATTTTTAGTCATAATTTTAGGACATTGTTAAACATTTTCCATTAATATCTTAATATATGTTAAAGTTCATAAAACCTTGTTTCATTTACAAATGTCGTTATCAAAAATAAAACCGCTTACTCAATATGATCTAAGTAGTAAGGTTAAAAAGATAATGATCCGTCGAGAAGTTATATGACAAGAAAGACGAATTTCATCAATGATTCACGGTTGAAGAAATTCTTCGAACTTCCGAGTCGGCCCATTTCCTAAAGCACCTTTAGTGAAGCGAACAAATGCTTTATCTTGATCAATCACCTTTATTAAGGAGTCGTTTCATTTCTTGAACTTCAAGGCAATGTCATAAAATGTTAAACTGCATTATATTGTTAATCGTGAAAATGTCCGTTACAACATTACGGCGTTTAAAGAAGTTTGACGTCTCCAAAGTAGTTTTAACTGTCACATTTTATTTTACAGGGTGTCTAGTAATTAGGGGATCAAACTTTACCAAGTGGTTTATCAGGTCATAATACAAAAATGTCCTATAACACTTAGTCCTATCTCGCTTAGTGTTCTGTATGTCTGCCTGTCTGTGTTTTCACTAAATAATTTTTATCTCCGAAGTAAATTATGATATAAACTAAAACTTTGCACACTAGTTAGTATAATTAAAATCAATATTTCAAAAATAAACCAATATTTGTACACACACACCCGAAGATGGAGTCATCTCTGAAAGCGGCAGTGTAAATAAAAGAATGTTAATCAAAGGGTACATAGTTCTCACTTTTTCACTTTAATTTAAAAACTAAATTTGTCTAGTTTTCACTTCCGGTTAAAAAATGGTGGCCATATTAAATTTTTAAGCTTAATAACTCAAACCCTTAATTTGTATGGTAAATACACATGGATAACAATATGTGGTAAATGTATTTACAAACATTTCAAAACCAAGTTTGTTGTTTTGAGATAATTATTAACGGAGACATTTAAGTTTTCTTGAGCGCACTTCTGTATTTACATATGTTTCTTAAAATGTAAACAAAGGAGTGCGCTCAAGAAAGCTTAAACTTATCCATTATTACTTTTTACAGGACAACAATCTTGGTCTTAAAATGTTTGTCAATACATTTGCCACGTATTGTTATTCTTGTGTATTCACCATAAAGATTTATGGTTTTGAGTTACTAAGCTTAAAAATTTAATATGGCCTTTATTTTAAACCGAAAGTAAAAATTTGTCAAATTTATTTTTTAAATATTGGTTTTGATTATACTAACAAGTGTGCAAAGTGTTTGGTTTATAACTTATTTTTACTTTAGAAATTTACTTAGTGAAAACCACAGACAGACAGAAAACTAAGTGAGATAGGACTATGTGTTATAGGAAACTTTTTGGTTTCTTATGACGTGATAAACCACCTGGTGAAGGTTGATCCCCTAATTACTGGACACCCTGTATAACTAGATATTTTTGAAGGTTTTCTGATAGGTAGTCTCAACCTTTGACCCAAACAGCATGCATTTTTTCACTGTTTAGCCATCCAACTTCGTTAGCTAAGCATCGAAAGGGTTTAGTTGTGATAAAAGCCTAATCAGGACTACATCAAAAGCAGATGAAAATGTGTGTAAAATGTATTCAAATTCATTTACTAATTGTTTACTAAACAGTGTTGTACAGTTAAACAGGTTAACAGTCGATCACTGGGATAAATGTTCAGCTCCAAATACTCTTGTGATATTGATTGACTTTCCACGTCTTTCGCTCATCACTCTTGAAGCTCACAAAGGTCAAACGTTCTCTCAATTCGTCAAGATAAGAACTCTGATTGTGCATCTTCTTCTTCTTCTCGAATCAATCAGCTACGATTGTTCTGCTCTCTCGTCCCTTGTGTGTATTGATTGACAAGACTTCTGCTCATCTCTCCAGGAGCTATGTCACTCGGTAGAGTAAGTTGTGATTGTGTGTTTTAAGAAATTCAAATTTAATAAGGTTCCAGTTTTCAGCTTTTCTAGACACTTGATTACTAGTTGACATAGACTAACTTATTTTGCGTTTAATTCTTGCAGCTTGTCAAGAAAAGAACTCTGATTGTAAATAAACTTCTTCAACTCTAGTCAATGATTAGCTTTCTCGATAAGGATATGCATTTATTGACATGCTTGTCACTGTCGAAACTTATCAATCACTAAGGTCAAACGGTCTCTCAACTCGTCAATAGCTCGGATTGTGCATTTTCGTTTTCATATTCAAATAAAACAGAAAAACGATTATTCAGCCCCTACAACAGTTGTATTGATACGAATTTTCATCATGTATTTAGACAGGTTACTTATTTTGTTGCTGAGTATTGAACCTCGTTAATCAAATGAAAGATCAACCGTCTTCTGGACTAGTTAAGAGGGCTGATATGACTCTTTAGTGTTTACATCCTTCTTAAACTTGAAGTCAGTTGAAAGAGCTCTGCAGAAAAAATTGTATTTAATGTACCCCAATTCTACTTCAACTTGTATTTGACTTATTCTTAACAATATCTTCACTGTAACTGTATATAAGCTTTGGTTATATACTTCATTTTTTGTTTTGAATCCATCGAGGGGCACATCTTTTGTGTTTTATTCTAACGGTTTATTATCCCAGAAGCAACTGCGGAAATTGAGAGCACGAATGAGGGTTTTCTCTTTCATAATGAGGTTTGATAAACACTTTAGGGCATTTTTAAAGAAAAATTCGCACTTTAGATACCCATTGAGATACAGAACCCTTAGGCTCTACAACATGTGATGTGTTACAATAAACAAGTCTATTTTGATATTGTTCCATAGCAATCAATAAACGCTAGTTCTCCGTCACGTATTGATTAATCTTTCAGTCCAATACAAACAACATGCATTACACAATGGTGTTTGATCCAGATTCCAACATCGATTGTTGTTAATCTCCTTCTCCCTGCCAAACAGTTTAGTGGCGAGGAACACCTGTTGTGTACTGCACAATCGCGTGCTACGCAATTCCTCTGTGTTATAAAACATGTCATAACTTTTATTGAAGAAGGAAATGTTAAATCTTTAACGACGGTGAAAAGTTGAATGACACTTGTCAGAGTTAATAAGATTAGCAAATCGTATCTATCGTGTAATTAAAAAGGGGGTTTTGATCGAAAAGGTTTCGAAATGATCTTCCGAATTCTAAAGAGTCTAAAATCTCATCTGGTATTTGCACCCTCATCCGTTATTAGGTAGGACCTGGTTAGTTTTAAAGGTTTAAAACCGAACTCTTTTAACTCTTCTTCTCTAAATTCTGAAAAAATATTCTTGACCACAGTTTGTTCGAGTGGTAAGTTCTCCCGATAGGTTGCACCACTGCACCCCAAAACCAGAACTGTATGGCCATAGTTTTGACGATTTGTTCAACTACTTAAATATATCCTGGACTGGATTTGGCTTGGCAACCTATTTTGTATTTTGTTGTCCAAGCTTTGAAAAAACTCCTGTTAAAGAACAGGATGACAGAAGAAAGAAATACCTATGTAGTATCATGGATTATAAGTTTTATGTTTCTTGGTCAAAGTACACTTCAAACATTAAAATGTCCTAAACAGAAGATATTGGGATAAAATTATGTGTTCATTTAATTATGTAAATAAAAATAACAGTATAATAAGGTTTACTTATTTAATAGTAAGCCTTGTTCAAACCTCTTTATACACAATAACCAGTAAACAAAATCCATCAATTTTATGTTAATAACACCGGCGTAATACATTTCCAACAATCAGAACACTCGTTATAAGTTCTTGCTATTTGTTAAATAAAATAGCATATTGTGTTTCCAAACGCGTTAACATTGTTCAACTAGGTTTTTAGGTCGGGTAAAGTACACATTGTAACTCGTCCAAGAGATTTCCGGCCCTAAATCGGATTTCCACGCCCAAATACCTCCACGCAAATGAAACTGGACAATGTTCTGGAAAAAGTTATTGTGTTTAACGTAATACATCTTTAATCTGATGGTCTTCAACAAAATTTAATTAAAATACAATGAAACTCATTTACCCAACCAACTCCCACCAGCAGGGATTAACGTACAATCTTAATTAACGACCAAAACTACTAGTATTAACTTAATTAAAGCAAGATACCATTTTCAGTAGACTGAGTAAAACCAATATTTATGTAATACTTCCTGAACTTAACTTTTAGGCTTTCGCGGCCAGTGTAAAACTATAATTTAGTTCTTCTGGTTTATACCACGTCCAAACTTCATAATTAGGTTGAGACATTTCAGCCTCGCTGTGGAGTACCATCTTCAGTCACAGTTTCAGCCAATCAGTGACTGAAGAATCAGTACTCCACAGTGAGGCTGAAATATCAACCTAGTTATGTTTGGACGCGGTGTGAACCGGAAGAACTAGATTAGTACTTGTACTAGTTTAAAATATGTATAGTAGTACTAATGTGTAGTACTTGAACTAGTTAGTACTTGCTGGTTGCCTATACGAAGTAATTAAGTGTTGTATTCAACCGATGATTTAACAAGTTTTTGTTTGGTTCTATAAAAAGTCTTCCGTGTAAAAGAAAACCAAGTGTTTTGACCAAATCATAACTTTAACTGAAACATAAAACTTTAACTTTTGGAGATCATTTCAAAGCTCATAGAATCCTCAACAGTATTTTCATCGACACAATTTACTTCTTAAATCAGTGTTAAATATTATCCTTTTAACCCCGCAAAGAAAATAGCACGATAAAAAGAATAATAGATTTTTGTATTCATTACCATATAAGACCAAAAATACGAAACTGAATATTTTCAATTCATGTGATACAATCAGTAGAGTCTCTACGAAACTGAATATTTTCAATTCATGTGATACAATCAGTAGAGTCTCTACGAAACTGAATATTTTCAATTCATGTGATACAGTCAGTAGAGAGTCTCTACGACTGTGAACATTTTCAATTTGTGATACAATCAGTAGAGTCTCTACGAAACTGAATATTTTCAATTCATGTGATACAATCAGTAGAGTCTCTACGAAACTGAATATTTTCAATTCATGTGATGTTAATCAGTAGAGTCTCTACAGAAACTGAATATTTTCAATTCATGTGATACAATCAGTAGAGTCTCTACGAAACTGAATATTTTCTATTCATGTGATACAATCAGTGGAGTCTGATGCAATGCTGAACTCGATGGATAGAAATTGACGGGCTGAATATCAGATCAGTGCAAACATTGAGCTCTTGCTCGGAGCTCTTGTGCCTTATTAAACAACTCGTTATACTTCCGAGAAACACGGCTTGTTCAAATATAACTTCCGTTCTTTTAATAACAAGCAACGAACGTTTTTAACTTTGAAACTTTTCAGACTGACAGAAAAACTCTTTGAACATGAATTGGCTGTACTAGAAATAGAATGACGATAACCCTTAAGGTATACGAGTAGATAATGAAACTTTAAGGAAAATACAGCTTTTTAGACGAGCCGATGGAAAGTTAGTATTTGGTATTTAGAAAAGTATTGACCTCGTTCTTCAACAGTTTATTTAATTAAGTTGGTTACTTAACTTTTTGAAGAATTGATTTATTGAAAAGTGCTTTTACAATTCGGACGTTTAAACTACAAGGAGAAATTTTATTTTCAGCAATAAGTATTGTTTATGTACATGTTATACCTTGAAATTAATGTTTTAAACAAAATAAAATAATAGTATATTATGCTGTTCTTTAATAAACCATATGAAACTACATACATAAACATATTTCAAATAAAACATAAAACACATATACGTAGAAAGATGTATTTCAAGAACTTAGATTTCGTTTTGGATATTAATAAACAAAATGGATAAAACTACGAAAATTATTGGAAACTCAAAATATATTTCATTTAGTGAAAATGTTAATATAGGACATAACGCTATAATGTAATGGAAAAATAAAGTTTTAGAAGTAAGTTTTTTATAAGAATAAAGCTTTCAAGTTATATGGGAATAAAACTTTAATCGGGAATAATACTAATGTAAATTATGTACAAAAAACTAAATCAGCATTCTGCAGGAAAATAGGTAATTTTAAATTTGTATTTAAATACATCCCTCCGCTGGCACGAGTGAATCGAATTTCTTTTGAAATTTGTTACTCTGACTTGCTACGCTCACAGCCTCGCTTCGGCATTCGGCCTCAGATTGACAGTTTTTTATCGGAAGTTAGACTACATTTCATGAAAGGAAATCACATTTTAAATTTCAATAAAAAGTGGACCACTCATTCCGCTGTTATAGCGAAAAATACCTTTTTTGACCGTCATTTCGAAACGACTGGACGGATCTTCATAGCTTTTATCATGTTGATGTATAACAACAAAATGCATAATTATTACAAATTTCATTAAAATCGAAAATTTACTAATTTTAGACCATTAAACCCCCAAAAAGTTTTAAGAAAGTCTCCCCCAAAAAGGTACTTCCGTTAGCCCGACTTTGCTGGCTAACGTACTTGATAAAATATTTACCAAATTTCATGAAAATCGGAAAAGAAAGGCGATTTGTAGAGTTGATACGATACACATATGTATAGAAAGTTTTGAAGAAAATGCTGAAAACGTGTTCTGGGGGTCAGGATCGGTGCTCATTTCATGGTCCCGGGGTTGGGTCTTACCATACTGACGGCATGAGTATCTCATTATCCAAAAGAAATTCGATAGAAAGAAAGTGTTTCTCCTGAGAAATCCCAACTAAATATTCATTGAGTTCCTAATTGAAAACTAGTGAGCTGATTCACTTCGTTTTCATCACCAACCGTCAACAAACTTAAAGAAACATTTATTCAAAGATTCGACTGATTATATCAGCTTTGCTGGAGTTATCGCGCAAACTCTGAAAGAGGCCCTCTTGACCCCAAGACTAAGTATTCCCTCATTGCATTCGCTCATTCAATATACTTACACTTTTATACCCTGTTGGGAGAAACCCCCACTCACAAACCATTCTGATGTTCACAAACATATTTTTGCCTTTTCATTATTACTTTGTAGTTGTATTTACTCACTAAGTAAAAAAAAACACAACTAAAATCATTTTTAACTCATCTATGTTGATACAAGTACAAAGTGTTGGATAAAATCTAATTGTTCAAACAATACAAAAATATGTAAAACAACAATAAAGAAAACTGCAGAGTAAGTATTGTCAACAGTCTTAGTCCAATAGTTAAAGTAAAAGAAATCCTAAAAGTAAGTTGATAAAAATAAATTCTTTCACTTCTTTTATTAAAAAAATGGGTGGAAATTTTATGGTTTTGCTAGAGCAAAACTCTGAGAGAAGCTTTACCTTTACTTGTATCTTGTTTGCAAAGGCAATATAAGAGGCACTCTGGGAAAACACGATTCATAATGAAAACTGCGTGGGCATAAATCACGATGAAGTTTGTACCTTTAAGTATATTTTCCAGTTTCCTACAGGGAGGGTGTAAGAAACTGCAAAAAAGATTAGAGTTGAGACGCTCAACAATCATGTAAACCTAATTACACACTTTCATATAAATGAATGCTGTACTTAATTAGTGTATTCAAATATCTCATTAAATTGCAGGTTTTTAAATTATTAATTCTTTTTTAAAAACTAAACTAAATGAATGCTTCCAAAAACATCAAAATAAACACAAATCCAAAGCATTTTCGGAAGCAAAAGCTCCCATTTTCCACGAGAAAGTCCGAAGCCCAGAGTTTCCCTCCATTTCCACCCCCTGCCCCCCAACACCCCCTGCCCGGCCCAGTACAGCTAGCACGAGTACAGATCTACTCACCGAGTGCAAGGGTAGGTGTGAACAGTAGGACACTCCACGCAGCACTGGCTTGGCTCGCATCCCTGTGGCCTCAGGCCCAGGCCCGCGCACCCTGTCAGCGCACGCGCACCCCCTCAGTGCACACACTCATTCACCCTCACCTCCCGGGCCTTCATTCAACCCTACCTCCACCTCCACCTGGGGACGTGCTGTTTACTCACTCACAGATTGAGTTCGAATTATTAATCGTTCTGTAGTTTTGTGATCGAGGATTGTGTCTAAAGAAATATTTGATGGGTCGTACAAAGTATTTTAAAATGGGTTGAAAAGAAATTCAGAATTATAGTTTCTGGAATCACTTTTCACCAATGAACTTTTCTGACGATTAAAATGTTTTGCAATACAAAATGTGTTTATTTATTTAGTGACGTGTAAGTTCTTCTCGATGGAAATCTCTGAAATGTTCATCTTATCTATTAAATTTGTACAGTCGGAATCTGACTGGTATTTTCTCATTTCTTGCAATCTTTAAACAGGTATTATAAAGAAACGAGTATAGATAAAAGATTTTTCTTTGCGTCGTTGAATTTGTATTAAAAGGGGGTTGCTTTTTAAAAGTTTGGGGCCCTCCCTCCCGGCTTTTGGGTGGGGGTGGGTGACGCAAAGTACTTCAAAACAAACTTCAGAATCCTCAGAAAACATTCCTAAAGGGCTTTAACACATTTTCCTTTTTCAAAATTTAAGGTGGGACATTTAAAATCACCCTGTATGTACGACTCGTATTATAATAACTTTAGTATTGCACTTCCCATTTAAGCACAAGTTAGTTTGAAACGTTTGATATACCAAATTTTGTTCTTACTATAGGCTGACAAAATACGTTTAATTCATCGAATACACCTCGTATATGATTTTGTTAGAAAACAACATTACCTACAGTAACTAAAAAAATTGTTTCTTGGGAAAGCGGTGCCTGCTGTTTAAAGGTGACTTTTGTTTTAACACAAAGTCGGAAACAATAAGTACATACACAATAATTCTTCAAAAGAATTTAAACAGCTGATTGAACTTCCTATTTTGACCAGCTGGTACATCGAACAGCTGTTAGTTGAGCCTGGCTTGTTATGTAAACAGAAACAGCCCCTCGGACAAAGGTTAAGGCACAAAGTGGACATGTTGTGTGCAAGCTACACCAACTATAGCAGATATTGATTCTCTATAACGTTTACATATTTCATGTCAGCTATCGGAGAATCATCTACAGCGATATATCTGCAGGCTACACCCTTCGTTTCATCGTTTTAATACACTCACTTTTTATCTGTTGATCTATTTAGCAAAAGCAAATACTACTTTTGAGGAAGGAGATTTAAATGTATTTTCCTGTTGTATTAGGGTTCAAATTTCGTTCATGTTGCGGTCATTATAGCAAATAGTTTAGTGTATTTAATATAGAGTGTGAGTTAAATTATGGATACACCCTGTTAAACTTTAAACGGATAGTTTAGAAAATAAAACTCAGGTCACCTTAAGAGGAAATAAAAGTATAACTTTTAGCTTAAAAACTCAAAACTGTTATGTTTTTAATAAGCAAAACGTTACAAAATGTTTTACGAACATTTTAAGACCAGGTTAGTTGTGCTGTGAAGTGATAAATAATAACAGAGAAACATAAGTTATCCTGAGCGGACTCCTTTATTTACATTTAAACAACATAACTATGTAAATAAAGGAGTGAGATCAGAAATGCTAAATTTCTCCATTATTTATTTATTTTATTTATTTCTTCAGTTTACAAAGCAGTGATACAACTTAATCATACAAAATACTTTGAAGGATACTCCCCCAAAAAAGCATGCTTGTGTTTGGGGAGGGCAGAGTTCTAGAACACTTTATAATTTATTCACAGCACTACTATACAATTATATACAGGTGTAAATTAATATTTTTGGCTAGCTGATTTTGATTAGCTATAAATATAATATTATGCTAAGCTAAATAAATAACATACATTTCAATCAAACTAAATATTTTATTAGTCATCTCATTAAAAGAACTCTGGTCTTAATACGTTTGTAAAAAGGTTTGCCACGTTTAAACATGTATTTTTACTATAAAGTTTAATCGTTTTAAAAATTATTAAGGTTAGAAAACTTAGTATGGCTGCAATTTTAAGCTGGAAGATATAATAATTCAAATTTATGTTTTAAACGTTGAATTTGATCATAACAAGATATGTGCAACATTTTAATTTTATACCTTATTCTACCTCGGAGATAAAAGTTATTTAGTGAAAAACACAGACACACAGATGGAAAACTAAGTGAGATAAGACTATGTGTTATGGGAAAGGTTTGTTGATTTTGACTTGATTAATCACTTGGTGAAGTTTGACCCTCAAAGAGCCTGGGATAAACATGAGATATTTCAACCATCTAGGCTAGGTCGATAAGGCTGTTTATTCTCACTATTCAATAATTAGAAGGGTCCGGTATAGGTAATAAACACACTTTTAAAAGTCATCAAAACTTTATTTTACTTAGTAGAGTAGACTATATAGTAAATCTTGACTACAGGGCTAACGTACTCTTTAGAGAACGAAAGAAAGCGTAGATTAAAGTTATCAAGCGTAGCAAGAGGTTCTAATGGTTTATAAACAACAAAGTCCCTGTCACAAGTGATGGCTGCCAGCAAGACGTCTCCATGGTTATCCTTTGTGGACTCTAGAATGTATACCATCTCTAAGGGAATGCTGTTTGCCAGCATGGGTCAGGTCTACTGTTCCTGAGGAGGAGTGTTCACGCTCCAGTCTGATCCTGCAGGTGAAGGGTTCAGCGTCGCCATGAATAAACGTCTCTAGCTTCGTCAGTCCTATTGGCATATCAGGACTGGTCTGAATTGTGAAATTCAGTTGTTTGACTGTTAGCTTCATCCCGCGCGTGTAGGGAAACACGGATTTTTCTGCGGATTTGGATTTGAAGTCGGCTGGTTCTGCAAGGTTAAGTTAGAACATGTTAAAGGTTGGATGAGAACGAAAGCTTAACCCTATTATCAGTCATGACTATTATCATCTGTTTCAAGCGAAATAATTCAATCTACAACAAGAACGTTGCAAGAACAGACAACAAGAGAATGTACCGTGTAAAATAAAACTAGTAAATCCAGGGGAAAATGTGAGAGCTTAGAGCTTACGGAGCTACCTTTAAACCTGGCTCAATTCCAGTGAATCCTCGCTCTATACTGAAAACTGAACTGGAGTATTATCTAATAATAAGTAAAATAAACGTTATTGGTTGACAGTTCTTGTTTTCTTACACGTTCCTGTACTTAACGTACACTTTCTTGGCTACTACAATCTTTCTCTTTCGCGAATTTTATTTTCTCCCCTCTGTTTGTCTCTATTTGATATTGCATTTTATAAAACCAATTCCTCTAACCCAAACCGGTTTCTTTTCACGTTTGTGGGCGCTAAACAAAACTTGAAAACGTTGTTTTCTGAGCTGTATGCTTTTTAGCATCACTTGAGTGCAGGTATCTCAAAATATTTTTATTTCATATTTTTATGGTTTATCTATTGGTGAAGCGATCCTTCGATGAAGGCACTCTACCTAAATTAAGATGTTCATTACAGGGTTGTTCCTTTATGATTCATAAGGTAAAGTACAATGTTTTCAGTCCTTACAAATAAAAACTATATTCAATATATTTTTGAAGTAATAATTACAAAAATGGTGGAAGAATTTAATTTCTAGCGATGCTCTGAGCACAAGCAATGAAACTTTACATGGGATATCTAAATAAGACCAATTATGGTCCTTATTTTTTAATTGCGATCAAGACATTCAGTACGTGACAACCCGTAATATCGTAAAGAAAACATAGGTAGTTAAAAAAAAACATTTTAACGAGCCAATGTACATTAAAATACTCAAATCTTTGAAATAATGCACAAAAGTAACGATTTTTAACAAAACCTTGTCGACGGTAAACGTATTCTCAAGAACTGTAATAGAGTAAATCGTTTCAAAAATTCTAAAACGTGTTTTTATGTGGAAATTGATTTGGTTCGCTTTTGATTTAAATCATTGTTAAAAACAGCTTCCTAAACACCTTTTTGGGCGTTAAACAAAACTTTAAAACGTTGTCTTTTCAGTTTTATGCTTTTTAGCATCACTTGAGCGGAGGTATCTTAGAAACAAAATTTCAAAACATCATCTAAAAGGGCCCGTATTAAAACAATTCAATACAGCTGTTTGGGTTTATATCGTAATATGATTATCCCTTGTCATTGATACAAATTGTAGTTGTGATCAGACTGGAAATCTAAACACACTCCTGGAGCTGTTGCCAAGACAAAGACATGATTGCGAGAAGATTCATCAGAAAGTCAAACTCAGGTTTCCACACAAGCGCTCTGCTAACTCACACAACTGCTCTCTTACTTACTTGATTACTTACTTACTTGATTACTTACACTCTCGTCTTCGTTACTTCCTAGTGTTGACTACGTGTCTCCACCTCTTCAATTTAATTAATGTTACTAGCAAATGAGTTTAAGTAAATGAGCGAAATAAAAGTGGTATTAACTTTAGCTGAATAACATTGCAGTTTGATGCTTGTTAGATTGCGATTAAAAGAATGAATGCCCAATATTATTATGAAACTGCTGTTTTATTTTGGGGTTTCACTTTTAACTTCAACAACTTTAAAACATAACAAATCCAGTCTAAACGCAATGCATCTAATAACCTTTTATACCATTAAAAGGCTTAACTATAAAAGGGAATAATGCACACATAACACGTTTGGTAGCATGCCTGAACAAAAGTGCTCGAAAACTAACAAGAGAACTCAAAGAACAATGGAATTAAGAAAGGGTTCAATACAAAGAACAGTAAGGGTTTTTACCCTTCGAACCTTTGATAAAGAAGTTCTCATATTTGAGTATTTTCCACGCTTGGTCTCACTTTAACGAGAAAAACTGCAATACCGCTTTGTTAATCTCTATTACTTTAAGGAAGTGCTTTTATGTTTACTTTGTCAAATTGAATGAACGCGAGTGAACTTTACTTGTATTTATGTAAAAATATTAAAACCGTTACTACGTTAAAAATAAACAATTTTCTTTTATAATTGAAAAAATATTGTTATTAATCCCGGTATATTATTGTAAGAAATTGTAAAATACTGTTGACATTGTGTTGACAGGCTTTCAGAGACAAAAATACTAATTTTTCAATTAAACACGCAGTCAAACTTAATTAAAAAGTATATAGAGATTATGGGGGAGAGGAGGCACTAAACTGTTCGGCCACTGGAATAAATGTAAAACTTTAGAGGAAAAGGAAAAGAAACGAATTTGTTGAACAGATGTAAAAAGCTGAAGTACATTACACACATCCACGCTAGGGATTAGCGAAAATGTTATAAAGTGACAAACAACCATTGGTCAGATTTAGGTGGGATCCTAAAATGGCACAATCACCACTAAATATTTCAGAGATAAAATCAGAAAACTTGAATTGGGCTTCTCAAAGTAAATTTTATGATGCTACTTACTAAAGGTTACATTATGTCTTTACATGGTCACAAAACCATGAAGACATTTGATCCAACATCTTCGGTAAGGAACTTAGAGTGCAGAATTTCAGCGATTTGAGATTAGAGAGAATATCTCTTCTCTTATGTATAAGTTCAATGTTCAAAATCTTTATTTTCAAAAGGTACAAGGTTTATGATTGTACATGAACATCCATGTGTTGTACAACACGCGCAGTTGACAACATAAGTATAGGGTTAAGTATAATCCAATCAAATTTCAACTAGTAAAAAGGGCAATGAATCTTTGAGATAATTTTAACGGCGAGTAGTACTTCTTGTTACGTAGTACAGATTATCTGTACCTCTATTACCACTCTTAAAAAAGTACGTAAAGGTTAAAAAGTTAAGAGGATCCTTTGTGTAAACAATACCTGTAAATCCAAGAGAAATGTTAGCGCTCTGTGTTTGCTTAGCTCCTCTAAGCTTGGAACTAATCCAACTAATTCCTTCTGACCAAACACGCAAAACTAGAACTTTATCTTTTCACAATGGTTACTTCGTATTATCCTAAAACCGAGTTGTTTGCGCGTTACTTCCTTTAAGAAATATGTTGTGATAATACTCTTGAAACAGGTGTTTCCAATACGTTTATGTCACTACAAAGTCTAGTGATTACCTGAGTCGATGGCAAAGTTTGTTGGTAAACAAAGTTGCATGCGGACTAGCTGTCAGCACGTTACATGATTAGGCAGGCACGTCAATTCTATCCAATACCAGTAAACACAGTTTTGGTACTTGATGAAAACTCATACTAACATTCCACCACTCACATAAAGATGAATGGAAAATGAAACAGTGAATGGAACATTTAGAAAATAGCAAACAATAAGGTCTTTTCCTTAAGCTGTACATCATTAATATCTAGGCTTCCGGTTTACCACGTCACGGATTGAAATACAAATACTGCTAAACGTTTCGACCTTGCTGTGGAGAGTCATCCTGAGTAAGCTGGTTGACTGGCTAGGACCAACGTATTTGTATGTTTCAACTGTGACTGTGTAAACTGGAAGCGCAAATCAATAAGATCTTTACTTGTAGTGAAAATGTGTAAACCAAACCGTATTAGGTAATCAGGGCACCAGGTGATCAATATTACGTAGTAAACTAAACCTGGTTTAGAACAAAATAAATTTGAATTTACTTAATGGTTGTACTACTTCAAGGCTTTCTAATGCCTTCTATTTAAGTTTATAAGATGATATCTCACCCGTAAAAAGGAATACACAAGACGTAAATATAGCTGTACAATCTCTGAATTCATGTCAACAATCTCAACATTTAGAACCATTTTGGGTAGCATTGGTTCGCTCAAGGTAGAACCTATGCTATAACTTGGGTTGAGCTGACATTGCATTGACCTTTTGCTACTACAACAAAAAGACTTTGCATACAGAATTAAATAATACAAACCATACGTTATAAAACTTCGAAGTGTAACAACAAAAAGAATGGTTACCAACACAAGAAAAATTCTCTTGAAGTTATGTTGTAGTATAATTATTATTTAATTATTTGAAATTGAAGGGTAAAAAATAATACATTACTAATAGAAAAATCATAATGAAAACTGTCAAGCTCTTAAATGTATATTTATTAGTAAGTTGTTCTTTTAATTTTGAGAGTATACAAACTATTTGTTACACACATTTTGTTATATTAAATTTTAGTTTTTGCAATCATGACAGGTTGGTTTTTATTTGGAAAATTAATTATTTATTCATTCTTCATTGTTGAGTCATCTATTTTGTTGAACTGTTCTATGTTACATAAATTCATTGTATTTTGTTATCCACTGGTTATATTTAAAATTTAATTACAAATACATGCTCCATGCTTACAGAACAGTTTACAAAACGGCCGTATAGACGGATGTAATGTAAGGGGATTTTCGCAACATACAATGCATTTATTTAATATTTATTCATTCATTTATTCATTCGCTCTTCCTGATACTTTTCCTTAGACTAGAGTAAAGCAGGCTTGAACCAAACTCACTGTGAATTGTCTCAAGCTTCTCGTCAGACTCGGTCGAGCCGCCGCTCTGCAACAAAAGTTATACTATAAATCATGCATCTGAAACTAGCACAATGTCACTAATTGACGTTGACTTCATTGTTGCAATTATTCACTGATTTGCATGGACGATTAGACCCATAATCAAGCGCAAACTTGCTGTTGACAACATAGTTTGGCTAACTGTAACTCAAGTTCACTGTAACTCAAGTTAGGTTTACAGTTGAATAACCTAAACGGAACTTTACTAACAGTATCGTTTTGAATAAATAATTAATCCATGACAGGTTGCTAAAATCTGTGACATTTTCAGCTAAACTGGCTGTCAATGCTTGTTTCCTATAACGCATTTGACTTTTGACCAACTGCTGTTTTACAGATCAGATCGTACAAAGGTTTAACCGAATTATTTACATAGCATTTTCCAAAATAGTTCTCGTATTTAGTGTTACAATGGAATTATATTGTATACTTTCTTTAGTCTAATTCACCGTTAAACTATACATAAAGCTTTACCAATCAAAAATTGATTTCGGTGTTTACCAGAAAAGTGTAGGGCGTGGTTTCGGTGCATTACCCGTATGTTTCGAACTCTGAGAAATAAACTATAAAAAGCTTTCTGGATCCAATTGGAATTCATCACTAAGTGAGTGGTACATAAAAAGAAAAAATCAAATTTAAAATATTTTTTAGAACTATCGTTGTGCTGGTTATTGTTATTATATAAGTAAGTCGCGTCAATTTAACTTTAACAATTACATTAAAGTACATCTCATATAATATGTCCACTGGTTCAACCATACAAATTAAATAACAATACATGTGTTTTATTGGTAGAATACTTTTGAAAACCTTCACCGTTATCAATTGCTAACGTTTAAATATGCACATTGTAAAATAAACAATGAAAATCACCGTTTCGTTATAGTATATTTCATCACAAAGTCCTAAAGTGACACTTTTTGACACGAGGTCAAGTTAACACTTTGACCGAGGGTCAAAAAGATACTTTCGGGCCGAGTGTTGAAAATGTCTGTCCTGATCATAGTAAGAGAAGTGTCGATACATGTTTTAGCATTATAAAGAAACTAAAGTGGACATTGTTTTGAACTCAGCAGTCTGAATTATAATGATTTGAAGAAACAACTGTTACACTGATTTCCTATAAGTTGAACCATCTGATGTCCATGCCAAAAAAGATCATGAAAATGATATTTTTCTCTCCTAGGGAAAAACATCCTCAAAACAACTCAAAAACTCTTTTGAGTGTGAATAAAACCTACTGCATTTTATTTTATTTTTACTCATGAATTTGTAAACAGTCTTACAAAAATGACTGGCTTTAAACAAACTTCAATTCCCATTTGTCAGAATGCTGAAATAAATTATTTCAAACATGTTGGCCAAGCAGCCAGTCGAATCAAAACTAGAATTCACGATTAAAATCCATGTTTATACATTTTAATTTCTAATAAAACGTTACTTGCTCCGTGAAGTCGCAAGTTTCTAAAGGATACCATGCAGAACGTATTTGCTGAGTAGTGCCGAGATAGCTCATTGTTGGCCGTGTGTTTTGTTTGAGCACGTGACTGGATTGTATTTGCAGCTGACAATAGTCAGGTAATCTGCTGGCTTTTTACCTCCAGCTGGCTCACTGCTTACTCAACATTCTTGTCACACCCGGGCTTGTTTGTTTTATTTACTTACTTTTCGAACTCTATTTGATTAGCGAATTTTATTTGGAAAAATGAGATATTTATGCCGTCAGCATGGTAAGTCCCAGGCCCGGGAACATGAAAAGACTGACCCCCAGAACACGTTTGAGAATTCTCATTTAACTTGTTATATACATTTATATATTATGTAGATCCTCTCTACAAGTACATGTTCACTATATCACTAAATCACTATTTGAGGTGCCGACCACTCTCATGAGGGTATTTTAAGGCAAATATGTGGTGAAGGATGAGTGTGATGAGTGGTAGTAATGAGTTATGAGGTGTAGTCTTGATACAAACTAATGACGACTCTTCCTTTGAATGGGTCATTAATTAATAGCCCAATGACCAATGGAAATACAAGGACCAACAACGGCTTAACGTGACATCCGAACCACGCAGGTGATGGTCTGATATGTCTAAACGATGGTGGGAGTTGATGCGGGTATCATCAGATGATCACTGAGACTATCTGAGCCGCTTTAGACCTATATCATCCTCAAAACCTGACCTCCATGAAGCTGGATTACAGGACCACGCCACGAGTCCCAGTCAGTTGTTCGTCCGGCTTTCACAAAATTCGGTACAAATATTTCTTTTGTTAATATCTCGTTTAAGTTTGGTAACCAGCAAAATCGAAATACTGAACGTTCCCCTTGACCCAGTGATCGTAAAGGAGACAAAGCTGAGGCCGTAGGCCGAAGCGAGGCTTTGAGTGTATTGAACAACCTTGTAGCTCCCGTAATAATAAAGAATATAAAGCTGAGACTGAAGGCTCACAACCTCACCTAGTAATCTCTGTGGTAATATAGCACAAAAACTGAGGCCAAAGGCTGAAGTAAGATTTTAAGCGAAGCGAATTTAAATTATCTAATTTGGATCGCAACAAATTGCAAATGAATTTAACTTCATTCACGCTATTGGTGCATTAGTGCTTGCTGCGTGTCGGCCTGGTTTTATTTGAAATGTTTTGTCACTGGTTGTGGCCACCAAAACTATCGTAAGAATTCATGGAAGCTGTTAGTGTAATGAACGACAGATTAGTGTTAAAATGATTTAACAATGCGGTGTGGTCACGGAAGTTAGATCGGATGTAGGTGTTATTATTTGATGGTTGATAATGTCATTACACAGTGCTGTAATATGTGACATATGTTATGTGATGATTGAAATCGAGATTGGTTTAGATTGTGTCGCTGAAAACCAAACCACTCGCTGATTGTTTTATATCCAACTTCACATATATGACATTTGCTGCTCTCAATGCTTCCTAATACATTAACTTTAACCAGGTTTGTCACAGTATTTTATACATTATTAAAGCATTAGCATTCATCTGATGGCCAGCTGAATGCTCAAAGAAAAACTCGACGTTTTATTTTTCAATAAGGTTAATTTGCCTGTCACTATGGGCCTAAAACTAAAACTTAAATTTCAATATCTCAAAAGAAACACTTTAAATTAGCCAAACTATTAAAAAACGTCCTATGGACACTTTCGAATTTTATGATTTTGTTGTAGCCTTCAAGAATGTTTTATTTTTTAATGAACAAACATACTTTATTTCTCAGTTTAAGCTTTGTACCATAAAATATAACAAACGTGTCAGGTTTTTTACGGACAATATCTGTCCCTATATTTTGTTTGTAAACAAATCTGGTATTGTATCGTTATAACTAAAAAGAATTTAAAACCAAAAAAATATCACGTCCATTTCAGACTCAAAATGCAATGACTTTACCAAAGGTCAATGTCTTTACAAACTTTAATGTAAAGCTTCAACTAATGGTTTTGATGATAAAAGGTAAGTTGACGAAAAAGGGCTGACAGAAGTTCTTACACACCTCTCAAAACACCGTATTAACCCCTCTTAAGGAAACAACCTAATTCCATACTTAACAGCAGCTCTTTAACATATCATGTACTAGGCACTATTATAAAATACGGTTAAACTACTGTTTAACCTAATATCTCCATAGAAAAAATACTAATTTTGTAAATGTATTGTCTCGGTACATGTATTGGCAGGTTGAAGTTGTATTGGAGCTGACAATTCTGCGATAATCTGTGGTTTCACGTCGCTTACACAACACATGTGGTTATTAGTTCTGTTTTATTGCTTAATAAACCTCTTAGTTACCTATTAAACCTTGAAGGTGTGAATAAATCACCTCAACGAATTCAAGGAACGAATACAACTATACGATTCAGGCGTTTCTTAATAAATATTTTATGCAAATTGTTCGCTAACCAACTTTAAACCTTGACTAGATATGTATAAGCATGGATAGGTCGTTTTATGGATTGAAAACCCTTGAAAACGCACCATACAATCGTCAAAGATGTTATGTGATTTTATAGTTTCTCCCGCAAAAATAATGTCTATATTATCGTTCATACAATAACTTCGGGAGTATTACAAGCCCTAAATAACACGCTACGTTCAAACTTGTAGGTTTAATTTCTGTAAGACAATTTAATATTATGTGTCGTAATACAGTTGTGGTGTGGTAAATCTAATTAACAACGTACACGACTTGATGTGTTTACCAATTACAGCCTATGTTAACAGAACATGTTATGCTGGCTGCACTGTGATGTATGGCAACTAGATTTCTATCTTAGACAAACATATACGTTTCAAGTCCTAACAGAACTAGAAGAAAACTTCTAGACAAACTGGTCTACTTTAAGAGGTAGGAAATCGTCTATATAATTGATCTCAAGTTATAGACCAGGATATTAAAGTTGGTGTAGCGTATAATAGGTAGTGAGCTTAGTATTGGCAGCATTCAATCCACTGAGAATTTGAAATAGTGTAGTTTTATTACACTAATCATTCTAAAAATAGAATTATTGAGAGATTTTCTCCCAAATCTAATATACTATGTAAACCCATTAGGTGAAATGACATAGCCACCTTCAAGTGTTTTATAACTGAATGAACTATGGAAGATGAACTATTTTGTGTCATTTTGCTCTAAAACAGCAGCTTTAGACACATGTATTGACGTGCTAAAGTTTCTTTTTAAACCCAAGTAAATATATATTATTTCGATGATTTTGTTTTCTATAGAGAAGAAAAGATCATTTTAAAGATCATTTTGTCGTATGGACATCAGCTGGTTTAACGAGTTTCTTTTGATTGTATTAAATTTATAACATTTTTTTTTATTCTTTGACTTACAATAAACTATTGTCAGAGCTGTTTCTTCAAAACAATATAATTCAGACTGGTGAGCTAACAATGTTTACTTAAGTTTCTTTATAATATTAAAACCTTTATTGACATTTATTTCTCATTATTATTTGCACCATGACAAAAGTATCGTTCATCACTCGGCCCGAAAGTGTCTTTTTGACCCTCAGCTGCGCCTTGGACGTTAACTTGACCTCTTGTCAAAAGGTGTCACTTTAGGACCTAGTGATGAAATATACTATTGTTTGTAGTAATAAATCCCTCCTCTTTTCTAATGACCACTCTACAATATTGATATTACTACAGGTGTATGTACATCGGTTTTTATTTTGATTGTTGCTGTTCATGTCAGAATAGTGTATTTTTTGTATTCAGTGTATATGATGGAATTCCTTCTTACAGCCACCCTATGCACTTTCTACACTATCAATATCGATATAGGTATCGGTAGGACAACAACATTATTCCAAGAAAAATTGCCAATAACGTGTCTTGTCTCTGTAACTTTTGCATTGAGTATCTTGTGATTTAGTATCCCTAAATATAATTCAACATTCAAAACTTACAATCAAATTGAAAGAAAACTCTTAGAGTATCAACAAAAGAGTGTTTTCTCTTCATTAAGAGCTTACGTGAAAATTGATGAAGCAGGATTGAAAACAATAACAAGCCTGGTGTTATGCAGAGGCAGGCTCAGGGAGAAGTGCCTCCAGGAATATTTAACGATGTGAGTGAAGCCTGAACACTGAACACTGGTATTGCATTACTGGATAGTGTTTCTGGACACCAAACACGTCCAAGTTTGGACATAATGTACTTTACACTTTGTCATTATTCAAAACAATTAGGCTCTATATTGTTTAATGATAAGCCCAGCCGTTGTGAAGACTTTAAAATGTTAAATGTAGCAGGATCCTTTCTTTGCTATGTAGAGGACATTTGTATGCAACAGTGTTGTCATGACTATAGTCTACTTATTATATAATAATATTGTGGGGTTCAACCTTTGAAAATAGTAGTTGGTAAATTAAAAAAGCTCGTGCCAAAAATGTCACAACCATATCTTTAGTTTACTGATTTACTGACTGGTTTTAGATCGGTTTGTGTGCAAAAAGGTGATAAAAGTTTTGAATATTTAAGTATAGTTGTTATATTTTACTTGAAACCTGGACATCGAGAGTTATTTTAACGTGAACATAGTGAAGGTTAGTGTGATGTGTGTTTGATGGGTGGTCTTGTCACAAAATACGGCCGACTGTTCCCCAGGTTGAGTCGTTAATTAATAGGCTGACGACCAAAGGAAATGGACCAATGGCTTAACGTGACTTTCGAACCTCAGGAGTTGCCAGTGCATAAAGTTGTTACTGCAGCGCCGGGAATTGAATTCGGGCAGTTTTGGTGCGAAACAAACACACTGTACAACTGAGTTATTACGCAGACTATCAACAAAGGTCGTTTTAAAGCCATTTAAATGTAGCTTAATCACATTTGCGTCTTTTGGCTCTCTACCAACTGCAATTAGGGTATTTTTTGAGAGGGGAATCTAGTAGTTGCGACTATTGTTTCAGTGTGTGGTCCCTCGATCATCAGTGCACTATTATTTTTATACTACACGAAGAACTCGGACAGTTCTAAGGGTACAAACTCTTGTTATGTTCAAATTAGTTTGTAGAAAAATGCCCGTGTCATCACTATAAACCAAGCACAGCTCCTTATCTGTAAAATTTTGTCATTTCTCGAGATGAGATACTTGGTCAAAATAAAAGGTTGTATTCGCAAATCAATTTCAATGAGATTCCTATTTTACTCAAGGTGTGTTTATAGTTAGTGGATTATCAAAGTAAAAAGGGACACACTATTAAAATTAAGAACTCACCACGAGCAGAGTGACGAGCACAGCTATGGATGCGAGAGGAGGACTCATAGTTACAGTAGTTAGTCTGTTAGTTGCCACAGGTGACACGATACTGATGAGTTTGTTGTGATACCAGCTGTTCAAGGCCACACAGCTGATAACCCACAGAGAACTGCCTCATTCCATCGGCTCCACGTTTTCTTCTCTGTGTTCTGGGCGTGAGCAATAATACATGGACCGGAGTTTTACTTTGGTTTTATTTCAGCATCATGACACTTCTTGGCAACTTGCGTAATAGTACCTGGTGTCAAAAGCTGTAAATAAAATGGTATCTTTTGGTGATAGTAGGTTGTTACTTTGTGCCTGTGCATGTTTCAACTTTTATTAGTAAATACATTACAATAACACGTTGATTTAACTCACTGACCAATTATCGAGGTTCTTTTTCTATAAGTGGTTACTGCAATTCCGGTCGAATCAAATTGTGACTGCTTTGATAATCCGGAGGACGCACGGAGCGTCTAAAATCACTAGAAGGACGATCACTAGAAAGTTTTAGTTTCAAACCCATAGGACAGTATGTTTTTCTTCTTTGATATTAATACAAATAAATTAAAATATAAACCCAATATTATAACTTGTTTAGCAAAATAGAATAATGGTTCATCATGCTCCAATACTTAATAGTATACAGTACTCTCAATTAGGCCCTACACTGACGCTTTTGATACGAGCTAAAGTTTAACCACGGAAACGCAGCCGAAGACATAATATGAGCGAGGATTAAAATTCACTTTAGGGACGAGTGATGAAGTAGCTTTTATACTCGGTTGAGAAGCCAGAAACTGTTTAAAACTTTATGTTGAATAATATATAATGAACACATTTATTTTGAAGAGCGCGGACGAATTCTCAGGCTTAAAAGTTTGGTATAGCAACATTTTTGGTCGTGGAAATTATGCTTATCAATAGTCAAATTAATATACAGGTTGACCCTATGTGTTGATCGCTGATATGATAGTATCAAAGTCAATAATGTACTACTGTTGTTTGTTGATATGACTGTTGTTTGACTTCTGATTTCGTGTGTGTAGCCAATGTAATTAACTGTTTGTTCTCTGCTTACCAAATCGCCTGAGGTTGATGCGGACTAAACTCAGTAAACTAGTGTCCCATTTGAATCAGGACTTTTTGTACAATTATTTAAATTGAATGAAATGACTTATTTCTGACCCATATACACGAACCTGTACAACGCGACTATTTGTCGATGACCGTTGAATTTACAGATATAATTTCAACTTAATGCTAACACTCGTTTGCAGGTTACTTTTAGTTTTCACATAGTAGTACAGTACAAGGTTGATGCCCTTAAGGTTGCCTCTATTTTCCTTTTGACAGGTGGTCATTATAACAGACTACTCTCACTGCAGTGTGATATATATTAGCCAAGTCTTCAACATCTTCTGAGGTTGAATCCGACAGAGTAATATTTGAGTTAGACTATTTTGAGTTATTAGATTATATTAAAAAATGCAGTAGTTATGGCTAAGCAAATCTATGTTTTATTTAAGAGTTTTAAGATTTTATACCTATAATAGTCTCTTTTTGTGTGTAAGCCATATTGATATTGTTGTAACTTTACAGGTCTTGCAAGAGGAACTTTTGACTAAATTGTTAGCTCAATTTCACTATTCCTTTAGAAATAGCGGTAATACACAGGAATTTACCTTAGCTCATCAAAAATAGCTGCCACTGCCTTAGTTCACAAAGTTTCAAACTGAACAAAGAAATTAATATTCATTTTACTTTTATTGAAGCATTAGACAAAGTTGTAAAAGGACCAATCTTTGCACTATTTTAACATAGTGATGTATGAAGGAAAGAAGTGTATTCAAATATAAAACTCTAGACTATATTCAATACGATCCAAAGCTATATTCGAGATAACTATAGAACTTGCTCATAAATGTCTCAGGTTTTTTATGACAGAACACGTTTACATTTAAATATTCCATACATCAGTCGTTGTCTATTTGCTCCTGTGGATAGAAGATCCCACCTGAGCGTTGTTCTCCTATCTCTCTCTCTTCATTTTCTATTTTAGTCACAATGCTTCCACGGCATATTTAATAGTTCATAAATATAGTGGATCTTGTGCTGACTGAAAGTAATTTTTAAAATGATTTACATAGTTGGTTGGTATTATCTTTACTGTACAAAAAGGGTTTTACATTACAAATAGGTTTTGGTGTTCTGGGTATTAAAGACTCCGTATATGTCCCTATTTGTTTTTTTTCTTTGAGGAGTGTACAGGACATTCATAGCTAACCATAACCATGCAAGCTGTAAAATGCGGCATGTGCTGTTATTTAAAATTAAATACGATGATAAAAGAATCAGTGTTACACATTTCGTATTTCAAATTTGTAACAGTGGATGTCATGTACTCAGGAAAAAAATCGTTTCAAGAATGTCGATTCCAATAAAAGGTATTTTGAAAATAAATACAATTATTTCAATACGGTGATGTACGTAAGTGATAATATAATTCAAAAACATTGTGAGAACATTTTAAAGGAATGGTTAGATTTGTGTTTCATTTTCCTTTATTACTAGTCGTTTAACACAGAGCACACAATGGCTGACAGGCACACATAAACTCATCTCATATCTTTTAAACCGTGCTTTTGAGTTTTACAGTTTAGTAATGTTATTGGTACCCTCTATCACCCCAAACAACTATTCACCAAGAATTTAACATTTGTTTTATAAAGGGTTTAAAATTAAGGGAAGTGTCAACTTTTAAAAATATAATTATTTTGTACTTCACAACCCATTTTGTAAGTATAAAACTATCTACTACGGTTGGCCAATCTTACATATTCAAGTATAACCAAACTGGCAAACATACAGAGGAGAGAGTTTGAAATTGAAAAACGCATATGGTGTGCAAATACGATTTAAAAGTGTCTCAATTACACTACGTATCATCATTTGGACTGGCATAGTATACAGGGTTGACTGAAAAGACAACATTTTAATGGAGTTCATTTATATTTAGTTATTTACAACTAGTATTTCGTCGGTTATGATGGTGTCCTTGTTGTCAATTTTAAACTAAATTTGTCAAAATGAAGTAAATGCATTAAAAGTACTTGTTCAGTAAGGTCTCTATTAACAAGGAAAGCTTCTAAAATTAGAGTGAATATTTTTATTTGGTTTTAAACCAACTCTGGTAACTAGCAATAAAAAACTACACTGTAAATTCACTTTTAAACGAAGAGCCCATGCTTTAATATCACTCAGGCTGTAAGCGTTGCAGTACTTTATAAGCACAAGCATATACTCTGTACATGCTTGGTTGAGCTCTGAGTCCTGAGGACTACTTGTCCTTTTCTATTGTGGTCTCAACTACTAGCTAGTAGCTTCCAAACAATGTAGAGCTCAACCAAACTTATACTGAGTAGACTGGCCAGCGGACTGTTGTTATCCTGCAAAGCCGGGGAAGTTAGAGAAGAGACCCCCCAGAGCGGAGAAGAGGTTAGTCTGCAGAGCTTGCAGGTGTTGTTGAGCTTCCTTCTGCTTGTTCTTGTAGTACTCGGCCCACTTCTCATAGTGTTCTCTCAGAGCTACTATCCTCTGCTTCACCTAAGCACAACATGTAAGATTTATAATTGGTCTAGGATTTTTATTCTTCAAAAACGAGCAGTCAGAATAATCGCCAAATTGCGAAGGAGAGAGTCGTGTAAAGAGGCATTCAAAAGTCTAAAACTGTTGACTCTACCTTGCCTCTACATTTTGAGACGTGTCTTTTGAAATCAGTAATACCATAAGAGGTACAGACGCACTCTTATGAAACTAGGCAGGGACAACTACCGAACTGAGACACAGAACGGTAGTTCATGAACGTTTGGCAGGAGTTCATTTCGTCAACAGACTACCAAATTCGTTAAAATGCCCCTGAGCCTAAGGCATTCAAAGCTTGTCTTAAACAATTCTGATTTCTCAAGCATTTTATGATACAGACGAGTTTATGACATTCAATTGGGAGACCCTATGACTCGCTGACTGAATAGGGACTAGAGTGGCTACATTCGAATGCATGAGAGAGAGTGAGTGCAAAAACTGTATGTTTGAATGGGATTTAGATGTAAGAATACATGGACAATTTTAGATTCTCAAACATTTACGATTGCGATACATTTATTGTAAATGTCCAATATACAATAAAACATTTATTTATAATAATCTCATTCCTAAGCACGATTTCAGTTGTTTTGACTTTTTTCTTTCAGTAGTGTCATCAGTTGAAGATCTCGACCACGCCGCTTTACTTCAAGGGCTCTATTACTGTGGCATAATATTATACAATGTTGACTTTTTTAAGATTTTGTTACATGTAGGCCTACTTTAACAATTCGGACCTTTGCAAAAACCTCTACCTCATGCTTGGTTGGTCATATGTAAACAGAAGGTTTGTGTCAACCATCTGTAAAACTAACATGAAATGTAAACATCGATCAGTTGTGCAAGTGTTGTGTTTACTTCTGAATTCTGCTTAAGACCTCGTTACTGAAGATTTCCAGTTTATACTACAGCTCTTACAGCTAATACAAAACGTAATACATTTCCTGTCTGTAGTCAAATACAATGCCGCTGTCACCAGAAGAAAAGAAAGCTCGAAAAGCAGAAAAGAAGGCTAAAAAATTAAGAGAAGCCGAGGAATTGCGCATAAAAATTAGAAAAGATGAGCTGGCCCGAGAAGTAAGGACAAGTCAATTGAACGTAGAAGAGCACATGAAACGATGGTACATGACCAACTATTCCGCACGGTTTCCTTTCATCAAGCAAGAGATGGAAGTGGCCTGGCACATGTTCGAGCATTGCTTGGACGTGAAGGAGTTCGTGGTGGCTGAGCTGATGAATCGAATGGATGAAGCGAGAATCCAAGAGGCAATGACTTGGCAAGACTTCGCTCTCAAGATGGATAGTATCATCAGCGACTTTGAGAAACGGGTTTCTATAGCCAATTCAGAATACCAAGATCAACATCTAAATCTCTTAGCTAAGGCACGAGGAAACAGATTGGCTGAAGATGTATCTCAAGTTCAGCTGGAAGAGTATCTTAAAACAGTACTGTACATCATGGAGCAGCAGTTCACAGAGTCCAACACCATCGCACAAGGAGAGTACATGACCAGGAGAGAAGAGGAGGGCAAGAAGGGACAGCACGCGACCGAACTCCTGAGTGGAGCTTTAGAGAAGAACTTACACTCGACAGTAACGGAGCTCCGACAGACCCTAACAGACTATAGAGAGTCTACTGACTCTAGGAGAAAGAAAATGGAAGCATCACAGCTCAGAGATGAGTACTTCATGAATATGATCAAGAGGCAAGACATCAAAATGAACAAGCTGTACGATGAGTTAAGCAATTTGCAAGGGCAGGTGAGTGCAAAGTATGAGACACGAATGGTGCTAGAAGACCTGAAGAAAGACCGGGAAGAGACTTACACGGAGTACATGGAAGTTAGAGCACGTCTAACCAGAGAGGCCAATCAAGACGAAGCAAACCTTCTGACCTTGACTTGCGAAAGCAATAGAGTCATAAAGGACTTGGAGAGAATATTAGAAAAGGGAGAGAAGATACTTCGATTAGCAGCTTTGTGTAGAAGGCTAGAAACCCAAGAAGAAAAGGTTTTACCTTTCGGAATTCCTGTTGACATTCCTGATAGCAACAACGAAGGAAACGTAAGTGAGCCTTTTGCACTCTTTTGGAGGCGTTTTGCAAATGCTAACTTAATCAAAAATAAGTTGGAACCCACATTGGATAAATTGAAAGAGGAGAATGAAGACCTTAAAGAACAGTTAAAATTCGCTTTAGAAATGATGTCCACAACTCAGCCTTTCTGAAAGTATTCAAAAATCAATAATTTTTCATTTAGAAACAAAATTGCCATTTTTGTTTACATGTTGTAGAATTTAATGTGTATTGATTTATTTCAAATTAATTGAATCTCAACATTCGAACTGAGTTTACCTTTTCACAGTCCTCCCTGGAGAGGTTGGCAACTTGGTTGGTCTGACGACCAGAGGCGTCTTGGAAGTACTCGTAGGTACAAGATGTGTCTGTCACATGGATAAGCACACCGGGGGACTCCGTGTACCACTCGGCACCTACTATTAGTGTCTGTAAACAGAATTAACATTAATTACAAAATTGTGGTCAATTATGAAACAGATGGTGATGAGTTGGTGCACTTTTGGTAGGTGTTGTGCTAATTTCCTAAATTTAAAAATGTAATAAGTTTTTAGTAGATAACTTCAAGAAGAAACGTCAAAAAGGGGTACAAAATATAACGTTTAAAGATAATGAAAAGCTCAAACGGTACAAGGTCGGGGTAGTAATCATGATGCAATAAGATGTTCTAATGTTCATTCAAAATTAGTAATGTCGATGAACGCACACTCTTGTATTTTATGTATACTTCAATCGACTCTCTAAGGTGAGTTGCCGCTTCAGTGGTCATTATAGTGGCCAAAGTCATTACAAACAATTGAAGCTTCCAGTGAATACTGCGTCAATTGGCAATATTTACACTGCCAGACGTTTCGATCGTTTACAATATAGCATCCTCAGTGGACTTGCTGATACTAAATTGGAGATCTCGAGCCAACCAGAATCAGTCTCATCAGGTGCACTGAGGATGATCTATTGTAAAATGAGGGAAACGTCTGTCAGTGTACGTACTGTAACTAGCCAATTGTCCCTTATGTGAGATTTAATGTTTGAACGTACCTGATTGACGTTGATGATGGGGTAGGGAACAATCCCACAGGGGTAGTCGATCAGCTTCCGTATCCCATGGCCAACGATGTTTAAGGTGCTGATGCATTTCCCGTTCACGTTCAACTGAGTTACGGTCACTTTGTAGCCCCCACTGAGGTCGAACTGGACCCTACTGCTACTGCCCCTCCTGGACACAAAATATATCTAATACTTTCAGAAATACTAAAAAAACACAAGAAATGCAAAGTCTTGTAATTCACAGACGTAAATGAAACTCTACATTTCCATTGTCAGTTCTTTATACATTTTCCTCTACGCCCCATTAAACTTCCAAGTCTTGAATGGGCGAAGTTTTCCCTGGAGAAAATGCAGTTGAAAACTTTGAAACTAGACAAGTACCGAGCTAACTTTCCTCGAGAATTTAAAGTTTCTACTGCGTCTAGAAATCATCCAAAGTTTAGGCCATGCTTCATCTGTGAATTTATTTTTATTTTCATCTTAAAACGGGTGTTTCAAATAAATTTTCTAATTCGTATGTTATTAGTGGCAAGTTGCGTTACCTATTGACAGAATAAACTATCTTCTAATCGGTTGTTAAGCAAAGTTAAGGTTAAGGGCACTTGAACTGAGTTTATTTTCCTACAGGGTTTTGATAAATTGTTCATGCGCAATTAGAACTTGATAATGTGACAGATTAATATTCATACTTACTTGAATCCGGGCGGGCATTGTAAGCGTAGTTAGCATTGTAAGCTGAATTTGTAGCAGCGTTGCACAGTGGAACACCACAAATCTGTAATGTAGAAAATATTTTAACACTTGTATCTTAGACTTATTCTACCAGACTTGTGGCAATTGATGACCGAATGGATAAGTTGGAATAGGTTAAGTCGTATCTATTTTCACTCAACCGATACTAACGGACAAGGTTTCGTTGGCTTTCGAAACAGCAAGAATGAATAGCTCGTTCAAAATAATTTTCAGACAAAACGTGTAACCACCTGTCGATATTTGCATTTTGACCGATATTAACGAGTCGGAAGGAGTTGGCGGCCAATAAAAGCAGAATCAATACAGGGTGAGTTGTAAAGATCCCTCATCTTAACTTTTGAAGAAGGAAATATGTTTAAAAGCCCTTTAGTGGATTCTAAAGTAATTCTCTTAACGTAATATGCGTCACCCACTTCCTACCCAAAACCCGGAGCTAGGGCCCCCCAAAGTTTTAAATACAATCCCCTTCCTTGTGGCTCCACAAAATAAAGGGAATTTCAATACAAATTCAAATTCGAAGCAAAGAAAAATAGTTTATCTCGACTTGGTTGTTTATAATACCCATTTAAAGGTTACAAGAAATCAGGTTTAAAACGCCACATTTCACATACTGTCGAAATCTTTTGGGACAAATATTTCTTGAAAATCCTTTGAGGGGAACATCACAACCCTAAAACATAATTCCATAGAGTATTTTGAGAAAATGTGTTATTATAACCAAGTCGAGATAAACTTCATTTAAAGGTTACAAGAAATCAGGTTTAAAACGCCACATTTCTCATACCGTTGAACTTTTTATAGGACACATTTTTCTTGAAAATTCTTTGAGGGGAACATCACAACCCTAAAACATAATTCCATAGAGTATTTTGAAAAATTTGTTAGGGAAAAAACTGCATGTAAAATGCAGCATTTTAACCCCAATTTCTTGTAATCTTAAAAATGGGTATTACAAAAAAAGTTTAGATATAAATGTTTCTTTACGTCGTTGAATTTGTATTGAAATTCTTCTTTTTAAGGTGCCACAAAAGGGGTTGTGATTAAAAATTCGAGGAACTCAACTCCCCCCGTTTGAGTCAGGGTGGGTGACGGAAAGTACGTCAAAACAAACATTTAAATTTTCTAAAACATTCCCTAAAGAATATTTTAAAATATTTCCTTTTTTCAATAGTTAAGGGGGTGAAGTGACAATTAAAACTCATCCCGTATAGTCGGACATTTATTAAGATAGAATACAGCTTGACTACTCATTATTAAGGGAAAGTTTTACTGTCTAGTGGCTAATTTCATTGATTTATGTTTCAAGAAAAATACCACACTTTTAAAGTTAAGACAGTCTAGTATAGTTTTAAGTTAAGACGCTTAAGAACTCTTGTTCAAAATTAACGCAACGTTTCGTATTTCTAGCCGTTCTCAGACCTCATTTTAACCCGTAGACTACAATCGTCATGTTTGACGTCCTTTACTGGTCATCATGCTTCAGCCATGGAGAGAAGAACTTCGTTGCTCAATTGGAGTTTAAATCTTAAACCCAAACTGGAAACTCCTAAGAGTCTGAGTTTCCGCAAGTGATCTTACGTAATACGTGCAGTTAGAACGTGACACGTCAAGCACATGAACGTGGTATGTTGAAGCACGTACGTGCCTCATGCTCTAATGTAAACAGTTGTGTAAACCATTGTTTGCTAATACTGCACTGCAAGTTGTTCAACATGTCTCCTTAACACAAGTGGAAACAGCATCGTTTTTAAGAGTGTGGATTTGATGTTCTATCAGTAATGTGAAGAAGTGCATCATTTGTCATTTTTATTGCCAGTTCGTTTGTTTTATGACCTACGTCTGTGTGATAGGTCTGCTTGTGTAAGTTTGAGACGTGTTGTTTTCATTTGTTCTGACCCATTTTCGTTCAAGTTACTAAGTAGGAGAGTTTGTATTGGAAAGGTGACAATGACGGTTGAAATAACATTATAACTACAATAAACAATGTCTGGCTAGTAAATGTGTCGAAGTAGACCTATTACTTCATAACTCATTTGAAGAGAACATACATTTTAGTTAAAAACTATGAAAAGGCCAACAAACCAATTTTTTAATGATCCAAAATAGGGACTTTAAAATTAAATTTTGTTTATACGATGTGTAAAACTGTCTATTTCTTACTAATACAGTAATTAGCGTTTATTTCAACGTTTGCACGAAAGGCTGGTTTTGTAAAGCCACTAATTAAATCGTGTTACTCTAATACACTGCTGAACTGTGAGCGTAAGCTGATAATTAAATATGTGTTGACCGTAATGTACACATTCCAACAATCGTTCAAAACACAATACATCATTTATTTGTAGCCTATTTAATGAATTCCAATAATTACACACACTTTAAATCTCCTTTAATCGTTTTATATTGATAATCATAATTATTTACTGTGTAGGTAACAGTTTTTTTCATACCAAATAGTACCTTCAATACTATTTCCTCTTATACAAACAGTCTGATACAGGGTGAGATTTAAATTTCCCCCTTCCTCCACCTTAACTTTTGAAAAAGGAAATATTTTGAAAACCCCTTTGGAGAATGTTTTTATAGGAGCCTAATGTTTGTTTTGACGTACTTTGCGTCACCCTCCACCCAAGACCCGGAGGAGAAGAACCCCCAAACTTTTTAAAACAAAACCTCCCTTATAACACCTCAAAAGAAAGGAAATTTCAACACAAATTCACGACGCAAAGAAAAGTTTGTTATCTCAACTTGGTTTTTTCTATACCTTTTTAGATAATACAAGAAATCAGGTTTAAAATGCCACATTTCACTTACAATTTATTTTGAATAACAAATTTGACTTGAAAATCTTCTGAGGGAAACATTACAACCTTATAACATAATCCCATCACAGTATTTTGAAGAAAAATTGTCTTTAAAATAAAAGTTGGCATTTTATACCTGGTTTTTGTAATCTTTAAAAAATATAGCAAAACAACGAGTTGAGATAAAAGATTTTTCTTTGCGTCGTTGAACTTTTGTTGAAATTCCCTTTCTTTTGAGATGCCCCAAGGGGGGTTTGTATTTTAAAATATGGGGGGCCCTTCCCCGGTTTTCAAGTGGGGATGAGTGGCGTACGCAAAGTACGTCAAAAAAACTTTAGGGTCCTTAAAAACATTCCCCAAAGGATTTATAAAAATATTTCCTTTTTTTAAGTTAAGAAGGGGCATTTAAAGCTCACCTTGTGCAAGTACCTGTTGTGCAAGTAAAACATATTTCTTTTTTGTACAACAATTATTGAAATCGCCACTAAGCTCCAACTCATTGCCTAGCTCAGCAGTAACTTAGTTTGATTGCAAGTCAGTCAACGTAACTTTTAAAGTTAAAGCACGTTTTAACAATTAAAATGTCACAGGCGACCAATGTATCAGTAAAATCCTGGAAATAAGACAGGAAATTCACCTTTAGTCAAACTCTTCATTTCTCTAACATACATGAGAAAGGAGCCTACATACCAGAGCTAGAACAGCTAGATATAGCGCAGGAGCCATGACACTGGCTCTAGATGTCACTAAACACTTCTACAGGGTGTTGACGTTCCTCCCCACAGGGTCACTGTATCACAGCGCGTCGTTAGGGAGTCGTTAGTCACTTATTGCTTCCGCGCATAGATATCTATGTGATACGAGGAGGTTCATGCATATTGTATATCGCGAGGGCCTTGTTTGGAACTTTTTAAATTGACTAAACACGTTGTTAGGTGTGGTTTTATTTTTAGTTTTCTTTCAAGTTTTGTACACAGATGATTGTAATAAATTATGAGATAATTTAGTTAATATTCATAAAACAAGAGAAAGGCTTTCGAAATGAGAAAACTCAAAGTCTATGTGCTTAATTAGTATTTGATTTAACAGGGAATTACACCAGGAACTAGATGGAAATGACCCAATGAAGACGTTTTGAATATTTAGGGACTCGCATGTGTTCTATATTTAGGGATAAAGTTCTAAACTCCAAAAAGCTTTTATGATCTTATGTCAGAGCCGTACTACTAAGTAGGATAAGTAGGCTGCAGCCTATAGTGGCAAATAAGAAAATCTTTTAAACTTATAAAATAACTTTTTTAAATAAAACTGCATTTTCATTATTACCTTTAACCTACTTTTAAATACATGACATAGTAGTAATTCTTAGAAGCCATAGACATTTTAAAATATCGAAACAATTTCAATCATCGTGAAGAAACTTTTAAATTACCAGTAGCTTGGGACCCCATTTTTTACATATATGAACCAGCTTTTTCTTTTATCAAACCAACAATTTGAAATCACTGGAACAAAAGCATTGTCCCAGGGATAGAGTGACAAGTCTCCTGGTATCGAACGTCACCACTGAGGCGGACCCTTAATAATTAACGAAGATGGACACCGGTCCTGTCTGTGCAAGTACACTGGAGCCCATGAGAAGACACTTGCCGTTAGACCATTTCCTCAAATGTTATGACCCTAACTTGGGTTAAGAAACGAAAAAGCTCAATTTCGCCACTGTTTTGATTTACCCAGTCTGAAAAGGAAGACGGAAGGGTGGAGGCCTTCGTTTTATCCTATTTTTAATTAAAAGTTACCCTTTTTCTTTTGGTAGATTTAAAAACTTTCTTCCTTCCAAGACTTTTTCGAACTCTTTTTACAAGGGTTCATGTTCTGTATGAACTTTCATTATTTTACGATTTTACTATTAATAATTAAGGTAAATAAAATTACAAATTCGGGCGATTGGTATTTATTGACTTGTACAGATTGATCCTTTTCGCCAAAAGTTGTCGAGATGACCCAGTTGAAAGTCTTCTGTTGAAATATCCTCTAAATTTGAACCTGGAACAGCGAGTAGCTGGTTAAAGGTATTCCAAAAATGCATCACAGTATTGGTTTTTAAGTCAACTTGTTAAAAACTTCAAAATTACGTCAACAACAACAATATAACTTTACCTTGTGTCACAAAATCATGGTCTGCAGCGGCAAGTTGAAATACTTCTTTATTGTCAAGTTCAGCTCTTGTAAAAGTTCTTCAACTCATTGGAAGTTTAGTAGAAATTTTATCGTCATCACCAGTTTCAAGATCATGAAACATAAAAACCACAAGTATCAGAGAATTGAACAGTAAAGAGCAAACTACTATTAACACTATTTAAGCTGAAAACGTGTGCTGCCATCCTGCGGCACAACCGCTAACTCTCTCAAGCTGGTTGGCAGCAGAATTATTTTGAAGTTATTCCATAAAGCACAAGGTTTAATTAATTTTATAGTTATATAATGTGTCCAACTCAAATTTGAACAGACTTATTCTTGAATTGTTTTAGGAAAAGTTGAGAAAATCCCGTTAACACTGTTCTTTGCAGTTTTTATTTAAACTTATGCATTTAGAATCTCGAAGTTAATGTTGAATTATGTGCTTTACTATAAATCCAGATTTTGTTCACTCGTTACATCATTTCTGGGGCCAGCACGGCCAAAATTCCTCCCGACCTGTAGCCAGTACGGGTTCACCTGTACTTCAAGGCTAAGGTCATAATACCAACCTTTAAGCATCACTAGTCGTATTTATTGATGCTAACTAGTAAATTTAGTAATTACATTCAAACACATCTACACATATTGTGTAGTAATAATTATTTTCATTAAATTACTATTTATAGGATAATCGGAAAGATTCAAACTGGTAGTACAACGTAGGAGTCATACCGTAAAACAAAATTGAAGAATAAAAAAAACAATAGCTGAATAGTATTGTACTGTTAACTTCTGTGCTAAGTTGTGTGACCTTCGACACCCGTACTGGCTTTTCTGTAAAATTAAAAATATACTAAACATACTAATTATATATTTAACTAAAACAAAGACTTACTGATTGTAGATTCCAACTTGAATAAAATAGTCCCGGCAAGCACGTTTTAAGTGAGCGTGTTATCCGTCAAAAATTGTGTTTAAATAGACCATTAAGTTTCCTAGGCAACACTATTAAAAAATTAAAGTAAAATGAAATTATAATTTTTTTCAGGTGAGAGTGATTTATTTCTCGTCTGATTCGGCTGTTTCCATGGGGACGCCTTCGGTAAACTTAAACTTAACTCATAGGCTTTCGCGGCCGGTGTCACATTTTCAATATAATTCTTCCGGTTCACACCGCATCAAAACATTATTATCGTTAGCTTCAAATGTTTTGGTCTTGCTGTGGTATACCATGATCAGTCTCTGATTGGCTGAAACTGAGCTACTTGCCGTCTGCTATCCTATTGGTCACAGAGCTGCAAATCGTCAATTTATTTGGAACGAATACGTTTTCTTGAAAATCACCTGAAAACAGAGAATCCCCCAAAAACATAAATTGTTAACTGATGATCTTGTGAATGCCCTGTTGTAAATTTTTTACACTAAATTGTAGTAAAATTAAAAGTAGGGTTTGTATATTAAATCTCAGATAAAAAAACTTTGCACGCTCCTAACCTAGTTTCAGTTCCCTACTAATATATGTGTCTCAAACCTTAAACAAGATTTGAAGTTCCCAAGTCCTTTTTTTCTAGTTTTGGTACGAACATGAAAAGACCAAGATCGCAAACGACAAATCAAAACACTCTCAATTGGTGAAAAGTAAAAGTAAAGTGCATGTAAGCTCGAAAATTTGTTGATACTGCATCATGATAAGAGCTGATCAAAATATAAATTCATCAACAACCTAATGACCATAGACAATTATTTTACCATAAGCTTTACATTATTGGGTGCAAAGAAAAATATTTCATACCAATATTTATAAGTAAACAATTGAGCTGAGAGTTTACTACCCTCTGTTTATGCTGAGGGAAATATTTGTCCCTGAGGAGCCCTGGAGCAGCTTCAACTTTACTCGGCCCCTGGGAGTTGCCAGTCACTTGAAGAAAGTGGGTTTTGAAGGTGAACATTTTACTGCGTCTCGTAAAAACATTCCTTATCCTTCCCAAAAGAAAATATTGACGCATAGTAGTGTGTCAACGGATTGTCAATATTATTATCAGTTTTGAATTTGTAAAACAGTTTGTAAATAGATTTTATGAACATTAAATTTAAAATAATTCACTTAAGCCCAAAACGACAACCAAAAAATATTTTGGTGGACATTTTGGAGAAATGTTTAATACACTCATGGACAAAATTATGGAACCGAATGACTTTCTTTGACTTCATCGCCCCTTTTTCATTTAACACTCTGTACAATTTTGGGTTTTTGTAATCGTTTAGTTGGTTTTAGTATTTATGTACACTTTACTCAAGAAAACTCCAATTTCAAACAAAAAAGAAGCGATGAAATGAAAGAAAATCATTTTGTTCCATAATTTTGTTCATGAGTGTATTTTCAACAGATAAATATATTTTGACTAGTTTTTCCTGTCTTATTGAAATAACCACCACCAATTTCCATAATTTTAAGTTTTAAATATTTTAATAATCAATTGAGGAGGGAAAATTGAAACTACACAAGTAAAAGTCACTACTCAACTAGGTGCTTTAAGGAAGAATAAAATTAAAAAATTAACTCATAAACGTGGATAGAAAGTTCATAATTACTCAACCTTTGAGCGGTATTAACATATAATAACTTTTAAAATTTATAATTACATTCTTTGGCGGCTAAGTTCCTTTAAGAGGTATTAAAACATTCTCTGAGAAATACGAGGGTCATCCAGAAAGTAAAGAACGTTTTGGCAAAATAAATAATAAAGATATTAACTTATTTACAAAAAGGCAAACGTCATGGATTTCAAGACACTGGTTTTGTTTTTCCATACCCATGTTCTACTCATTTGTGAGCCAGGATTTCTTAACTTCTTTGAGTTCCTCATCGTTAAAACAGTTTTACCCAAAACATGGGAATACTCGGCAAAGACAGGGTTGTAGTCTTGGCATAAATTAGACATGGATTGAGCCCTTTCGATCCCAAAACCAGTTTGATTAACACACTTTAGTTTTTAAGCGTCGATTTATTATCACTGTGGACACGAGACGCGTATCACACAGCAATGAACCTACACTCAAACTGAAGAAGAAGAATGAAGCTTTAGTGGTGACTGTGCGTGATGCGTTCTTTACTTTCTGAATGACCCTCGAGCTTAAATAGGTTTTGCAAATGGTTGGAAAATTCCGAAACTCCAATTTTGTATGGAAAATTTTTAACTCGTTTTGATTGGAAATTTTGAAAAGAACTAACATTTTTCTTCAGCTATAATGCTGAGTTGCTTTGTCGAGCTTTCTAGCTTTTACAGCCAAGTTTGACTGATTCTCGGGTGCCTGGCTTTTGATCCACCACTGCTGGTATCACAAGTAATAAAATAATATTAATGGACAAGGTTAAAACAAAACATGTTGTTATGTTACTACCCTGACCCTTACATTAACGTATATATTTTTTTTAAGTGATTTTTAAATAATATTTGGTTTTGAAACAAACTTTCTACTTTTCCCTTCTTGGTCTAGCTAGTTGGATTTTTTAAATTTTCAATACATATGTTGGTATTAGTGTCTTAAATATGTATTCAAATGTGTATAAAATTGCATCAAAGATTAGTATATAAATTCAGTTTTAAAGCATAAATACCACTTTTTTAAAATTAAATAGTCCCCAATAAGAAAAGTGCAAAGTTAGGTTAGTGTAACCTCACTAGGTTTCACAATAACACTTGTGGTCACGAGGCAGCTATGTTTTCAATTCAGTTTCAATCTTCAGGGATATCAATCATTAAGTTTCAATTCGTTATTATGTATCATCAGACCAGCCAAATCTTGTGACGTTTCTTCATATTAGCTTTGGATGTAGATTAAGTAGGATTAGGGAGCTCAACTTATCTAACCTCCATCTACTAGGGGTTAACAGTAAGCACCGTCCAGTGGAACACCTGGCTGTGGGTTAGAGTGTAGATGCTTTTCCTGGACACCACAAATACTGTCCCAAACAGTTTTCTGCATTATTGTAAAGAAGATGCTGAAAGCAAAGACAGTGGAACGGTAGCGTACCCCGGTCATGTCTGACAAGAGAATTTCTGTGTCAGTGCTTTATTGAGATGAAGAAAGCATTGTGATGTGAAAACTGTCACTTTGAGCCAATGTAGTTCTTTTTGTGATCTACAGTACTGAAATAGTAGTTCTATTTACTGAGTATAGTAGTAGTGCAGTGAGTGGGTAGTAGTTCTATAGTAGTTCTGATGTTTGGTTTTAAGGACAACATTTTTGTGAATGCAAGTCGCACAGACCAAGAAAAGAAGTTAGGTACCATCTTAATAAAAAAGTACAGACATTTCTTCATAATTAGAAGTATTCTACTATTTGTGACTCCTTTCTCATATGTACTAAAATATTAATGTTGAATTTGTTTATCTTTTTATAACCAGTGTAAATGATCGGAAACCTGCTTATAGGAGGAATACCCAAAAATAGCAAAAACTTCATCATAAAAACCAAACGTTTTATGTTTTTGGAAATTTACATGTACATATTTAGTATACTCTCGATTATGTGCAATGCACTTGTACGTTCGATGCTCCTACTGATTAAAGCACAATATGAATAGCTACAAGCTCTATCTTCGCCCTTTCACTTCTTCAATGTCCCCTTCCACAGCAGTGACATTGAAGTCTTATCGGGCAAGACCGTGGGGAATTGAGATGCTGCGTGGGCAGCCCAATTGCTAACTCTTGATTAACAGTTTGTCCTTGTGGAACGAATTCTGTGTAGAAGAAACTCGGATAGAGTTGGATTTTATTTTCCATTTCGAGACAATTGTCAGTTAACATTCGCTGCACTGAACTTTAATTGTTTCCAAACATCAGAGATATTCTCAATGGTCCTGTGACATTGCGTGGTTAAATAATAGAGAGGACTATAAAGTCATAACTTCGACTTGTAAATAAAGACTTTTTTCATTTTTCTTCTATTTGACAGATTTTCTGAACATTTTCATCAGTCCGAGAAGTTGAAGGTCGTCCGACACAAGTCTTATCCACAATTGAAATTACACCTTCTGAAATTAGAAAAACCACTTGTACTCAGGTTTAAATCATACCATCATATTTGTAACCTGTTTTAATCATTGAAACAGTTTCAGGTGAGTTGTTACCAAGTAGAAAGCAGAACTTAATTGCTGCAAGTTGTTTGCTCAATGACACCATCACAACAAAACGAAACGGAACAAAAACTACCATTAGAAAAACACATACAACTCTTCCTCACGACCCCTCAAGAAGAGTTGCGCTTTCATCTCCTCCCACCAACCCCTGATACTTTTGGGTTTTCCCTCATATGCCTATAGATCGCAATCTTGAGATAGCAAATTATGTTATCTTAAGAGATTTACAAAGGACAGCAAACACACAATTAGCAAAACAACGTTTATTGACAATGAAGATGTGTATCAGTTCATCATAAAAAATTACACAGTTAAAACATTATCACAAATATAATCTATTGGCTTCGAAATTCAATCTAAATGTGTGCAAGGTAGTTTAAAGACTATTCTAATTCAGAATCAGTATCTAAATCAGAATCTAAATTCAAATTCAGACTAAGCTTTAAATCTACCACCTTGCTTTAAAACTACATCAGTGTTTTTACATACATTTGAAGGCAGTCTGTTTTATTTGGAATGTCTATTTATCTAAAACATATTTTAGGCCTCATCAGCAACAAGTGTTGGTATTGGTTAATTTGACAATTGGGTTTCTCCAAGCAAAACCATCTCTACAAATGAACTGTTATCATTTTGTAACACTGAACACTAATTAATAGTATTTGAATTATATTTAATATTTTAGTAATTGGAAAATTAAAAATCTACTAGCAATTGCATTCTTAACATCCAGACATACTTGTTGTAAAAATTAAATGAGTATTTCAAAAGAGAGCTAACAATAATTACTAAATATAAAAATATTTATTGTGTGTGAGGAAATTGAAGTTAGGTTCATCTGGTACTTTAAAAACAAAAGAATGCTTATTTCAACTTTCAAAAAAATGAAAATGTCTTACAATCACTTTATATTTAAACACACTAGTCTTTTTTAGCTTTAACGTCGTTTAATGTTTTGTACTATCTTTAGAGATTTTTCTAGATATTAAATGCAAAAAACCAAACAATCTAAAATAACTATTAATTACTATGTTTCCATAAACATAACTCAGGCAAAAACCTTTCTAAATAATCAAATAAATACTACAATGTAAGTTGAGCTCATTTGGTTTAATATTGCACTAATAGTGACCCTATAAGGATTTTAAAGTCGGTATAAAGCTGCCTTTAAATGTCTCCATTAGTAGATCTTGAATAAATATTTGTTGGAAGCATTAAGATCAGTTCTTGATACATTATCACAGGCAGTTGTCGTAGGACTTGATATTTACAAAAATTAGCATTTGCTTATGCACATAACAACAATGTTTACAACTTCACACGACCAGAGACAATGTCTTCGTGAAGTTCAGGTGTTAAGGGAACGTAGGAATTGTTCTGGAAGAAGTATAGAGGGTCTTCAACTGTAGACGGATTGTAGCCATCATTTTGTAAGTCTATCTTTTTCAGTTTAAATGTACCTGAAACACAGAAGTATCACTCTTGAGTTCTGACCCACGAATTGCATTAATTCCTTAATTAGCAGAGTAATTTGAACTTTTCTTGAGTATCAGTAATTAAACGGCATGACTTCTAAAAGAGTTTTTTTAAATGGCCCAGACCGTTATAAAATCAATTCAACCTGTTTATCCACTGTTGCCTTTGCTTGGTTTTATTTGGCAGTACAGTCAACTCCTGATTAACCGTAATCGGATTAACGCGACACCAAATGGAGAAAAATACAATGCCGCCATCCCTCACAAAACAGGTGATAATAGTGTCCGCATGACCTTGACTCGTTTTCTCTGACACCCCTGACAAAATTAGTCCAAAAATAGCAATTCTCCCTACCTATCAGAATTACCCATCCGCCTCACCGATAAATCTAGGCATATTCAAGGTTTTGACAGTGGTATAAGAGGGCATATAATTTTCTGAAGTGCGGTTGCAGGAGTTGTTTTTGTTATCGGAGTGGTTATTGCCTATTGGTGATTGCGAAACGATGTCTACTAAACGCAAACGGGTCGTATTGACAATACAGCAAAACTCGACATGATGCAAAACATTGATCGTGGTTCAACAGTAAACAAAATTAAAGTGCAACCATTATAACATTGCGCATTGGTGATACAACAGTGACACAGTGATGTACGAAAGTAAGATAACAATTAACAGCATAAACACTAACAATACTCATCTTGTCGCCATTTTCTGGTTGCTGTGGTAACCAAGTCATGTGACCTGTCAAGAGTTCGGCTGCTGCTGATCGCTTCAGTAGCTAACTAAAACCGTGGAACCAAGGCTACCGTGACACACTAGCCACATGCATTTACTAATCTGTTATCCTCATTTACAATTTTGAGTTTTGTGGATCAACTGTGATTTTGCTTATCCGGAAGCCTCAACCCCACTTTAATGCTTGTCGGAGTTGACTGTATTTCGCATTTAAGTTTAAAAAATTAGAGCTATAAAAAATATTTGAAATACACAGTCGTACCTGTGAGTGGTACAGAAGTGAGGACTCTGATGAAGAGTGGACGAGCGTAGGCAGGCAGTGAACGCTTCATCCCTTCGGCAAGCTGAACTAAATCCAGAGTGTTGTCAGTGTCTACAATAGCGGCCATACCGGCTCTGCCCTCCACTTGTGGGATCTGAACACGCAGATTTACATAGCAATCAGTGTAACCAACTTGACATTAGAACTGTTGGTAGTATGTGTGCATCTGCTCACGACTATTTTGTGTATTTTCAATTACTTTATTCTTATTTCTTGATCTTATTTTGCTTGGGGAATCAGAAAGCAAATTGTCAGATCTGCCCTTATTTCAAACAAACTGAGGAAACAGCCTGCAGAGTAAGCTCCTGAGTAGAAGGAGGTGATTCGCCAGACAAGGCTTGGAAAGCTTCTAGTCAAGGCTGCAGGTATTTTCCCTGTCTATGTCCTGAAACACTTCTAGTTAGCCTAAACATTCCCGTTCCCATTTGATCCTAAAATAATCAAGCAAACCAAAATAATTGCTTTCTTTAACACAACTGAACATGTCTAACCTCAACTCCATAAACTATGGCATCCTTGAGTCCGACGATGTTACTGATCACAGCCTCCACTTCTGAAGTTGCTACGTTCTTCACCTCTCCACCTGAAACCAAGTTCACAATTTAGCTCATGATTATTTGGTTTGGTACACAGTAGAATAGCTAATTAGGATCATAGTTTTTCCGCCAATCTTAGAAAGCACCAAAACTTTGTTAATAGAAAGCTTAACAGCGATTGCAAATAACAATAGCCAGTTATTAACAAACTTATTAAGGATTGCATTAATAATCACAAACACTGCATAACGGTTGTGAACAGAAGTATTAACAGTTTATTGCTGATGTTAATCGGCCAGAGTACCTATGATCACTCGCCTTAAGTTCCGCAAGACCCACTCTGGACACAGCTTAGTGGTAGAGGACTTTGTAGTCTAAAAACAAGACAAACTTTTTGAACCTTTTTTTAACATACTTTAACAATCAAAACACTGAATAACAGTTGTGCTCAAATATTAACAGTTTACCATAAAGGTAGCTATATAAACTATAAAACATGTACTCAAGGCCATAAAAACATTGATTTTGAGACCACTTGCTAAAAATATGAACTTGTTTAAAACTAAAAAATAATCATGTAATAAATATTTTGTTATCAAAGAGGTTAAGTAACATTTTTGCTTTTATATGCTACAGCATAAATGGCTCTATGATTCTATTGAAACATATTTTCCATCTTGGTCCGTAAATCTATTTAAATTATCGTTTGCAAATTGTACCAGGTTAGATTCCCTGTCCCACATAGAGGCTACTCGGGCTCTATCCGGCGGTCTCTTAAGAGCAATTTCTTAGTGTTAGGAGCAAGTGGTAGTCTTGAATTCGAACAAATGGTCCCAGAGATGAAGTAACTAATTGGTGCTCACAGGGGAAGCAGGCATAATGTTGGTGGCTGGTGACAGCAGAATTCTTTTAGTGAGTTGCAGGCAGGCACAGGTACTGATAGGCTGTCGAAAAATATACTAACAAGGACACATTGGCAGTCGCAAATGCTAAAAATGGCATATTTGCAGTTAACAAGCATACAATTATGGTCACACAGTAGCAGGACCGTTCGAAATTTCTAAAAAACTCAATCTAATAAGTGTTTACTTCCAAACTTGTCTAGACCATTAGACAACAGTGGACACCCTGCTATATTGTTTGATTTTTACAACACTTACCTAAAAGTATCACCAGTTCTGTCCTTGAAGTAGAAAAACCCGAACTCATCTTTGACAAGAATATCACCAGAGTTGAAGTAAATATCCCCTTTTTTGAAGACATCACGAATAATCTTTTTCTCCGTTGCTTTTTGATCCGAGTATCCAGTAAACTGACTGAATGGATGAATTTTCTTTACAGCTCCAATCAAAACTCCTGGTTCACCTGAAAATGTGTTTTTTTAGTATTTCTGAAAGGGTTGTCTAATAAGCTCTGTCCAAGCATTAACATACACACATTTAAGACACTTAATACTATTTTTAAATCAAAGAACATACTTTAAGTTAAGCACAGAATGAAACTCCATCACAAGTTTCTAACTAGTAGTAGTTAACCGACTGTACTTCTGTACTTTATTTATTTACGGTTACCAATTTACGAAGAGTTTCACATGCTGTGATATTACTGCCGTTACTAACAGATTAAATACTAACTTTTACAAAGAAAGGCCTTTAACTATAACTAAAATAAGAAAGATAACTTTATTTCAAGACACATCAAAATTATTGTTATTCTAAAGAGCAGTGTTGCAACTTTGCAAGTAACTCTTATAGTCAAAAAACAAGTAAAAACCAACTTAACAAAATAAAGAAAATGAAAAGAATTTGGGTAAGCAAATGTAATCTAGTTAGTAGATTAATTGCAGCCTCAAGAATGATGCTTGTAGAGATTTTTCACTTTGATTTTCAGAGTACAGGAAATGTCATATTTAGAAATTTCAGGCATAGCCTACTTTCAGACACATGATGAGCCAGGCTACCGACATAATAATCCTATGGCCCATTGCTTAACAATTTACAAACAAACATCATCTTCTGGCCCATATCGCAGTGCTATAGGCAATAATAACCGAAGTGCATATTTCCTCAACGCATACCTTTTGTCGCCAGTTTTGAAATGTTGGGAGGTACTTTAAATGTTCCAACTCTTTTTTTTTCTTTTTGATATTCTGTCCGTTAGTTACCATCAACAGATTCACCATGTTCTTAATTGATAACCTCAGGTGGACCCAGAATCCAGAAATACAAACTAAAGGTGTCCTGTGTTGGGTGGTGTGAGGGTTCTCCATAAAAGTGTACAATATCTCGAGATTACAAGACAGAGACACAACTTTTTTTTTCTTCCTGAGATTTATAATTCTTGAAATAATCAAAAAAGATCAACTTGTATCAACCCAGATATTCTAAATGTTGACACAGTTCTCAAACTATCAATGTGCAGAGTACTGTGTTCATATGGCAATTCTAGACTATAACTGGTCAAATTGCTACATTGAAAGAATCATAGAAGTTAATCCCGCCAATGCGATTTAGAGCTTGTGATCATGCTTATGATCCATATCTAGTTTTAGTCGCGAATAATCGCATCCGGCAATAGCTGTTGATTAGTTCAAGTACTCGATATTGGTAGGATACTTTCAGTAAAGATAAGACAAGGATATTATTAAGTTGAATCTCCCCCTTAAAGGTGCAACTTCCTGGACAATAAAACCGATCCTTTGCCACTGTCTGAGAGTAGATCACCAAATCAATGATATCATCATAACGTACCATAATCACTCTCTTTGTAGAAGCCATCTTCTCCTCGAATGGGCTCATTGGTGTTTGGATCCGCTCTTATCAAGTAGTAGGGGTTGAGCACAGGAGCAAACCAAGGAAGAAACCCAACAGACCCGACTTTATTTTCTGTGTTTACTAGAAAAGAAAACAAGACAATCATTGAGAAAATCATTTAGAATGATTAGTACAATATGTATACTTTATGCTATCAAAAAGGAATAGAAAGAAGTGCAGGCTCACCTGGTTTAAGTAGAAAAACTGCTTCCACCTTTCTTAGCTTGTTTAGTTTACTAACTCTTATAAGTTATCTCTTTTGTTTTGACAAAGGCCCTAGTAGGGCTGAAAATTTGACAGTCTGTGTTCTTTTATGTGTTTCTACTTTAACCAGGTGAGTCCTGCTCTCCTTTCTATTCCTTTTGATAGCATATCCTGGCCTAGTGCCCTATTTCCTAAATCTAACATGTATACTTTGTTTGATCACCACATATTTGCCTTAAAATACCCTGATGAGAGTGGTCGGCATCTTAAATAGTGATTTAGTGATTGAAAGTTCATATCAGTGGCTGAGATCAATGCCATCATTTCTATCTCAAAGTTGTCCAGCCACTTTAGGAGAAAAAGACAACAACCTGTTAATACTTAATGTATTTTGTTTGATCTTTTTAAAATTCTGTTTGAATATGTTCAGTTTTAATGGTCCATCAAAACAAGTCAATGGAACATTTTCAAACACCTTATTGATCAAAGAATAATATTAACAATAGGTTTTAAAAACTAAAATCCAGTTCTTTTGGTTCACATTATAATGATTATATCAAAACATTATAACAATTAGTTTGAAATACATCAACTAGTTTGCAATGGTTTTCAACTAGTTTCCGCCAATCAGTGACTGAAGATGGAACTCCACAGCAAAGCGTATAATTTAAAACTGATGGTGTGAACCCAAAGAACAAGATATAGTTGTGACACCGGCCATGAAAGCATAAGTAATAGGTTTTAACTTTTAAAGAACTTGAAAGTTAATAGATCTGTAATTACCAAAGTTACAAATTTTAAAACTTCTTAGATAGTACTCTACATCTGAATAAAACACTTCTTCGCTGTAGCTTACTCATGTTGCAGTTGCCTTCGGTTGAGCCGTAGAACTCGCCGACTTGTTGGATGTTGAAGCGCTCGACGAAGGCTTGCCAGATCTGAGGTCTCATGCCGTTACCCACGATGAGTCGAACATTGTGCCGCTCTTCTGGCTTCACGGGAGACGCAAGCAAGAACCGACACATCTCCCCGATGTACTGGGCAACCTATAATTTAAAAATCATCACTTTGAGGTAGAGTAACGCTGTTTTTTCTTTGAATTCATATCCACTGAATTGCCGTTTTTGAGAAATTTATAACTGTGCAAACAGGGTAATAGACAACAAACAAATATGTTTTTATTCAAGAGAAGAAAGGACTAGTGAAACCTTTCAAGTCTTCCTGAAAAATAGGACTCCAGGATTCTATTGTTCAGTTTTAGCTTCTGTCAGCCAGATCAGACAGCTTCTCCATTTTCCTTCCCTTTTGGTAGTCTCCCCTCCAAGTCAGGTCTTAACCCCTCCCCTTTTTCCATCAATGACTGCCACTGGTCTGTAGTATTAACTAGAATGGATTTGAAGTGGGAAAAATAGGTGTATTTCTGTTGAGCAGTTTCATATATTGTACGGTTTTTTTCCACGCTTGGCCTTGATCTTGCGACCAAGTTTTGAGGGTTAAAAATACATGAAATAAAATTAAATGAAAAATGTCTTTAAGTACATGGCGAAGTTAGTTCTATCTACCACTTAACCACATGCCTAACACTCCTTTAACCGTGCCAATGTCACTGATATTCATAGGTTAAGTTTATAAAAACTGTTATTTAGGATCATCCATTTGCAGAAAAGGTTCATTTAACCTCTACTCCCTACATACTCACAGTGCACTTATACTTGATGCAGTCTGTCCAGAAGTTGGAGACACTGAACTTGTTGCGGATGACGACAGTTGTGCCGTTGAGCAACACTTGACCGACACCCATCAGTCCTCCTGCCGTGTGGTATAGAGGCAGTGTGTCGTACACGACTTCATCATCCCGCAGTCTCATCATGTTGAACAGTCCTCGAGCCATCATGAAGAACCTGTCGCCATGTTACAATCAGTTCATCGATCAGGATAAAGGAGGTGTTTGAAGTAAATATATTCAGCTGATTTTAAAATATAGCATATATTTATGTTTGAAATGCTAGGTATTACTGAAGTAAACTGTGGTAATTTTAAACATCTAAAGCAGTGCCAAACATTTTGCTTATTTAAGTTATTTTACAATCAAGCATCCTCAGAGGACTTGCTAAGCCTGGTTAAGTTAACTTTAGCTCTTCCTTATGTACTGTCAGTCGCACAGCTGCCAACTGCTTCCTTCTTGCGTCAGGTGTACCAACCATAGTTTTATGATCTGCAAACGGCAAAAGGCATTGGGCGAAGGATCTATTGGATAGCGATAGCTTTGCCCAATCGTGTTCGGACTCAAAGGCAGGGCGCACACTACATCTACTCCAGCTGCATTGATCTTTTGGAACAAGTCACTTTGCACGTAACCAAAAGAGCAGCCACACACTGTACGGTAGACTCCGCTCCGGCCTCGAAAGGCGAACAGGGCCTAAGCCAGTGGAAGGGAGGTCGCCTTTTCTCAGTGATGAGTCATTATCCTCATTCTATGCATGGTTATACTGAGGACAAGCACAATCTTACTATTATGTTGTAAAGTATTATGTAAAACATATCAATTAAGTCTAGAGGTATGAGCATTGGTACTAAAGGATTAAAAATGTCCTTTTCTTCTACATGAAAATGTTTTCCACATCCTACATGTGCTTTTAGTGCAGTAGGTGTTGTTTGCCACTGCATAATATAGGCACTTGTTAACACATTATAGTTGTATAAAGGTGAAGGGGTTCATTTTCACACTCTACAATAAAGGCTGGAGTCAAGCAGTGTGTGCCCTGCCTAATGTACAAATATTGTACTTTTAAGTAAAGTTTTAAAGTATTTAGATTTACAAGTGATCAAGCAATGTTATGCTAAACTAATGGCTAAGTAAATGTGCAGTTTTTCATATGTACATTCCAAGTTTTGTTCAACTTAAAGCAATTCAAACTATGCACTGGTTTTAAATTTTAAAACTGTTGAAATGAACCATGAGATTTTGGAAGCAGTCAGAAACAGCAGAAACTTCAAAGCAGGCAATTTATGTAAACAAAATGACTAATTAGATAAAAAAGAAACTGAAAAATCTACACTCTACAATTAAGAATTGAAGTTGTAGAATCTTATCCGAGGTAATTGGGACGACCACCTCGATAAGAGGAGGTTAAGTTACCAGAAAAGTGACAAAAGTAAAGAAAACGATTTTAACTATGTGAAAAGTAAAACAACAATTTGTTAGTACATATTTTGAGACATTTCAGTTTAAAACACTGTACAATAATACTCTGATTTACACAATTATGAGTGATGGCTCAGAATAAACAGCATTTCGTTTGTTAATTCTAAAGTTATAATTAATAATTCAGAGTATCTATCCCTAATTAAATATGCATTTACGAGAACAGTACAAACAGGGTACAAAACAAGGAGGTTACATCACCTATGGAATTTTGTATTAAAGCCATTAACACAACAATAGTTTTGCTGAAACTATTAGATCAGTTTTACCCAAATAAATGTTTAGGTTGCTAATAATTAAATACGGTAACTACTTCCCTACTAAAGTAATAACCATTTGAGTCATGCACAATGCAGTCAAAAGTAAAACCAAAGTGTTTTTAGAAATAGCAATCAAGGATCCATAATACACATTTTTAGACTAGAGGTCTAATAAGCCAGGATTTAATAATTATTCCTAACTAAACAAAGCCAATTTGTACCTTAGCTTCACTGGGAAATATTAATGACAAGAATTAAAGAAGCTTTTAACAGATGAACTATTAGGCTAACCATAGGCACGATATTAGCATTATTAGATATTTTTCATCTGGAACTTCCAACATTTAAAAGAAAACAAAATCTCGGCAAGGAATGTCTTCATTGTTTATCCTGATTAGGGCATTTTAACAAACAAACTTCCCCTATGAAATTCCCTCACTATTCCAAGAGTTTTGAAGCTGATAGCGGATGAAATATAGTTGTAAGCGTGAGAATGAACTATTAAAAATCAGAAGATAAGGACACTCTAGCTACGCACCGCTTAGAGGAGCAAAATAAAGCTGTAGGATTTATGATACAATAGTAGTTACAGTGTGGTTTGGTTTCACTCTAAAATGAAGATTTAAAAAAAACCAAGAAAGAAACTTGACAATCACTGAAGGAGCAGCCTGGTTGAAGAATAGTTAGTTACAGTTGTCATTTTCTACATGTTGAAAACAAATCTGTATAGACTATAAAGTGATAGGTGAGGAATTCTTCAACAATACGTTTAGTAACCAAACAAATCTATGAGACTAGAAATTTATTTTAAGTGTAAAAATGGAACCAGAACGGTGAAAGTAACTATCTGCTACAAGTTCATTATCAGTTATCACCATGCTTCATTCCTTACCTTGAATATTGGGCAACTAGAATTAAAAGAAAAACTATTATTTATTCTGAAACACTTGAAGGCTTTACCGTTAGCACTTATAGGTTGAAGGTGACTGACTAAGTACCACTTAAACTTATTTGCAGAACAATTGTAAGGTGGGAGTAAGATTTCAGATTTTTCAGGTAAGAAATGGACTCTTTAAGTCACAAAGGTTCTTTTTTTATTGAGAACTGCCGTTTCTTACAAGCTTAGTTCCTTGTAAATATTTGTCCGTCCAGCTACACGATAACATTTTGTTATGTTCTTGTCCGTAAATACACAATTTTCTACTGTTCATAGCTCCAATAGTATCCAGTTTTGATTACCGAATCTCCTATGGTACATTTCAACTAAGCTCACCTCGCATGAGTCATCTTAGCAGCCTTGGGCAGGCCGGTTGTGCCTGAGGTGTAGATCAGGAGGAAGCTGTCGTTCATTTGTACAGAGTCTAGATACTCTGCGGGGAGAGCGGTCCGAGAGGTAGAAGGCAGAAGTGCGTCCAGGTGTTTAGCGTTGGCAAGTTCCACCGTGTTTGCGTTCTTTGTCCCTGAAGTGTACACTTTCAGATCCGGCCAGTCTGACTGCACATCTCGGAAAGCTGAATAACAATAAGATTTACTTGTAAGATAAAAGAAAATATATAATTAAAGTTAAGCTGTTCCTTCTTAGGCAAGAGGGAGGTTACAAAATTCAAATTGGAACTTTTCTTTCTTTTTGTATGTTTGTTCACACATTTTGAAAGCAATCGTTGCATTAATCACTGTTTGTGTCGTTTTGTAGGGGCCTATTTCCATAGTGGTGCTATATAAAAATCTGTTGGATCAAACTTAACCTTCTATGTACAAAAGTAAAACCCCAACCAAATCTCAAAAAATCATTTATTTGTTGCATATTTTGTGCTGTAAAAGCATTATTTAGAAGCAAATGAGAACTTAAGTGCCGTAAAAGCACTATTTTGAATCAAATAAGAACTTGAATGACACTATTTGGATGTAAAATTAAATTTCATAACATGGTAGCCGTTAATCTTCCAAAGGCTTGGTTGTTACTGAGATGTATTAACTGTATCAACAAAGTTTTTGCTCTGTATAAGTAATTGGCACTTTTAAAGGTGTGAATGCAAAAGCTCATTTCTTAAGTACTATACAGTACGTAAACTCTACTAAATCTTCCCTATGACCGCTGAGAGCCACCAATCGCTCCCAGTACCACCAGTGAGCACAGATACTAACCACCAGCGAGCTCACAGCCGATGATGACTCGCTTGCAGTTGCCGGCGGAGATGGAGTGGCTCAACACCTGGTCTCGCTGGTTGTTGTTGATGAGTGCAGTCTCCGCTCCGAGCTTGCACAGTCCGAGCCACAAGAACGTGAGTTGAGGCCGGTTGTCCATCAGCAGCCCCACGCAGTCGCCTCTGCACACCTTCCGCCTTGAAGAAGTTTGCCACTTGGTTGCTGTAGTCTTCAACCTGTTGAAAGATTGTTTTGTGAATACTTAAGATTTAATTTTAGAGTTTTACAACAGCGCTAACTTGTTTTGAAAAATTGCTTTTTCAGATACCCAAGCGTGCTTTAAAAGTCTATCAACAAAAAAACACTCTTGTTTCGCTTTTGTCATTAATGAAAACCATTACTGGTAATTTACTAGTATTATTGACTATTCCTCTATAGATTTGTTGCTTTTTCAGTTTACTACTATTAGTCATCTTTCCGTCCACAAAATCACTCTTTCCGTGTTTTATTTAACTGCATTTAAAGCAGATTTAAAGAGGAAAGTGCATCCGTGGCAGTTTGGTATTACTTGCAACTCCAGAGCTTATCACTCCAGTTACACGATCGGCATTTTCCCACTCCAAAGATTTTCTTAACAACACAAAGATTTGACGGACTAGGACTCGTTGCATGGTCCTGTAATCCAGCTTCATGGAGGTCAGGTTTTGAGGATGATATAGGTCTAAAGCGGCTCAGATAGTCTCAGTGATCATCTGATGATACCCGCATCAACTCCCACCATCGTTTAGACTTATCAGACCATCACCTGCGTGGTTCGGAAGTCACGTTGAGCCGTTGGTCCTTGTATTTCCATTGGTCATTGGGCTATTAATTAATGACCCATTCTAAGGAAGAGTCGGCTTTAGTTTGTAACAAGACTACACCTCATAACTCATTACTACCACTCATAACACTCATCCTTAACCACATATTTGCCTTAAAATACCCTCATGAGAGTGGTCGGCATCTCAAATAGTGATTTAGTGATATAAAAACTGTCAATTTAAATAGAGGTTTTCTTGGCCTAACAGCCTTAAATAAGCCAAGCTGTACCTTATTATCTTTAACGAAAATTCCTCCAGGGTCATCACACTCACCTGCTGGTACGTCCAGGTCTCATCTTGATAGTAGTACGCCACTTTGTCCGGATGTCTCTTGACATTGCCGAGGAAGATACGAGCAGTGCCGCCTCCCCGAAACCTCCAGTAGTAGAATTGGATCAGCGTCAGGCCAAACATCGCCACCGCCCTACAACACATAATCACAGGTTGTATTCACTGTAAGTCGTTGCCAAACAGATAAGCCGTGAATTGGTCAAACACTTCTTGGCGGAAAGAATGGTTCTAAATTTTAACTCTTTGTAGTTATGTTTTATGTTAATAAAATAACATTCTGCCAAGATTGTCCTACAACTCAGAAATGGGAAGAGAGGATGTATAGTTTTGTTGCAGTTTAGTTTTTAGATTTATTTCATAAAAAAAGAGGTAAAGTTCGTCTTGTTTAACAACGTGAAGTTTGTACTACAAAGTCCTCTCTGACACTGAACCTTGACTATTACCTCGCGTTACCATAGAGTATTGACAAATTGTTGATCTCTGGAATCCCCCACAATTTCAACCCACCAAAGGTCCACTGGTTATAAAGATACCACCCATCTGAGTTTGGTGGAAATTACTTTAACTAGCCTAAAGATTTATATGTGTCAACTTCATTGTTAACAAATTTAAGATACTACCTTTATACATACAATCTAAATTCATTTTTATGTTTAAATACATCTGTTAAATATTTATTCATTATTAATATTTGAGCGTAAAGTGCACATCCTCTTAGAGCATGAAAAGAGAACTCCCCTGAAGCATTGCACTGTATGCTTTTAAACCTATCCAAATTTTAAATTTTTTTGTCAGTGAGGGCTTTAGTTGGGTAAATACACTCTATTAAATGTTTGTGTTCGATACTTTGAAGAATTTTTCCTGGCTGAATAGAGCAAAGCATTTTATCTAATAAATTCTTAGTAATTTTGTTATCTCTACAGTCTTCTATTTTATTTGAATTGACTTTTTAACTGAATAGCCTAATCTTTAAAATAATTTTACTAATAAATTATAATATGATTTCTAGAACTTAATTTTAACAGTAAATAAATCATGTTCAGTAAAGTATCAATGCAGTAAGCAGTTTTGACAGTTAAAAACACCTCTTCAATGTAATTTTTGCGAACTCTCAACCAAAGTCCAAGAGACAACACTAAAGAGTTGAGTATACCCTATCACATCAGAGATTGATACATTCGACCAGTTGTTAAGATAAAAGATATTGTTATCTCTTATCAACAGGTTGTTGACACAAATATTTTAGATTCAAACCAATATCAGGGACTTTATACTTCCGCTTTCACGAATGCAGTCCGTGTCAGTTAAATTGTGACATTTACACCAATTTTCCGAAAAACACTACTTTAGGAATGTATTGATAGTTTTTTTCACTTATATATGAAGAGGATACAATAATTTCATTCATGCAAACTTAGCAACGTTTTTTGCATTGATTTTTTTTTAAGAAAATCAGTTGAAAGGCAGAAGCGTTTCTAAATTTGTAAAAAAATCTTAGGACTCTAAACCACCGCCCCTTTCCCAAAATAAATTTTAAAACTGAGAAATGCCCAACGGTTAGAAATGCATAAGTTTAAAATTTTGCAAATGAAAAAGTCATAGCTTGGTTGAAATTCAAAGTTGAGCAAATCTAAATTTAAGTTGTAATGAAATGTAATTAATATTGTTGATGATTTCGACTTTGAGAAGTTAAATCTTCAATATCCCAACTTATAATTAAGCCAAAATTGGTCGGTCAGTTTTCAATGTCAATTGCAGTCGCCTTTAGACACAAAACGAGGGAAAATTTCAATATAGAGTATTTCGAACAGAATCTAAAAAAGTATGTTTTTTTAGTGTTATTTCTCCGAAACTTATTTATTTCAACTTGAACTTGATATCTTATTAGTGCCTAAAATTTAGTTTTTCCAAATCATAATGTCATTAGCTCAATCATACACGCATTCTCCACACTTCTCCTATGCGTCTTCTCCACACACGCATATTGTCACAACAAATTAGAAGGAATGAGTAAAAATAAATATCCTTGGATAATTTATATTTAACTATTGTTACAGAATATTTAAATCACAAGAAGGCCAGTAAAGTGTTGTATTTTTTAATAGACCATTTTTTTGCAAGTCTATTAAAAAATACGACACTTTATTGGCCTTCTTGTGATTTAAATATTCTGTAAGTATTGTCAATAATCTCCACTTCAAGAAATTAACGTTGTTAAATTAAAATTATCCAAGATTATTTATGTTTTCTTCATTCCTTCTTACTAATCTAATTCATCTGAAACGCTTGAATGGAAACAGTTTAACAGAAAGAAGCGCAGTTCAAGAAACTAATGAATCTAACACCTCTGTACGGTGTGCCAAATGAGAATTGTTATTTCAATCGGAGACACTATGCCAACAATGAACGGCACGAGACATAGTGACCATGTGTTGCAAATGCCCACTACTACTATCAGTTTATTTATTGCAGTCAGACGACTTTGCAACTACACAAAGAGACATCCTGGGTTGATTTTGACTACATAAGCAACTTATGTTTTTTCTGTGTGTTACGTCGTTATTGGCGGATATAATAGAATTTAATTTATGATTTCAGTACTGCCTTTTTAATAATTATTTTCTTCTGAAAGTTTGGTGATTTTTTCAAGTTAATTACCCACATTTAGTTAAAAAGTCACATGTTTGATTACTTCTGGCTCACACTTAACAGTAGTTCAATTCTGTTGTTTTAGGTTTGTTGTTCACCTTTATAGAATAAAAGTAAAGATTAAATTTGACTTGTTTAACAAGGCGAAGTTAGGACTACAAAGTCCTCTCTACCACTCAACCTCGACACTTACCTAGCGTTACCATATAGTCACAATACAAATGTAAGTGGTGACTGCGGGGATCGAACCCACGCCATCGGAGTGCATGATCAGCGCACGATTCCAACCCTCCACCGCTGACAGCGAATGACAGCGTTGTATATATTAATGCAAAAATTTGCTTTCACCAAAGGTTTTGTATACTTTTATCAAAAATGAACCTAAGCGTAAAGATAATCATAACCTAACTTTCAACGATAAATACAACAAAAACTTTCAGCATAACATTAAGGACTCAAAACCGACCACCGAGAACTTAACTTGTGTAAGACACCTCATCCCCTTATTTAGTGTGTGAATAGAGATTTGTTGTTTTTACATCAACAGTTGGTCAGCCTGCTGCGTGCCTGTGATTGGTCGTCTGCTGCTCTAGCCAGCCCGTCGCTCGGTTGGTAGCTCTCTCCAGCCGTTTTGTGGATTTTTTGCTTTCTAAGCTTTTTTTTTCTTTTACTTTATCCGCTGCAAGTAGTTTAGATGTGTTTGACTAGTCAACTTACGCTGATTACTTTTGGTTAGCTCATTTTCTAGTGTTATGCGTTACGTTATTTTTCACCTGAAGATGGGATAACATTGCAGATCTCGAAACGTTGTGTTTTCTGGTTCAGTAACGATAGAAAATGTCCGATAGTATTTTAAAACTCAGAAAGTTCAAAGTTAAGTAAAACTCTGTACGACAAGCTTTGTTCATTTTTCTACTTCTTAGTACATGTAAATCTGGAAGAAAAAATAACAAAACTCGCATATTATACTTTGCGCACAATTTAACAAAGTAGACAACAGTGCGAGTTTGAAACAGACTGACCATCGTAAAAAAGCCGACAGTAGCGGTAGCCGCCTTTGACGGAAATAGCCGCACTTGAGTCGCCTAGCGCCTCCTATCAGTCTAGCGGCTAGCCGCGCCAGCTGCCGGCACTTACATAAGTGTTACATAAACAAACTCAGTGTCGGTGTTCTTGGTGTGAGTGGTAAACAAAATCAGTAACAATTAGCTTGCGTAACTATCAGGGAATTAGACGGATTCCTCGCATTGATATACTTCCTCGGTCGGCTAACTACAATGTCGGTGTTCAAGTTACCACCGCGTGTATGTACTCAATTGAGCAATGAGACTGTATAAACTGTGTGAAAGTTAATTATTGCAGTTTGATGTAAAGACGCGATGATGAAGGAGTGTCTGTATAACTTTGTGCTTAGAAGAGAAGTTAGGATGACTAGTATTAGTAAATGTCCCAAGTACTAGTAGCATATATAAGTGGTAGAGAGGACTCTCAAAGTCCTAACTTTCGCCTGTAATAAAGACATTTTTCATATCATATGTCTTTTACTACTTCCTTGGAGGTTTTTGCTTCCTCCCTTCTCCACCACCTTCATCAAAGATTGCGGAAGGGCGTCTTTTTATTTGAGGAATCCTGAATCGGCATGGCTCTTGGAGTGTTTTTCCACAAGATCACTAAACAGTTTGTAGTATTATAAGGGGCGTTTCGTTAAAGCCGTTGGTCCATTTCCATTGGTCGTTGGGCTAATTAATGACCAAACAGTCGGCCTTTGGTTGTAACAAGTCTAAGCGCCCTTAAACAATCATTATTCAACCTATATTCACCTTAAAATACCCTCTAAGAGTTGTCGAGTGTTTCAAATCAACTTATCAAGTTAAACTATAAGAGAATTTATTCCGAACTTGGATGTTTTAGCTCAATTGGTAGCAGACTATAGAGTTTTATTCCTTTACATTTAGGTGCTCTTGCAGCTTTTTGAAACTGTGTCAAGGAAGATTTAGGTCATTTTTGCGTTCTTATTTTTAGGCGTACAAAGAAAAATACTACTAAACTGAAATCCAAAGGACGTTAGTTCAAACATCTGACATTCTGATGGTTCAACGTCAATTGAACTGTTTCCTCTAAGGTTTTATTTGCTAAGAAACACGCTTGGCCAAAGCGAACTGTAGAGAACTACATGCATTTCAAAACCCACATTTGAGTCATTATCAGGATAAGAAGACGTTACAGCAAGAAAAATAACTAAACAAAACAATTTTTGAGACATTTATCTCAAAAATTAAAATTTTTAAAAGTTAGTTTTTTATTTTAACGGCAGACAACCTCAGAAAATGTGTTGATTTAATTAAGAATTTATGTCCAACAGATCCCCGGATGACTTGCAATGAGCCTACTAGCATCTACACAGTACGTGTGATCCTGACCTACACCAAGCCAGTCACGTGACGTGAGCGTGTCCAGTAGGCCATGGTGACGCAGCTAGAGGGGAGAACCGTTGCAGCCCACATCCACAATGTGTAACGGGTCAGCCAGAGAAGTGAGGCTGCAGCCTCTATACAAGGAGCTGCAAGCCGTTAGAAGCAGCACAAGGTGCGATAATGATGACGATGAGTTGGGAGGAAAGTTCTAAGAAGATACAAGAAAAGGCCAGATTAAGGAGTGAAAATTTCAAAATATACATATTTAAAGTATTATATTTTAACCCGTTGCGAGTTTGTGTAAAGTACGCCTTACCTGGATAACATTTTTAAAAGAACTGTGCACATTAATACACGCTGCATTCCCAAAATGTTAATTAAGAGTCCGCCTCAGTGCCGCGGCGACGCAATGTAAAGGGCCAAAATACGCTGACACTTAAAAAGTTAAAATTGAGTACTAACACTCAAAATAAAACCAATAAAACTACCTACATTTGAATATTTGTTTTAACTGTACCTACCCATCTTGCAATCTGGAGTTAAAACATGAACAATTTAACTTTTTTGAAGAATTTAGTATGACATATAAAAATTGGGCTCTATACTAGAGTAAAAAGTATCTTCTAGTGTCAAAAACATCAGGTTTTCAGCTTGAAATTTATTTTTAAGAGGGAAAACTGCGTAAACCCTTGCAAGCGCTCGGTTTGACAGTTATGCCGCATCAGTTGAAAGAAGGCCCGTTGCTTAGCCAGTTGTTACACGCGCGGCATAGTGTGTTCCTCGTGCGGACGAATTTAGACTTTTCCTAAGTTTGGCACCGATTTGGAGTTGTATGCCTTTAAACAAGGATTTTCGTATTTTCTTAACTCAAATTTATAGTAACGTTGAACAAGGTTCAACCAAAAGCCACACAAGTACATAGACTAGAGACTTGTCAAGTTTTGATAGTCTCAGCTTAAACTGTGTACTTTATAGGTGAACTCCTCCTTGTTAGGATCGGTAAAAATTATATTTACCATTGCCAGTCCTATTCGTCTGAATAAGGGCGAAACCGAGAAAATATTCATTTGACATACTATAAGAATAAAGGTGCATAAGTAATATCGACCGTTTAACAGTCAGTATACCATCTATCAGCTTATAGTCGAGTTGTGCGCTCTTGCTAGCAGTTGTGAAACACGATAATCCTGCCGTAAAGATAACATAATCACACTCACTCCACGATAGTTGTAAACACTAAGCCAACAACAACAGTACAGAACACAGTACATGAAAGCAACAAACACGTACAAGTTGTTCTTGTTTAGAAGTGTTATCAATTGGATTCAATCGGGAAATGCATCTTTACATGATCAATCATTGAAATGATTTCTGACCCAAGGTCTACTGTCTCTGTCAGAGCATCATTTATCTTCTGCAAAACAATAGTTTTTCCAACATTTGTGGTGTTCTTTCCAATCTAACTCTGAATTCGGGGAAATAATTGTGCACGATTTTGATGTTTGAAAGGTAAAGTTTGTCTTGTTCTTAGGACTTTTTACACCTCAACCTCGATCTTTACTTAGCTTTACCGCAAAGCCACTTCAAAAGCTTTTCGACTAGTGGTGACTGTGGGAATCGAACCTGCAGCACCAGAGTGACCAGCTTCAGAGTCAGGCGCGATACCAACCCGCCACGTGTCCGCTAGAGGTGATTGATGGCCGGCGAAATAAATCAGCAGCAAGTAGTTGGTCTCTTAGCTGACGTTTTTTGACCGGACCATACCAGCTCCACTCTCTACGAATTGCAATTTAGTTTGATAGGTTTAAATCCCCGAACTTCCGCAATTAACAGACCCGTGGCGGGTTGGTAACGCTTGCAACTCCGGAGCTCTTCACTCTGATGGCGCAGGAACAATCATCACTGACAATTGTGCGGTAACGTTAGGTAAGGGCCGAGTTTGAGTAGTATATCTTAGAGAGGACTTTGTAGTCCTAAGTGCGCCTTTGTTAATCAGACTAACTTTACCTTTATTATCTTCAGAAATCTATATTCTGCATATTTAAATTAATCAATTAAGATTTTACTGCCAAAAGTAATTAAAATTACATTTCATGGATTTTTTGAGGAGCAGAAACTTCAAGGCGGAGAAAAGTCATCACATGACAAAGTGTCATTTAATGAGTCCAAAGTGTTTGACGTATCGTGTATAAAGGATCGATGAACGTCGTAGATACATGTTGGTTGTTTACGTAATCATTCCAAAAACAATCTTTGACGTCTCCAAGCTTTCCTTACTCACAAAACACCCGATTTCAAGAGTAAAACCCGCGTCTAGACCACATCCAGACAAAACAGTGGACTTGACACCAAGCTGGCATGATTTGACACCGAGGGGGACAACAGTCATGTCATCAACACTTCAGTGTACATTACGTAACGGTAACAACCGGCTTGACACATGACCTTGCCTTGCGTTCCTATCAACCTCACCTAAACCTAGACCATCAAAGTCCTACCCTTTATATCGCTCCTGTGAATCCTAGTGAATTTCTTGTAATTGGGGAAGACAATTGAATTTCCTTTTGGGAAGACAAGAATTCCCCCACTCATGACAAATAAAAGATCGCTTCCAACAGACCGATTTTTCTGGTTAACGAAATTAATGTTGAGATCTACAAAAGGAACATTTGTACCAAATTCCGTGCTACAAAATACGACGTGTAAAGTGCTCACAACCGCACAAATACTTTTGCCATTTGATTCAGGAGGGTTTGGAAAACTCAAAAATGTAAACTGTTTCGCCCTTTCAAGCAATAAACATGAACATGCCTATTTCCTATGGACATCAGGTCAAAGTATCCCGTGATAGCCCCTCTTGCCGTGGCCTCGGGATCAGCCATCCGTTCATCTCAGTAGCACTCAAGGGCCAGCAAGACGTCATTTCAATCAAGGTGGATTAGAACCGTACATGGATACGTGCAGTTCAACATATTCATATCTCAGTTGTACTGCCAAACACGATAAGGAAACAAACAGAAGTATCTTAAATTTCAAATTTTATGATCTTGGAATTGCAGGAATCAGGTTTAACTGATGAAACTTCCTCATAATGTTTTCTTAGCGGAGAGATAAGTCTTGATTTTGCTGATTCTTTGTTATACTTTCGAGGTCTGTCGCGCTTTAATTTTAATAACGCGCAAGTACATAAACTTAGTGAAGAAAATTAAATCAAGACTGTTCACCAGTATCGTTATAATGCTGGCTGATACTAACTTAACGCCTTTTTGATCAGCGGCTTATGATTTCTCCCGATAAAATTAACCCAGTAAGTCATTCCAAACCCAACTGGTCATCAAAGTACTTTGAGAACTTGAGATTTGGCTTGTTGACGAAAATTTACATTCAATTCTCTCAACGCTTTATAACAATTGATTTTTCCTTTCAAACGTCAGCGTGTTTGTTGTATATAGTCACAACAGTTGTCAACTTTTGAGGGTATTAAACGTGAAATCTTTGCAGGTCTGTAGGATGATAGAACGGAACCCTATTTCTTCAATGTTGTGTCTTTATTAAAAATAATAATTTCCCTACACGCAAAATCTCTTTATTCAAGTATAGAGCCTCCGAAGCTCCAACCAAGAGGTTTGGTAGCATTTGGGGAATTGTATAACCAAGTTACAGATCATACTCGAATTCACCCGCTCCTATGGAAACGATGAATCCACTAAGGAACAATGCGGAAGTAAGGCCTCCAGGTTGCTTATTTAGCAGTTTGCTGTGTTATTGTTATGGCACAGAGGCTGACTTCAGTTGTGACACCTATTCAGTAGTCTACTCCCATTGCGTCACATCTCCAAGGTCACAACTCCTAGAGTTGTCTTCTTTCAATGTTTCAAGCGTTCTGACTAATTAATTGGACTCAAGAGAAGGATAATATGTATCACTTGTTGAAACATGGTATTAACACACTGAGGTTTTCATTGCTAAACAGCTAAACGGAAATTTCTTCACAACGAATTATTTGTTGATGATACCTTAATAGTTTTTCGAAAACTACGAAACGGTGCGTAAGTACCGAGACTAAAAGTAAATGGTTCATAATTTTTAAAATGCTTGAAAATGTCAGGGTTGTATTTTGTGTAGATGAATCATGCTTTGACTTTGATGTTTTGTTTAAACTTTCTTCATGGGTGCTAACTGCAGTGGATCGAATTTCAGCGATAAACAAACAATTGATGAGAAACACTGGTTTATGGTCCAAACCCACATTTACTTGGCTAATCTTCATTTTACTTGAATTTAATGTGAACTTGTTGCTGCACTTTTTTCTTTTTCAGGATAATGACCATGTTGTAACAGTGAGACCATTTCATGCTAATTCATTTTCAGCTAAAACTTAACGTGAAAAGAGCACTATCTTCAAGGAGTTCAAATGTTATCATTCTCAAAGTTATCAAGAATCTGAACTCGTATCATTTGTAATTTTGAGTATATAAAAGTCCAATTATTATCAGTTTTCATTTGCTAATTAGAGCGTTGAACTGGTTCATTGACATGGTGTATACTTCAAGGTCTGACGACCTTGTTCATGGTTAAAACATTGATACTTGAAGATGTGTTTGAAGGCACTCGTGTTGCAAAAAGTTAACATTACACTTTCTAAAACCAAGTTGTCGGCCTTTCCTTGCTACATACCGCACACGACTTTCCTTGTTCTTATGCCAAGCCGCAATCATCACAAGGTTCAATGTTTACTAGAACTGGACGTGGTCATCATAGACGGAAATTGTGTGCTGTATACTACAGAACACAACTTTGAAAACCGACTTCGTCCATTCATATACTGCAGTGCGTGTAGCATAATCAGTGGGGAAATGTGATTTAAGGCCTGTCACACATTGCGACTTACTAGCTGTTACTACTTACTTACTAGCCATGTGTGTGAATTTTTGGCATGTCAACATTGCTTACTACCATTGGAAATGTCAGCTGATTCAATGTTGACATGCCGAAAATTCACACACATGGCTAGTAGCAGCTACTAAGTCGCAAAGTGTGACAGGGCCTTTACTTGTTCCTTTGCTAAAATTGTTTTTCTAATTAACAACGATACTAAGTATTAAATGTGTCTCAAAAGAGAAGATAAACTACTCGTAGCTGTCGCGTAGCCACAAGCACTTCCGTGACTCTGGCGAATATTCCGTAACGGGTCATAATATACACCAGAAGATCCCTTTTTGAGGAACCTCTTTTCGAAGTTGACTCCTCCCGCCCCCGCAAAATGGAGTTTCATGCTAAGAAAAATTTTTCCGCTGACAATTTCATCTGGCTGAACAGAGTTTGTTCGGTGTTTGTTACACATTTTGATTCAGTGCCATTGTCAACACCAACCGAAAAAGCTTTAAAATATTTAGTAAATAGAGAACATTGTCTATTAAAATTACCAGCAATCCAGTGGTGCACTTACATCAAACTACGTGAACAATTACCGTTATTAGCGCTTGGCTGCAAACAGATTCCATCATTCACTTGTCTCTCGATATCGTACATTCTCAATGCTTGTACCTAAGCACTACAAGAGCATGGGGAAGGGTGACCTGGCGACACGTAGATGATTACAGAGGAGGGAGAGAGGGACGAGGAGAGGCGACAAAGAGTAAATTGGTCGCGTGACTTGAGCTGTGCGTGGTTACCTGCACGCCAGTGGCCAGCACACAGTCTAATGTATCACTTTCAGTAATGTGTTCTGTGCCGACACTTCGGGACTATACGGGGAAAATTCCGGGCAAGCGGGCAAAATGAGCATAAAATTATACAACAGGCAATTTTGGCGTCAAATAAAAAGTCGGAACAATCACTATTTGAGATGCCGACCACTCTCATGAGGGTATTTTAAGGCAAATATGTGGTGAAGGATGAGTGTGATGAGTAATGAGTTATGAGGTGTAGTCTTGTTACAAACTAAGGCCGACTCTTCCTTAGAATGGGTCATTAATTAATAGCCCAATGACCAATGGAAATACAAGGACCAACGGCTTAACGTGACTTCCGAACCACGCAGGTGATGGTCTGATATGTCTAAGCGATGGTGGGAGTTGATGCGGGTATCATCAGATGATCACTGAGACTATCTGAGCCGCTTTAGACCTATACCATCCTCAAAACCTGACCTCCATGAAGCTGGATTACAGGACCACGCCACGAGTCCCAGTCAATGCAACCATCGTGAATTTGAAATACTATCGCGGAAGCTTTTTATTGTTAGTGAACAAGAATATCCTGAGGTTTCGAGATTTGAAATCTCGTCCCGTCTTCAGGTGAAACTTAACCTCAAACCTTACCCAAAACCTTCAAAAATTTCGAACAAAAAGTCCACATTTTATTAATTGTGTGTTACTGGTCAGCGAACGCTGATTACTTTAGGCTAGCCCAATTTCTAATGTTTTAGGTTACTTTTCCCCTGACGACGGAATCAGATTGCAGATCTTGAAACTTCGTGCTCTACTTGTCCGCTAACAATGGAAAACGACCGCAAAAATATTTCAAACTCAAAAATTCTCCCATCGTCAACAACATTCTCCAATGCATTCCATCATGCCTGACACCACGCTTTTATGCTTTCTCGCGTGCTGTTTTAGAGAAAGAATTTGAAGAACAATCGACTTGATTGAAACAATTGAAATAAATTATCATATCGTTTATCATATTTGATTGGAATGATTAAATCGCAGAAGAGTTACCCTACGCCTGAAGAACTAACTATCTAGATTCTAGGGTATAACAGGCAGTTCGCTACTGATTTCCTCTCTTAAATTTCCTCTGATTTAGTTAGAGAGGAAATGTAATTTATAATCTCAGCGTCTGTTTATAAAACAGACGTTTGATTTTTTTATGCTATTACAACTTGAACCATGTTTCGAACCATGAAAAAAATTACGAGGAACGATATCGTCATACATCTTTCTAAGGCTTTTTTTTAGAAATTTCTATTTTTAATTTCAGCTGTCATCACATTTTAACCAATACTGTCGTTCACTACTATTTGTCTTTCTTAGGAATTCAGATCGAGAATATGCTGGATTTTTCGCTATCCGATTACACGCTCTGGCAGTTTATAACTTCCTGCCATTAGTGATAAGCAACAATCGCTTTGTTGACTAACGAGGCCCTGTTTCATGGTTTTGATAACATTCTTCTCAAACAATAGACCACTGATGTAATCCGATAACTGTTAGTAATCATTTCCGAACAATTTTATGCACCATTTGGAGCTCTTTATGGACTCTGTAGAGTTTCAACTTTTGGCAGAGTTTCAACGAAGAAATTAGCTATTACAGTTATATGTTACCGTTACAAATAAAATGATCGACTGAAATAAATATTGTCACTATTTAAAGAAAGTGCAAAATCTTCTACTAAAGGCGAATGTGGTTTGTTTGGAATAAAATCATGAACACTGTCTCCAAACGGTGATTGCATTATTATTGCGGACATTTTCCATCGTTAGTGAGCAAGATGATCACGACGTTTCGGGATCTGCAATCTGATCCCAGCTTCAGGTAAAAAGTAACTGGGACTCGTGGCGTGGTCCTGTAATCCAGCTTCATTGATGTCAGGTTTTGAGGACGATATAGGTCAAAAGCGGCTCAGATAGTCTCAGTGATCATCTGATGATACCCGCATCAACTCCCACCATCGTTTAGATATATCAGACCATCACCTGCGTGGTTCGGAAGTCACGTTAAGCCGTTGGTCCTTGTATTTCCATTGGTCATTGGGCTACACCCTGACAACGTAATTTCTCCATTAGAAAGTGTTTTCCATGTTCAGCTCACATATGTACACGTACCAACGTAGTTCACATGCAGTTGCTAAATATAGGTCACTCTGCAGGAGTCCGCCATTCAAACAAAACAAACCTTATTTCAAGGTATTGTTCGGCCTTATTTTTCTACGACGTTTCGTTCTCTTCTGCGATGGAAATAAGTAGCTCTATTTCCTATTGAACTAGACTTTAGACTGTAATTTATGAATTAAAAGCTTCAATAAAACCAGCAAAAATAATGCTCAATCAATTCATTTATTCTATTTTATCACATCCGGAGTTTTGTTAACAGCTGCTGAATATTTGAAATAAAGGCTCTCGTACAAGGCATTTATCCATGTTTTATCATCACATACGATAGCAAGTCACGTGATACCAATAGCTTGAAATTTGCCTGGAAATCATGTTCATAAACTGTAGATAACGGACAGGTTTGCAATCTTTGTCGCACTTGCAAAAATGTTATCTTCCGGCAGCCAAGGTCTACATCAGGTGATGCATGCCAAGCACTTGTTAGTATGTGTGCAGTTCTTTCTACCTATTAGAAAATGGAATACTTACACGATGTATTTGTTAAATTTATTGGCTGCTCTAACCAGCTTCGCCTTAAACTTTGAGATATGTTCCACAGTTGGCGAATTGGGCCAAGCATTAGGAAAATTTATTGTTTTGATTTATTTAGATACTGAAAGCAAAATTGATTGAATTGAGGACGTGCATACTACTGAAATCTCATTTGCATTTATAATTTGATAATCGTTATCCGAGGAGTTTTTCAAATGTTTGTGTACGAATATCAGCAGTTTCAGGGTTATTAACGAATTTCCTTCAGAAAAAATTAACAAAACATTCATGCCTGACAGCATGGTAAAACCCAAGCCGGGATGCATGAAATTAGCACCTACATCCTGACCCCCTGAGCATTTATTTTTCACAACTGTATATACATATGTACAGTATTTATGGGTGAGCTCTCTACAGATTGAACTTTGGGCACGAATTCAATAAAATTTGAACCCAAGATTTTTGTAAATATCCTGGTCAAGTTTGTTTGCAAGCAACATCGGAATACAAGAAGTCCGCTTTTCCTAAGACCCGTGTTCAAACAGGACACAAATTGAGGCCGAAGGCCGAGGCGACACTGTGATCGTAGCGAATCAGAGTAACAAATGTCAAAAAAGTGCACTTCACTCCCCAGCGGCACTTAACCCCTTAGCTGCGTGTCGACGTGGTTTTACTCTTTTCGTTCAAAATGTAGCACTATTTCAATGCACACATCAGCTGACAGACGTGTCAACTGTGAGTGTGTCACTAGAAACAAGTGTGCCAAGCTGGAGCACAACGTAGCGGTGAGGTGCAGGGCGTGAAAACTGCTTCCTGCCAGTCACAACAACCTTCTGTGACTTCTACACTGCATTCCACGCTAGGTTAGCACCTCATATCCATGCACACATCAGCTGACAGACGTGTCAACTGTGAGTGTGTCACTAGAAACAAGTGTGCCAAGCTGGAGCACAACGTAGCGGTGAGGTGCAGGGCGTGAAAACTGCTTCCTGCCAGTCACAACAACCTTCTGTGACTTCTACACTGCATTCCACGCTAGGTTAGCACCTCATATCCATGCACACATCAGCTGACAGACGTGTCAACTGTGAGTGTGTCACTAGAAACAAGTGTGCCAAGCTGGAGCACAACGTAGCGGTGAGGTGCAGGGCGTGAAAACTGCTTCCTGCCAGTCACAACAACCTTCTGTGACTTCTACACTGCATTCCACGCTAGGTTAGCACCTCATATCCATGCACACATCAGCTGACAGACGTGTCAACTGTGAGTGTGTCACTAGAAACAAGTGTGCCAAGCTGGAGCACAACGTAGCGGTGAGGTGCAGGGCGTGAAAACTGCTTCCTGCCAGTCACAACAACCTTCTGTGACTTCTACACTGCATTCCACGCTAGGTTAGCACCTCATATCCATGCACACATCAGCTGACAGACGTGTCAACTGTGAGTGTGTCACTAGAAACAAGTGTGCCAAGCTGGAGCACAACGTAGCGGTGAGGTGCAGGGCGTGAAAACTGCTTCCTGCCAGTCACAACAACCTTCTGTGACTTCTACACTGCATTCCACGCTAGGTTAGCACCTCATATCCATGCACACATCAGCTGACAGACGTGTCAACTGTGAGTGTGTCACTAGAAACAAGTGTGCCAAGCTGGAGCACAACGTAGCGGTGAGGTGCAGGGCGTGAAAACTGCTTCCTGCCAGTCACAACAACCTTCTGTGACTTCTACACTGCATTCCACGCTAGGTTAGCACCTCATATCCATGCACACATCAGCTGACAGACGTGTCAACTGTGAGTGTGTCACTAGAAACAAGTGTGCCAAGCTGGAGCACAACGTAGCGGTGAGGTGCAGGGCGTGAAAACTGCTTCCTGCCAGTCACAACAACCTTCTGTGACTTCTACACTGCATTCCACGCTAGGTTAGCACCTCATATCCATGCACACATCAGCTGACAGACGTGTCAACTGTGAGTGTGTCACTAGAAACAAGTGTGCCAAGCTGGAGCACAACGTAGCGGTGAGGTGCAGGGCGTGAAAACTGCTTCCTGCCAGTCACAACAACCTTCTGTGACTTCTACACTGCATTCCACGCTAGGTTAGCACCTCATATCCATGCACACATCAGCTGACAGACGTGTCAACTGTGAGTGTGTCACTAGAAACAAGTGTGCCAAGCTGGAGCACAACGTAGCGGTGAGGTGCAGGGCGTGAAAACTGCTTCCTGCCAGTCACAACAACCTTCTGTGACTTCTACACTGCATTCCACGCTAGGTTAGCACCTCATATCCATGCACACATCAGCTGACAGACGTGTCAACTGTGAGTGTGTCACTAGAAACAAGTGTGCCAAGCTGGAGCACAACGTAGCGGTGAGGTGCAGGGCGTGAAAACTGCTTCCTGCCAGTCACAACAACCTTCTGTGACTTCTACACTGCATTCCACGCTAGGTTAGCACCTCATATCCATGCACACATCAGCTGACAGACGTGTCAACTGTGAGTGTGTCACTAAAACAAGTGTGCCAAGCTGGAGCACAACGTAGCGGTGAGGTGCAGGGCGTGAAAACTGCTTCCTGCCAGTCACAACAACCTTCTGTGACTTCTACACTGCATTCCACGCTAGGTTAGCACCTCATATCCATGCACACATCAGCTGACAGACGTGTCAACTGTGAGTGTGTCACTAGAAACAAGTGTGCCAAGCTGGAGCACAACGTAGCGGTGAGGTGCAGGGCGTGAAAACTGCTTCCTGCCAGTCACAACAACCTTCTGTGACTTCTACACTGCATTCCACGCTAGGTTAGCAACATGTCCAGTGTAAAAACAAGTGCCTAGGTTAGCACCTCATATCCATATAATACAGAGTATTTCAAACATTTATTTTAATGTGTTCCTGGGACTAAATAAAGTTAGAAAATCATATTTATTTTGTCTTAAACTCTTTGTTTATTGATCATCCATGCTTTTAACTTTGTATGCAAACTGTTTTTATAAAGTACCAAAAAAAAAAAATAATCCAAGATATTCAGCTTAAATCAAAATAGCGGCTGTTTAAACATTTGAAATGGCTACAGCTCAAAAATATATCTCATCAAAACTACAAAAGAGCCATAATTTTATTAAATACTTTGTGATGCTAGTTTGTCAAAATCTGATCATAAATACGAAGGAAAATTTAGAAACATGGTTTTAGACGCATTTAAATTAACAATGTCTGTAACATACTTTATAGCAACCATTTTCCTCATATCTCCGTTATTTTGTACATAAAAGATCACACAGAACCATCTAAATAAGGTTAAAACCCATTACTTTTCTGCTTTGACAATTGTAACTTGCAAGCATGCAAATCAAGTGTGGAAGGCCAAGCATTGTTTACAAAGTTATTTGACCTCTTGAATAAGATCTGACCCGACATCCGTTCAAACAGTCCAAAGCGGAGAGTCAATCATTGATCTAACTTAAGTTACACTTGTGTTAAACTCTTCTACTTTCCCTGACCTCAAACTTATACATTTAAAACTAAACAACATAAGGGCATAATGAAGATCTTTGTCAAAACAATATAGCCAGGCTTTGGTAGAGAGCAGTTATTAAACTGTCCTAAAATTAAGGTGCAACAAAAATGAAGTATTTAACATGTTGAATGATTCCTACCATCTCTTTTTCCAAGTAAAATAGTCTAAAATCTAAATAAACAATTACTTGTTTGTAACTGTAAATAAATGACTGTTGTAAATTTGCTGCTTTCCATTAACAATTAAAAAATAAGCATGCTTTTTACAACTGATTGGTTAAATTAGAATAATGGCAATTGAGAATTGTAAATAATAAAACACTTAAAAAGGGTTTTAAGTTTTAACGCTTATTAAATTTCAAAACTAAACTTCAAAGAAACTTATCCTTAGTGACAAATATGATAAAAATTATTAGGTGTAACGTTTGATGACTTCAAAAGAACCTGTAACTTGATTAACCATGAGTCAGTTTCCCAAATTCTAAAAGAACAGCGTCTAGAACTTAAAAGTTTTCGTTTTCTGTGGAAACACTCACAGGCACAAAATTGAAAGTAAAATCTATAAAGGAACTTTCCGAACCAATTTCAATTAAAAAAGGAGTGAAACGGAGAGATGGTATTTCTCCATTGTTATATCAAACTGTTTTAAAATGGAAAAATCAAAAAGTAAGATATTTTAAAACTAATCATAATAAAAAAGCACAAACACAACTTATGTAGCAATAGTTACATCACTTAAATTATACCACCATACACTAAGCAGTTAGAATCTCCAATATGTGTTGAGCGGGGATAGTAGTGGTGAGCGTCTGGTCAGGTTGGTCGCCATTCTGTTCACCTTGAAAGTTCATAAATGAGAAAGATATACAGAAAAATATTAGATTCTAAATAAAGCCGGTTTAATGTTCAATCAACACTTTCAGAACTAACAAACGCACACCTGCTAAGCTTTTTCGACATGCTTTTGAACAAAGTCTAAGACCTATACACTAAGCTTCCAGGTTGCTATTGATCAAGAGTTACATTCAGACTTAGAAAGAAGGTTGAATTTTGCTGAAACCATGTTAAACCCTGGAATCATTATTTTGACTTCAGACTAGGCTCATTTCCATCTCAAACTCAACAAACAAAACTTTTGATATTGGGATCCATAATCCACAGGAACTTCACCAGTGGCCTCTTCACTGTGAAAGAGTAACTGTCTGGGCTAAAGTGTGTAATCATTATTTCTAAAAAGTCTCGGAACTACGCCGCGGTGTTTCCCATCCCCTTAACCAGAAGAAATCACTACCTATCCCCACTCAAAACCGATTCGGCAAGAACTGTTCCTGCATTGCAGGAGCTTGTATGGTGGTAAATTTAAGTGACATAACTTTTGCTACATCCGGCCCAACTATTTATGCCTTCACAATTTAGAAATACTCCTGAATGTTTATCGAAAACATTGTAACTGAAACAGTGACTTTTGAAAAAGACTAAACAATATTTCAAACCTATCAAATAACCTTAATTTGTAAAAAGACTAAATAGCTAATTTATTAGAAATTTGAGGAAAGGGGGCAATGTTTGGGCAAAACTGGGACTCTTCAAATGTAATATGAAAATGTATAATAAGGCCAATAACACTGAACACAAGCGTTTTATAGTAAGGAAATAGAGGAATATACAGACACATATTAACAATGATTGATTCTACAATTATACAACCTACTAGACTAACAGAGCAGATTTCATAGTTTTACAACACTTGATATAAAGCTAAATAGAACCAATTAAATGATTTGTGTTAGTTAAAGAAGATTTAAAAGTGCAGATATACAAACAGGAATTCATGAAAAAATTCTTTGAGACAAAATAGCTTGTTTGATTGCAATGTTGGTAGAAGGAAGTTACTAAAAAAGTGGAGTAGCCTGGACTGATGAAAGAAAAAGAGCTTATTCTGAAATGATGAAGTCCACACCTGGGCACAAAGAAAAGCGAACCGTCTAAGATGACGTGAACATACTTTGCTTAGTCCGTGTGGGTCTATACGCAAAGTTTAATAATAAATTTTAAAATTATAAATCAACCCATTATCAGTTAATTTTTATTTGTCGTTACCATCCAACTAAATTAGGACTCTGATGTTTTGAATGTTTGTAAAGTTTTGTTTGGCACTCCTTCTACATCATTCGTAACATATATTTTGCATCATCAACTTGTGTTGATAATTATGATGGCTGAGCTGTTTCTGTTCACCGATGTTCTTGGCGGCCAAACAGCTTTAAGCAGAAACCAATTTGACAATTAGGATTTTAAACGCTGGGACTGAGCTCAGCAATTCTCTCAATAATTAATCCTTGTTTGGCGCCTTTTTCAGTTGTAATATAAGTAAGCACCTGGTGTTAGAACCAACCCACACACTTTGAAAGTTCTAACATAAACATTATATTTGATTTTGTGTTGTACCGTACAAGTATGCCTAGACTGCATACTAAATTAAGGTGTGGAGGGAGGGGTCAACAGAAATCCTAAAAATGTATTGTAACTTTGGGATAATAAGTTATGCTACTAAAGTTGGATGTACCAAACATGAAATATTGACAGCAATGACTTATAAGTCAGTTTAAAGCTACTGGAAACCTAGGCCCTTTTAAAATTAAGACAATTCAAACAGTTTAGAGTGATGGGCTCAGGATCGATTCCGCTCGTCTACAGGAAGCGCAAAATGATCTAACGGTTTTTGATACTGCAGGTTTGTCGGACAAGTATGTGCTCAGGGTGGTGGGGATAGAGGCTTTCCTGAGCATACGAGTGGATATTTTCATAACCCATGGAGCGGTGGGCGGCTGAGTACCGTCCGTTTGTCATCGAAGCGTTTTTTAAAAGTGGCCATTCCTGTTTTGGGGACATTGCGTGGCCAACTCGCACCCAGATCTCAGAATTTGCAATTTTTTTCTTACTTTTCTTAGGAATACTAAAACCAAGAGTTGAATGACTCGAAGGAAGAAATTGCCAAAATGACTCCTGAAATGCTATGAACATTGGATGCTTCTTTACCTGAAGTTTTAATTGAAATTTTTAGTGTAAATTATTCAGTTTCAATAAGTAGTTCCTAAGTCATTTTGTTAAACCTATTGCATATATCAACTTTGAAATTATTTATTATGTCAACTTAGTTTAAGACAAATATCTTGTGTTGGTTTCAACACATTATTTTTTGTGTATTGCAAGATTGGAAGAACCTGTGGCCCAAGACAGACATAATTTGAAAGACATCATCTTCAAATCTTGGATGTATGAAATCTGCTTTTTTATGTTTATTAATTTACATAAACAATAGTTTGTTATATGCAATTAAACACTTTCTATCACTTTTACAAGTTTTGGCGCAAGTACTGTTCTCCATGAATATAAATAAAGAATATTGTCTATTGTCTTAAAAAATTGAGTTATTTTCATTTTAGATCCGTCAGATTATTTTGCTGCTTTCTGTACTTGAGTTAGTAGAAAGCTGGCTACAAACTAAGGGCTTGGTTCCCATCAAAGCCGACGCTGTGTCAATGTGAATCACAAAGGAGTCCCTCCACTAAATCGCCATCCAAGATCCAGAACTTCCTAATTTCCATTGGCCGGTGAGTTTGTCCCAACGTTTTTATAATCAATGAGACCTCTTCTCCAAAATTACAACTCAATGGCTTGGCACACTAACAAAGGCGTGAGTAGCCAGTAAGATTACTTCATTGCCTAGGCAAGATCGCAGATATGCAAACCACGCTGCCACAAGATTGGAGGCCTGGTTCTTACTGGGTAATGCGAGTGTGTGTCTAGACAGTAGTAGTTGCGTGCCCTGTAGTGTTAGTTTACGTAAATAGCAAATACACATCCTTATGCACAGAGATTAACCCCTGCAGAGTTTTTAAACGCAGATGGATATATTACTGAACATTATAAGCTGTTCAATTTACCTTGTTGGGTCATCAAAGGGTCGATTGCTCTCAGAGTAAGCTCACAGTTCAGAATTGTAGTTGGCTAGAGTACACTCTAATGGGAAACAACCCGATGCTAACAGAGGTTGTGGTAAAATGTAGCCAATATTTACTAACTTTAATCTTTTGACCAGTAAGGGAGAAAGAGATTGTATCCAGAATTATAATTATCCAGGAACATGCCCCGGGGTGTCTGTAGCATTAGGTAAAGGAGCGGGATGCATACTGGATCAAAATACTCGATTCAAGATATTTGAATTAAAGATTTCAGGTGCTGATCTAAAAGGCTCACAACTTAGGGAAAAGCAGTTCTACTTGTTTGGGATCGTCTAGTCCGTTTGCAGTAGCATAAGTTATACATTGAATAAATTTAGAGCTTAATAATAGACTTAGCCGGTCATAGCCTACGGTGATTGAAACATGGTGAACAAGGGTGAAACGTTGGTCTACTTCTTTGGCCTTTACTGAGATACATTCGACAGATGACGGTTCTACGCCGAGTTAGATAGATTAAGTTTATAACTGCATGGTTTCGATTAAGTTAACCAATTAAAATTTAGTAAAACAGTTTCTAATTATAAATTATTGGAACCTAGAATTTCAAACAACCCAAAGTTGTTTACAAACATAACCTAGCACTCACCTTACATCCCTGGGAAGAGTTTTGAATACCATGTACAAGAATGTGTACCGTTTCCCGGTTATTAGGAAGACGAATAAGGCTATCATCACAAACTGTTTCCATCGCTCAAAAAATATAGATCCTAAAACAACCATGGCAATTGATAATATTCCGAACCCTGAAAATACGCCACTACCACCGCCCATGTTGCAGACAACACTGGCGAAAATGCGAATGCGATTGCCGCCTACACCTGAGGCTCGCGAATCACGACTCCTCGACCAATCAGAAATCAACCTAACCGTCTGAGGAGAGGAGGTAATCTGTGGTCGCTGAAAATGTCGACTATCCGGGCCTGGATCGACTCTCGCTCTTACAATTACAATATCGATACTGTCGTTCTAGTAAAAAGTATGCACACTCTGTACACACCTTCAACTTTCAAGCTAAACATATTTTAACTGTTTTAACAATGTTGCATTTTGAGTTCACTTGGATTCTTACAAATGTCATAATAAAATGTTATTTGTTAAATAATTGTTACTGTTGTCTTTGGCAACAGTGTTGGGAGAAGTTTATGACTGACTTCCTGATATCTAATTTGTGTGTAAAATCGGCATGTTTGACTTTAACGTTTATGTGAATATGGTGAATATATCTCATAGCCTCAGTTACCATATTATAATATTAATATGTGGTAATAACGGTGGGTGGAGGGCGGGGAAGTAGAAGTCTTTCTAACCTAACGGGCCTATGGTTGGAAATTTAAGACCGACTAAGATATGGCTGTCTTTCGCCTCACCGTCATCACGCTTACCCTTCATCTCATATTTACCTTTAACTACCCTCTACGAGTGGTCGGTGATTCAAGTCAATGTAAAGTAAAGTTGGTGATCAAAAATGTTCTTCTAACCCTAATAAATATAGTATTCTAAATAATCAGTTACTAGGACAATTTTGCGTGTTAAAGGGTAAAGCATTGTGCACTTTTAAAGGTCACTGCCACTACCCGTATTTCGGGGTAAAGGTAACCCCTCAAAATATGCTAAAATTACTTCATTACAAATGCCAAAGCGCATCCAAAAATGAACATTCTAGCCTATCAACAGTTAAGGGATGGGGGTAGGACTTTTTGACACTATACATGTCGCATTATTGTTCGGTTTTCATGAAATTGTGTACAGATCCTTTGGCAAAAATTTTTAGGTGAAGTTCATTAATCAGCAAAGTCAATCAACCGGAAGTGACCCATAGTGGGAAGCGTTTCTAAACGTGAGTTTGTATGATATCAAAACTGTGTCTATGATCCGATTCCGATTAAACGTTAAATAAAAATGTATGGTGCCGTACCAATCAGGTGTACCAAAATTATTAAAAATTTTCAGCCAGACCAAGACCTGTTTTTTACCATTTTGGTCTGGCTAAATGGAAATGCCCCTTAAAATGGCATTACCGTGTAATTTACACCTCGTTATAGTAAATACGCTAGGATTATTGGTAGCACTTGAGGGCTACGCCTCATCTTTAAACTATATGATCTAAATAGAACAAAACAATATTTTGAAATAAAACAACGAGAGTTAAAACCTTAGATTCAAGTTAGCCTTAGTTTCGAGTTAAAACTGAAGATTCAAAAAGGGAGCACTCTTGGGTCAGTGAACCTGAAACGTGTTTCATGAAGCATGACTTTTCCGAGAGAAGAGAGAGTGAAGTGAAGACTGTCTGCTTGTTGGGGAAGCGATGGGGATCAACAAGTTCGGCTCCGGGGTGTCTGCGGGATGACGTCATACCTGGGTCGATAGCACTGCCCCTACCGACCTAAAATATCGTTCCCCAACACAACCCGGCCTACTCTACTACTCTGTCACTTGTTGCCTGTTTGGCGCACTTTTAATTTTGTTTTTTTCTATTTGTTTGGTTTGATTTTTAATTACAAACTTTTATCATGGGTGATTTAATTTTTGCTTTCTTGTTACACGTTGTTATGCGTTTTTTTAATTAAAGTTCAACCCAAGTGGTCAACGTAAGGTAATGTATGTCGGTTTGCGAATAATTTACTTAGCAACTATGATTTCATTGATAAACCTTGCGCCTGAAATAAGCTAGTTAGCAATGGTTTAACAGTAAAGCTGTGTTATTGCCGGTTATTTATTTCAGGCGCGTTGGCCAAACTTCGATTATGTTACTATCTGCTGCAAAATTATATAACTTATTGAATATATAATATTGAATATTTAAAATTTAAGTAGTCAACATTTATTTTTGTAATTTAAAGTACTAAGTAAGCATAATAAGTATAAGTTAACTGTTGGATGAATTAGACAGACTCTAGGAGCAGCCGATCGTACACAATAAATAAGTACCTACAAAAATCTATTAAACAAGTAAAATAAACAACTGTGTAGTCTGTTTTAAAATTTTTAATACTCATTTATAATTATTTATTTCCTAACCCTTCAACAATCGGACACTCCCTTTGTTCTGCTTGAAAACCTTATTTATCTAAAATTTGCACAGCTATTTCTTTGTTTATACTTATTGATCGTGCATAAAAAATATTAGAAAAATTATACTTTGGTTTTTGTTTGGTTATTTTTACTAAAACCATTTTAAGTTTAACTCAGCCATTATCTTCAAGAATCACCAAATTACTATATTTCCATGTTAAAAGCAATACTGAGTCAAATGTTGGAAAATACGTTTTTTCTAACCTGAATAATATTGGTATTGGTATTCTAGAGAATGGGATCGGCAGATTGTGTTATCAGTAAGAGAGCCAGGGTGTGGTTGAGACAGCTTATCAGGCCTTTGTTGCCCCTGAATCAACGTTCTATCTAGCCCTTCCTCCTAGCCACAATACAGTGCTGATACAAGGTGGCCGTAAACTCCATATCCGAGATTGATGCATAGTAAATTATATTGATAAAGGCTAAACACATGTTTAGGCATTGTAAACTGAATTGGGGACCCATTTAATTCAGGAAACATACAGGAAGTGTCCTTGGGAGGAGGGCGTTTCTCCCCAAAAATTGGTGTTTATGCTATAACAACTGTATTTGTGAACAGAATTGGTATAAACGCACCAGGCTACGTGTAGAAAAGCCGGCAGGACAATACAAAAGTCATGTTTTCTTCGAAGTGCAGTTCACGCTGGTCCTCGTCCCCGGGAGCGTTTTCTAAATTTTAGTCAGTTTGCACAAAGTAAACTGTAAATTTCAGCCACCGTCATGTGCTATACGAACAAGTTTCTTGAGTGAGTTCGCAAGAAACTCGCGCTTTTGAAGGAAAAGAAGTATTCAGACAAAAACATTCGAGCAGGAGCTAAGGTTGATGTTGAAATCGCTATGAAAACTAACACAGTACAAAATTGGTGGAAAGAGATGTAATTGTTGTGTAACCTATAAGCACACCTAGCTTCACTTTCGACAACATGGTCTGCACCACTCTGACATATACTGATGAAACCAATTTTTGTGCGAACCAATGAAAACGCCGCGAAATAGGTGTGTCTACAGTCTGGGTAGCCTGCGTGTTACCGGATGCGTGTTACCGGGGTGAGTGTGTACGCGGCCTTTTATCCGTACTAAACAAGTGCACGGTTTCCTCTCTTTAATGAGAGAAATGAATGACTACAGTAATGAATAACTTACTGTATCTATGTATTCATTTGAAGAGATTCATTTGATGTTGACGTGAGTTGTTCTGAAAACAATTGTCCAATGACAAACGCTTGAAATAAAGACATTTTTATCTATTTATTATTTATGGAGTCTTTGGAACTGTGGCGGACGCCGGGGTCTAGCCCTCGAGACAATAGGCAGGCCACTTCAATGGACCTGCGTGAATTCGGAGACCCAATTGGCTGACAGGTATATTGCCTTCGATGTTTGTTACGGTTGAATGCACGCGCCATAACTATCGAAGGATCGAGAACTTCAATCCTATTGGCTGAGAGCCTAGTCACGTGATGTTCTACTCGTTTCGAGAAGCTCTGAGAAACTTCTACGGTGATATATAAGCCCGGGCTTAGGAGCCCCAGCAGTTCAGTCAGTTCCGGACAGTGAATGAATGTGAACAAATCGGGGCCGCGTTCCCCTTGTGAACGAATAGTCCAGTGTAAGACTGTGTAAGAAGGTCCGCGCACCTGGTGAACGTGTAAGTGCTGTGTGAACATACAGGGTCACATCCCTAGTGCGAGAACAGTGTCAGTGTAAATGCTCGGTGTCAGTGATCTTCATTGTGCCCGCTGCGAACGTCAGCTGCGAGTGATCTTCGAGGCATCGACACCCACCGTTGGATTCCCGACTGAAGAGTGCTACGAGAACACGTGAGTGAACGGTCTTCGCGCCGGAGTGTGAATAGACTGTGAAGTGCAAATAGTGAAATAAGGAACTGCAAATAGTGTAGTAGTTTGTAGCCATTGAGTGGATAATTATTAATTGTGTAATTAGTGTAATAATTATACTGTAAATAAATAGTGAGTTAACAAAGACTGACGCCTTATTATTCGTAACCCGTGAAAAACATTACAGAACATTTGAAGCGTAACTGTCAAGGCCGTGGGGCTTAAGTACCGTTCTCCCTGTGGGGTAAATTTGCCATCGTGTAGGGTTTCGCAATCCTCCTGGGAATACAGTTGGCTCCAGTAACCTGAAGGAACTGATGATGAGGCCTGCAGCCTTGAAACTACTACAGGAGTAACTGAAAATTGTTTAAGAAACTAACAACAAAAGTTTACGCATCAAAACAATCAACCCTGAAGTATACTTTGATTATAGACCCCGACCACTCCTAGAGGGAATTTTAAGATGAATATGGGATGAAAGGGAATGTGTTGAGTGATTTTGATGGATAATGAAATGTAGTCTTGTTTAAAAAGGGCCGACTGTTCTTTAGATTGGGTCATTAATTAATACCCCAACGACCGATGGAATGGACCAACGGCTTAACGTGATTTCCGAACCATAGAGAGTGGCCATCGTGAAAAGTTATCACTGCGCCCGGAATGGAACCACTATACCATTGACCTACGGACACCCTCATATACCCTTAAATTGATTTGATTAGTTTGAAATGACAGGCCTAAGATTAATTTTCATATATAACATTATTTCGTTAATTTTTCATTACCAGTTATTGACTCGATGTTTTTTCTAAGTTATTCTCTTAAGATTGTTTCAATAAAAGGAATAAATTGTGAAATTTAATTGCTTAATTAATGAACAACATTTGAATTACATGAATATGGTTTATTTGTATGTAGTCTTAGTTTTAACAACTCAAATTACTTCATCCTTTAACATTCATTCTACATTAAATTCGTATATAAATAAATGCTGTAAATAAATGCAAATTTACAATACGCATTTAACAATATTTTTGTAGTTACTCATTTACCTTGAAGACGTCCCATTTTGGAAAGCAGCAGACTATAATTACATTAAATTGTATAAAACGTAGAGTTAAAATTAAGAACATTATTCGGTGTGATTAAAAACGTGTCAATAGTTAAATTCCTTTAAAATCTATGAAACGATAAATCGAGTCACTGGAAAAATTTAATTACATTACATTATGCAAAATAACTAACAAAATAAGGTTATAAGGTTTTTTAGTGATACATATAGTAGTGATTCGATTTTGTAACTCTGGATAGTTAACATATGAGTTACTAACCCTCAGTGTATAGCTAAATAGTATTTTCATTTTTGTTTCAGAGATAAAATAACAAAACTATTGTGCAAAAGCTTTTCAAAGAGAGAAGATAACTGTGCTAAAGCTTAATCCTACTCTTTATAGTGTTATTACATATTTCCAGTATTCCCTGTAAGCACTACATTGTAATAAGCAGTTGCTGAGAAAGTAAAGTGTAAAGGGGTGTGGCAAATCGATGGTTGATAGTGCAAAGTATTGTCATTACAGAGGATTATTGTAAGCTCTTACATCTGACGTCAGAATCTGCCTTACACCTCAGTCTGGCCAGGCGCAGGGAATTCTCCCACTGGAAATTCCCTCCACTGGTCATTTTCTGTTACGTCTGATAATTATGTATTTTAAAACATTTACTGTTGAGGGATTTATTGTTATAGTCAGTCGGGTTTAATTTCCCTCTCTCTAATCAAATTTATACTTTGTAGGTCAAACTTTCCTTACTGTCTGTAACAAATTCCATTCGCTGGTTTTGACGATTCGTTTTAGCTAGAACTTTGCTTTATTTAATAATTAGCGTGTTTTTTTCTGAAAATCTAGGTACGATTATGTAAGTTATTACCTATGCGTTGATTAAAAGGGTATTTTCATTTGCTTTGGTTTAGCCTCTGCTAAAGCCTTAAGGTCAAAGTAGAGTAATCTGGAAAATTGTACAAAAACGTGTTTGTTAGCTCTAACAAATATAAATCGACTGAAAAATAAAATCCATACATTAAGCAACAAAAATTAAACAAAGAAGACGAAAAAATGATTTTTAACTTTCTATTTTTTATTTGCGCACACATGATGGTTTTGAACCCGACTGACTACAATAATAAACCTGATAGTAAATGGGTCATTTTAGTGAAAACACTATCGATATTCACATCGACAATCGACTATCGACAAAAACTGGTTTAATGTATTTTGTCTTTTCCTATGAACACGTATAAAATAAGTAAAACAGTACTCGATGGCAAAAGCACGGATAAAAATCTATCTATACATTTCTATACAAGTTTTACATCCCTTTAATTCGAGGTATTCTTTTGATCACGGAAATATGTGGTACCCTATAGACACATTCAGTAGCCAAATTAGTGTCTTGAGTTAACTGTTGACCAATAGACCAGACTAATGGAACCAAAGGAAAGAGGTCACAATCTTTCCCTTAGAAGCAGGTAACACTAAAACCATTGGATACTTTGATTTCTGCGCTCATGGTTGTTTCTTGAGGGTTTACTGTGCTTTTCATTTTAACAATTTGTTCGCATTTCTGTTATTATTTCACTAAGAGGTAATAGCTCGAGACCCCAATCTTATAACGAATTACTACAATGGCTAGTTTTGAACTATTTATACACACAAACAACTACTAGCTACTTTTTACACGCCCGAAGTCCGACACTGAGCAAAAGACACATTTTGAAAAAAGGTATTTTCTTTTGAAAAGTCGAGTTAAAACAAATATATATTTTTTATTCTGAATGGTTTGTCTACGGCTTTGCTTGTATTTCTTGACATTCAGCTCTCTGCACCGCCTTTAGACCTACTCTTCGTTTTGTCACCCTTAAGTTATTTAATTTATTTCACTCGTTTTTCTTCAAATTGCCTTCGCTCTTCGCTCCCTTTTCTTGTCATTTTCTAAACTATACACGTATCTCGTATTTCTGAAATTTCATTTCCTTAGCTCATCTTTCTAAACGTGTATAGTTGATTCTCTGTTAACTCGCCCATCTTGCCACTTTGCTCGCCTATCTGAAATTTCGCTCGTTTTTTGGCTGTTGATACTTCTTGCTTGGATATTTTTTCTGAGATCTTCTCTCATAACGCTGATCCTTTCTAAAATTTCATAATTGAAATTTTCCTCTACCTGTCATTATTCCAAATAAATAAACCATAAATATTTGACAAAATAAATAATATATTTAGTTACCATCAATACTTTTAACAATAACGTAATACTCCAACACATACATTTAGTAAAAAACCTTTGGAGGGAATTCCCTGAATGGAGGGAATTTTATTCTAGAGGCTCGTATGTTGGCAGCGGATACTACCTTATATCTTGACAGTCGGGTGCCGGCTATCGTACTGGTGGTTTCTGTTGCTGGATTCTACGTAAGTAGAAACTCACGTTGTTCGTGTATTTTTTGTACAATTCGAATATCGTGAATAAAAAAAGAATAATTTAAAGAAAATTATCGCGTAGTTTATACAAAGTTATTTATATGTTTAAAAGTAACTTCTAAGTACTGTATGAGAACGTGTTGGGATCTCACCTCAGGCGCGTTTAGCCAATTCTTGCGCAACTCAGAACTGCATTCTTTCCAGTTGAGATTAATAATGGAACATGGAACCAGTTATAATAATGTATTTCTAGAAAAAACATAGAATGCGATAGTAAATTTAATGTTATTCTCTGGAACAGTGTTTTAATAAAAGATGACCAGTTATTGAACCAAAAGTTTAACCTACTATCTATCATTAATAATAACTAAATTGTTGAAAAATTAAAATATACAATAATTGACACTGTTTAATATCCAATATACATTGAATAGAGTGGGAGGGGGGAGAGAGAGAAAGAGATAGCTGCCGTCTCTGGTGCGGAGGTAACGGGTTTAATTCCCGACGAAGGCGCATGGGTTTAGACCGTTTTCCCAAAAAGCGTTTTCGTGTTCCCGGCACAAATCTAGATTAAGGCAAATGTTAACAATTCGTCTGGTGTACACAATAAAAAAATACTAGCGCTAGATAATAGATATCCTTATTGGTTCATATTATATATAAAGAAAACTGTATTAAAATTTACATCTTTCCACCAACATGGTTTGCTAAATAACAAAGAATACCGTTTTACAAATTTAGTTTACATGGAAGTATTAAATGGTGCCTTAATATTTGAATTGAACTTTGAAAACATATAACAGAAATTTGGTGTAAAACATGCCATACAGTTGTTATTCTAAGTTTATTTTTCTGGATGAATTTACAAATATAATGTTCTATTAAAACAAAATAGCAATAAGCTGAAAATATATATATTTTCATAAACGTTTTGTTTAATATTACAGGTACAAATGTCAACAAAAAAATAAATCACCAACCAAAAGATTGAAGATTTAAAAGACAACTATTATAAATTAAACGTGCTATTTTAAATAAAAATTATGTTATATCTTGTAAAGCTATTTAATTTATAGAGAGCTTTTTGGTTTAAATCTTAATTTTCCCGTATAAAACCCCTCAAATGTTAAATCTTTACAGATTTAATTTTATGTATCGACCATTGAATTATATTGTTTCTGCTTTAATAACCCTTATTTGTGGATCTGTGGCGGATTGGTATCGCGCGCCAATCCGGAGCTCATCACTCCGGTGGCGCGGGTTCGATCCCCGCAGTCACCACTTACAATTTGTAATGTGACTAAACGGTGACGCTAGGTAAAGGTCGAGGTTGAGTGGTAGAGAGGACTTTGTAGTCCTAATTTCGCCTCGTTAAACAAGACAAACTTTACCTTTTAACTTTTTATTTGAATACTATTCTTATTCGAATGATAAGCATCATTAGATCAGTGAATGATGTTTCCAGATGGTCGAAGCGGTGCCAAGATGCACTTTTAACAGTTTCAGCGGGTGCCAAGAAACGTTTCCGAAGTTTACCATTCACAAACCTCCGCCTAGGTCATTTACTCTAAATATAAGCTTGTGGCAAAACATATGCCTAATAAAAACTTTATGATACGAATTTAAAGCTTAAACACTGGAAATTAAATTTAGCCTTATGACTTATTTCCTTTGGAAAAATGAGATATTCATGCCATCAGTATGGTAAGACCCAGACCCGGGACCATGAAATGAGCACCGATCTTTACCCCCAGAACACGTTTTGAGCGTTTTTTTACTTTTTATACATATTTGTGTTAAATTTATGTATCATCTCTATAATAGGTCATATTTTTTGGGGATATTTCACACACAAAAAGGGTTTGATGATGTAAAAACAGTAAACTTTGTCTGATTTTGATGAAATTTGAAATAAATGTGTATTAGTTATGAAAATCCATCTAGTCCTTTAAAATGACGGCCAAAAAACATATAACATGCTACAGCAGCGGAATGAGTTGTCCGAATTTATTGATATTTGAAGTGGATTTTTTCATTATATATGTTGTATAACTTCCAGTAAAAACCGTCCTAGGCCGAAGGCCGGTGAGAGGCTGTGAGTGGGTCAAATTGGAGTAACAAGTTGCAAAGGAAATTCGATTCACTCATGTCAGCGGCGGCTTTAGCGCTTAACTCCTTGTCAGTTGTCAACCCGTTTTTCACCACGATCTTGGTATTATTGTTCTTATTTTGTTGATACATATAATGTTACAGTGATTTGTATTTCAAGTTTGGTCGAAATCGAATAATAAATACAATTTTGACAGCATAAAACCATATTTTTAGTAAATTATCTCCACTTGTTTATTGAAATTCGCTAGCATTCACGTTAGCACTTGTGGCGGACATGTTAGTTTAAAAATTAGTTGGTAGGTATTAGGTATTAGTCACTAAACGAATAAATCTTCCCAACATAAATGCTCATATTTGACCGACTTCTGTATCGACACTACAAACCGTTGTCCAACTTAACCTTTTCTCAATCAAGTAGAAGAATCGATCCTGCTGGCGCCAACATTTCTTCCTTGATTAACATCGCTAAATTTAACACTTTAATTAAAACACAACCGCGTCTGTCTTCTTTTAATTAATCAACACGAAACGTTAAAAAACACAAGCAACCTATCAGAATATTCACAATAATCCAATCGTGTAGAAGAGTAATTTCGTTACCACAGCTGAAAGCTTTATGGCTCGCCATTAAAAGTAGATCGATACTTGGAGTAAATTTAATAACACGTGAACAGCTGTCATTTGCGATAGGCAGTTCGTCAACAAAAACCACACAACCACGGGGTTCACAATCCATGATGTTATCAGTTTCTGCACGCAACCTGATAACAACTGTGCCGGTGTAGTGAGTATCTCGCTGCACTATCAGTGTGCTGTGTGCGCTTCCGCGCCATCTGGCAGGAAAACCATGTGGTTGATTCCATTTCGCTCAAATGTTTTAGAGTGTTTGATGCGTTAAACAGTTTTAAGTTTTCGAAAGGAAACCAGACCAGGACGCAGCTAAGCGATAAAGCGCTGCTGGCATAAGTGAATAGAATTTCCTTTCTAATTTGTTACTCCAATTCGAACCACTCACAGCCTCACTACGGCCTTCGGCCTCAGTTTTGTGTTCTATTACAACGAGCGTTACGAGGATTTGAGATACGCTCACAGCCTCGTTTTGGCCTTCGGCGAGCGAAAATCCTTTTGGTTTTTTACAATTTTGTTACTCCACCACATTTTAGCCTGTGAAGTAAATTTATTTATTTTTTACCCCAACCTTTAGTTATTGCTTTATTGATGAACAAGTTTTTCGATTTCTGGTATATTTTCAGCCAGATTCATCGGGTAGTAACGACGTGAGAGCGTCTTGAAATCAAACAAAAACTTTAAACGCGTAGTTTTCTATATTTATTTTGTTTCCAAAGTGGCAAAAGTATGCCTACGTGCAAAAATAAATGATAATTGGCATACTTGTTTTAAATTTATATTTTTATAAATCCATCAAAAAGTACGTTTAAATGTTTATTTTTGTAAACGTAAAAATTAAGAAGCTAGTGTTAAGACAAAAAATCCGTCAAGTCGTTTAAAATTGTTGGTAAAAAAATGGGGTTTCGTTATAACAGTGGAATGTGTGGTCCTATTTTATTGAAATTTAAAATTCCTGTCATGATTTGTATAACTTACTATAAAAATCCCGTAAGTTTGAGGCCAAAGGCCGAAGCAAGGCTGTGAGTGCAGCGAGTCAGAATTACAAATTGCAAAGGAACTTTGATACACTCATGCCAGCGGCGCTTTGAGGCTTAGCTGCGTGTCGGCCTGTTTTATATATGGTTGGGCTTTCAAGTATTTTTGTTCTTTACAGTGTAAACAAATATAAAGTTTCTTACTTTCGAAAATAGAATACATCGATAAGTTAAACCGAATGGAACCATTAAAATACACGTCAGCGGAAATGTAATGCAAACATTTCACTTAGTCGATACGCAGGGATCGATGTAGAGTGAGTCTGGATTGGTAGATTAGTTATTCATGATCGAGTTAGAACGTTATGGTCGACTTTACTCACCATTACGGGTGACCACTGTAACTGGGCGTGTTATGTTTATTTTTAACCGACTTCAGAGAAACAAGGAGGTTATACAAGTTGACCTGCGGAGATTATTTTTAAATATCTGTTTACGTATACTTTTTTATTAATGGTTTCTTAAAACGTGTGAAATTAGAGGCATTGTCTCGGTAAAAGGAACTTAAGTATCAATTACTGTAAACATTGTACATGATCATAAAAGTGTTTATAAAGACATCATTGTTATTTATGGCGATATTAATGCGGGTCTTTCCATCTGGTACGTTAAGGTATTATTCCTGGGACTAAATTAAGCCAGAAAATTGTACGTATTTCCTCCATGCCCTTTTAAGTTTGGTACAATATTATACAACTCAAAAAAGGCTACGTGCATGAACTTTGAACATTCATCTTAAAAATGCACATGTCATTAAAAAATAGTCAACACTGACAAAATTCGCGGTTGTTTAAACTTTTCAAATTATATTTGTAAATAAACGACATGGCTTACTGTAAATATGCAGGTAAACGTGTCTCTAGTAGTCAAACATATTGATGTCAAGGTTTTCAAATCCCTTCATGCACAATGAAGTCAAAAGGAGAAAAGTGGGCCGTAAACGTACAGTATCAAGTTGGTAATACCCAAAAACCATTTTTGCGCCAACACTTTACTTATATTCCCGTTATTTATGAGCGTATTTTGAAAAACGTAGTATTGACGTGTTTGTAATGCAATTTCTTTAGTGTACGCCAGCATGTATTTAATGAGCCAAGCTGTTTTGAGCTTTTGCCATTTGTAAAGTCCCACCATTTATTTTCAGTTGTTTGAGAGTTACGAGTATTGTTTTTCATTGCTGTTTGATGTAAGTTTAATGATACTCGACCTTTACCTAGCGTAGATTTACAATGGAGTCAGCAGAAATCGAACTCCCGCAATCAAGCTGATACGATCCAGAGTCACTCTCCACCTAACAGCCACGAAATTTTCTATTTGACGATGACTTTTGGTAGTTATCACACTTCTATATAACATGTTATAAGTCACGAAATATTTTAACACTGGATACGAGCAGACAGAGAGAGTGCTCTTGCATCCCCCAGGGCGTGTAGAGTGACAAGCTAGCTAATGTAGTCTGCGGCTCACGACATGAGACGTCATGACGCTTACACCCCTCACGTCACGTCAACAAGCACTCTTGTCATGCTTTCATGCTATATTTACATCGTGGCAATTATTGTTTGTTCATTCACATTTCACATAGGCCCCACAATAGACACTTTTTGTTTTAAGTTTATCAATAGTATTGCGGCAGTTTGCCATCCAGAATAACACGATGTTCAAAGATCAGATTCCACATCCCGAAAAGTCGTGTTGCTTTTGTTACTAAAACCTATGGAAAACCTTGGCAGTAATATTTCAGAAATAGAAACTCTGAATACATTTTCATTTTCTCTGTTATATTCAAGTTCAAATCATCCTTATTCACAATTGACTAGCATTCGGCCAGTCAATTGTTCGCTTCGCTCACGGTTCTGCTTCGGCCTCTCGGTTTGGGTATTCACTTCGCTGATGACTAAACTTTTTCAGTTAGGATATTTCCTTTAAAGTTGAAACTTATACACTGTTATTGTGATTATTTTTATGTATATATTTGCAGCAGCTGGGCATTTTTAATACTTTGCCCACATGTTTTATCTCAAGCAAATTTAAATTCTTAACAGGGCCAAAAAATCGTTTGTCCACGCATAACTCCTCTTAGATGCAACTAAATACGTCGAATGATATCTCTAATGAAAGAACATTATTCACTGAGTGTTCTTAGACCAAAACGAACAATTTATCTCAATTAGAACCTGAAATATGAAAGGACAAAGCTAAGAAAACACGGAAAAAGCCTTTTTTGAGTTTAACTTGACAAGGGCGAAAGTTAAGAGATCTTTGGCGTTTGATGATGTATCTATGCATAAATACCTATCATTAAAAAACACGAAAAAAACGGCCTGATAGAACGGTTTTACTGACTGCCATTAGATTTTCGTAATTTCTTTTAATATATAGATCAGTAACATTTATATACTCGTCCATAACACAAATTCTGTAGAATAAGTTCCCTGCAAGGACATCTGTGGGGATGAGTTATTATCATACGATTATGTTACTACTATTAATTACTAGGCCGAATCATATTTATTAAAAGAAAACTCTAACAAAAAATAATAATGTTTTACGTTGAGGATGTGAATAATATTGCTATTTAATTGGATCACACAATTAAAATACACGCGTCAACTATGACATATGTACACATCAGAACATTAAAAGAATCTAAAATTGAGCCCACTTATCTCTCCCCAGACCTACACTAACGCTGCCTTCAAGTAATAAAAAGGCTTTTCGCCAACCTGTACCGATCATGAATAACCAAGGACCGGAGAAGCGAGCCCAAAGCTTATAATAAAATACATAATATCAACATTAGTTATTGACATTATTTTTATGTATGGTGAATTTAAATGAGCTTCTTCACCAGGACCACCAATACTAAGCAGCCAAATGTTTTCTTGTAACAAGCGGGGCTGCCAACTTCTTCCTCCACAATATCTTCTGGCAGATTATGATACATATTATGTGCCATAATGAAAGAACTTGTGCTGTCTATACCACGTCGGATCCGTGGAATTCCAAAGGCGAACTGTAAACGATGTCTACAGTAGCCAACTAATCCAAATACATCACCGACTAGTTCAACCACTATCTCTATCATAGAGCGCGATTGCTAGATCCTGCACCTCACTGCAAAGTGCACACGCTCACTCGACTCTTCATGCAGCTCTGAGCTCTACACAATATGGCGTTTAGTGATGGATTTGATTACTTAATTTCGCAACACTTTTCCTATCTTATGGGACCTCTGAAGAAGTTCTACAGTGTAGTTTAAAGACTCGGAATCAGGACCTAACTGATTTGGATACTATGCCCTAAAATAATTACATGTCCTCAGGTGGACTTGAATGTGTCACCTAATCGATCGGACCCACAGCCTAGTTGATTTGGATCAATATTCAGGAAACTGTAACCATCATGGGAAGCAACGATCAAAACATTTGGTACATCACCTAATCGATTTGAACATAGTCTTGCAAATAAACATAGATATTCCTTTAATAAACAGATTATAGGCAATATTTTCTGTTTCTGCAAAAGTACCAAGTTTAGTCATCGCCTAGTTTAAGGTAATGTAATACCCAGCTTAGCGAAACTATAAACTCTACATTCACAAGCTCGTAAAGGGATATAAGGTGGCTGAATTGTCTACTTAGCGTTTATAGACCAATTAGATACACCTCTACATAAACATCAACGGTCTTTAATACCTTAGCAATCTCTTAGTTTTTTGGTTATACAGCTAGATTTTCAGCTCGAAACCTTATCCAGCTGGCAATCTATACAACAAAGAACCTGGAAATTGCCAACATCAGTAATATTTTTAAGATAAAAATATGAAAAGTTTGATTTTAAAACTAAACGTTTGACGTTTATGTTTGAATAAAGGAAGACAAATGCAATTAGGTTAAAGTCAGTGAAGTATGTGTCTGTTAAAGTTACGATCTTAAGTTATGAGCTTTAGAACAATAAAACAAAGCGTAAACAAAAGTGATAAATTGTTTATGAAATAGAGCTGTAATATAGTCGTAAACTTTTATAGTAATAAACTTCTTGTTACGGTTGCACTAAAGCGTGCCGACTAATGTATATGGAAGAAGACACATTGAAAATTAATATGGTTTGAAAAAAATAGATTAAACAACATTTTCCGATTAGAAAGAATCTAAAGTCGACGAGGGAGCATCGAGGGATGAAAATAAAACACAACTCCGCCTCCAAGTTCAACTTACTTTGTTTGCACGCGTGAATTTAATTACATCCTTTCAAACTCAATCATCTGTAAACTTGGCTCTATATTAAAGACAATGGAAATATCCTTTTATTACTTGATCAACTGTTCAATCAACACACCGCCGCTAGCCTGAGTGAATTGAATTTCTTTTACAATTTTTTACTCTAATTCCCTTCACTCACAGCCTAGCTTTGGCTTCAGATTTTTATGTTCTATTGAGTTAAGTCCTTCAGCCCCAGCTTAGCGTACTGTATGATCTCGGGTGTTACGAAGCAGTGAGCGCAGCTTCGCCCTCAGATCGAAGTAGTATTTACTGTAATCTAGTTCTTCCAAAGTCACTGATCTGAAACTGAGCTACTTGTTTCAGTAGCTTGTTTGAAAGTAGCTCAGTTTCAGCCAACCAGTGAATGAAGATGGTAACAGCGAGACCGAAATGATGTTTTGACGCGGTGTAAACCGGAAGAACTAGATTATAGTTATGACACCGGCCGCGAAAGCCTAAGAGTTAAATTTAGTATTTACTGAACGTTATAATGCATATCATAGAGGAAAACACATTATAAATTTTAATAAAATCGGACTATTCATTTCGTTGTTATAGCGATAAACCACTTTTTGGCCGCCATTTTGAAACGACTTGATGGGTTTTTATAACTTTTGGTATATTGATGTATAGTACCAAAATACACACTTTCTCCAATTGTCTTAAAAAACTGAAGAAATTTACTGTTTCAAGAACATATAAATCCTTTTTTTAGAAAAGTCCACCCCAAAAGGGAGTCTACGGTAGTCCGATTTTGCTGGTTAACAAAAGCTCGACTGAGATATTTACAAAAGGAACATTAGTAGGAAAATTGGTAAAAATCTGTCAAAAAAGTGACCTGAAAATGTGATTACATACTGTATGTACATATGTATATACAAAAAATGCTCAAAGCGTGTTCTAGGGGTCAGGATAGGTGCTCATCTCATGGTCCTTGGCCTGGAGTTTACCATGCTGACAACTTGAATATCTATTTTTTAAATTTAATAATAAAATAATGAGGCAGTTCTTACAATATTATTTAATACATGTCTAGTTCTTCGACTTGTAACAACTACAACTCCATTCATTCATTATAAAAGAAGCTAACTTTCCTGAATAATAGAATTCAGTATACGTTATACACGCTCATATGTCGAGCAAATGTTAAAGTTGGAACTTCATGCACAGCGTGAATGGAAAAGCGTTACAAATACAGTGAATAGTGACACAGACGGGTTTTGAATACGAGTACGATCAATCTTAGTGACGTCACAGTTTTGGTGCGAGCAGACGACATTCAAAGTGGATGTTTTGTCTGTGAATACTTCGTACTGTGATTTATGGACCAGAGCAAATGTATATTTGATGCTTTGTAAACGCAAAGGTCACCCTACACTGTCAGAAATGAGTATTTTCATCTGTATTTCCAGATCAACAGATATAAACCAGCGGTACTGTCACTATTCTCCGTAACCTTAAACCTATGATACGTTGATGGTATTATTAATAGTTTAGCGTTTTTGGTTGACCTGTACCATTCTCTTACATTTCCAAAGAGGGAACATAATTTGAACTACACAAAGGAAGTATAGAAAGATATTCTGTAATTTCAAATCTACCTTGATTTTTACCCTGATCCTTTGCCCTTTTCTTATGTCTACTTTTATAGTGTTACAAGGGTTCTTATTCACCCCTTTTTCCTTACCACTCCATTATTTTAAATCTCACTTAAGGCTTTATGTCTAAAGGTTAGCCGATTGAACGGTTAGCCAACTTATAAATGCAAATAAGTTGAATGATTCTTTACCAATGATAAAATTACCTGGAATTTGAGATTACAACCTGCATTTAAAGATTTCATTCAATAATCCCCTTGTTTTGAAGCAAGCTGTTGATGATTGGAGGAAAAATTTCAGAGTTTGCAAATTTATTGAAGACATTTTTTATCTTTAGTGAACAAAAAGAACACGAAGTTTCAATATAATCGAAATCTGTACATAAACAATCTGTTTACCTTTCACCTGAAGACAAGATCAAACTGCACAACCAGAAACCCCGTGTTCTTCTCGCTTACTAACGATGGTGAGTTTCTTCAATAATAATTCTTTTAAAGCTTTGAGGCTTAGAAGAAATTACTAGACTCGATGTGCGAAGAGTACGAATTTTTCAGCAGTGGAAAAGATTTGTCTATTCGTTGATCAGCAATGATCGATATTCATGTCAAGTCGATGTTGATGATGTTGATGGTAGGTGTGAACTGTGCAGTGAAGCAAGGTTTGTCTATTCGTTGATCTGCAATGATCGATATTCATGTCAAGTCGATGTTGATGATGTTGATGGTAGGTGTGAATTGTGCAGTGAAGCAAGGTTTGTCTATTCGTTGATCTGCAATGATCGATATTCATGTCAAGTCGATGTTGATGATGTTGATGGTAGGTGTGAACTGTGCAGTGAAGCAAGGTTTGTCTATTCGTTGATCTGCAATGATCGATATTCATGTCAAGTCGATGTTGATGATGTTGATGGTAGGTGTGAACTGTGCAGTGAAGCAAGGTTTGTCTATTCGTTGATCTGCAATGATCGATATTCATGTCAAGTCGATGTTGATGATGTTGATGGTAGGTGTGAACTGTGCAGTGAAGCAAGGTTTGTCTATTCGTTGATCTGCAATGATCGATATTCATGTCAAGTCGATGTTGATGATGTTGATGGTAGGTGTGAACTGTGCAGTGAAGCAAGGTTTGTCTATTCGTTGATCTGCAATGATCGATATTCATGTCAAGTCGATGTTGATGATGTTGATGGTAGGTGTGAACTGTGCAGTGAAGCAAGGGTTTGTCTATTTGTTGATCTGCAATGATCGATATTCATGTCAAGTCGATGTTGATGATGTTGATGGTAGGTGTGAACTGTGCAGTGAAGCAAGGTTTGTCTATTCGTTGATCTGCAATGATCGATATTCATGTCAAGTCGATGTTGATGATGTTGAAGGTAGGTGTGAACTGTGCAGTGAAGCAAGGTTTGTCTATTCGTAGATCTGCAATGATCGATATTCATGTCAAGTCGATGTTGATGATGTTGATGGTAGGTGTGAACTGTGCAGTGAAGCAAGGTTTGATAGCCAGAGCACTTATCTCGCGGGAAGGAAGTGTATATCGATCCTCAACCAGACATCTCGATGTGAGAAGCTGTCTTTACCTCTTCTAGACACACTTTAATCATAAAATACCGTTAAATAGTGTCTAGCAACTTTCTTTAAATACTAGATGACCGTATCGGTTACAATTATTTTTGAAGAAAGCTAGGCTATTGACCCTATGTGTTGAGAAATCTCGGCAAGTAATTCACACTTCTTTTGGTCAGGTGTTATTTTGGATCAAAGTGGATGTACAGAAGTGCCCCTTAATAATATATACATAGAGTAATACGTTCCCTCAGTGCACGTTTACATGTGATTGCCGATCAAATTCGGCTAATTTATGGATTTTGCTGGTGCTGGTGGTAGCCTTGAACATTAGTACAGTAAAATTTGTTTAATTGTGGGCTAAAAGTTTTGACAATATATTGTGACTCTAATGGAAGTTATTTTGGAATATAATAGTAAAGTGTCCATTATGTAACAGGGCTTTGACCAGATACACAGAATGTTCCAAAACGGCCACCTCGTTTGCTTAGGCTTACCAATAAAAGGTTTTTTCACTAGTGCTGTAAATTTAATTTTCAGTAAAACTATAAACTAGTTTGTGAGCACCAAGCTTTCACCGTAAGGGGTTCACATAAGCTTAAGCAGTGAAAAGTATAAATTTCACATAGAAAAAGGTCAAATTGCGGACAGAAGAGCCGGGCTCAACACTCCGACCACAATCAACTAATTGATGTGGGAAGTTCAATAACACTAGAGTCGCCCTTCCTAACCCTTTGTGTAGTAATTAACCGTCTACCAGCTGTTCGACGTTTGGTCCACACACACACACACACACATCGGTGAATCACTGTAATCAGATATTAAACTGCAAGTGTTAAAACACTTGTTAGTGGATTTCAATAAGAAATTCAGGTGTTAATTTCTATCGCGGTTCGAACAAAACGTAGTAGAACAAACGACAGAACGTCGTAGAATTTGCAGTTTTGAGCTTTCCAGTTGAATATTCTAAGTGGAACTTTTCTCCCCCATTATGTTGGTACATATGTTTCAGTGTCATACATGTTTAATTTTTGATATTGAACAATAAGAACATTTTTTTAGGAAGTGGACCTTCAAAAGGGGCTATGTTTTTTAAGACGCTATCCTACAGATTTAAAAATCCTTCCGAAAATCGAAGATTTTTTAGAAATTGTATTATAGAAAAGCTTTTAGTCAACAACATTAACAATAGATCAGTCTGGGTGAAGCCCTTTAGCGTAGGCTTTTGCATTATCGGCGGATTACCATAAGAAGCCCACTACGGTACGATGGCTATCATTGTATCAAAACTAGACAACTCAAAACTGAGTTTTTACTTGTTTCATGAAATACTTATTTGGTAAATAACAAAGGTATACCCCTGGCTACTTTGTGACATAACACATTTTGGCCTTCGGCTGGATATACTATTCTACATCAAATTTAAAACCTCCACTCTAAATATGAACGAGTGAAAACCACTCCCAAAAGAGTGAAAATCGAGCATGCATGGTCCCGGGTCTGGGTCTTACCATGCTGACGGCATAAATATCTCATTTTCCCAAGGAAATTCGCTAATAAACATAACTGTTTGCAGTTTTGTTCTACTTGGTGGTAGAAATAAAACATTTTCAAAATAAAACCTTTCTCAACAACTTCATCTACACACATTCCTTCACTTCACATGTTGGAATACAGCACAGTTGGTTGACTAGTGTCAGTCAGGCTGCTGGACGGTGAATACAAAGTGGAATGATTACATCAATATCATTGTATACTAAACAAGGTTCTGTCTCTAGAGTATCATTGTTGAGCTAGAATATTCATGGAACTATCGTCTATCTTCCGACAGTCAACATTTGTTTAGCATGCCAACATAGTGCCTAGCCTAATCCAACCTTGCTAATGAGCTTTGGTATTCACGCTAGTGATTGGCGAATGGTTCAAGTGGATTAATTTCTTGGCACCATTATGGTACACTCTAAATATAAACGAGTGAAAACCAAAAGAGTGAAATTCGAGCCACTCTTCGATGAGATTGGCTCGGTTTGAACAACCTAAAGAGGGAAATTTCGAGAGAGTGTAGAGCGAGTGTATGTAAGATCCTTTTGGTAAAAGATGTTTATGGTGTTTAATCCGTCAAATAAAAGCTTAGCGTCATTACGTATATGACGATAAGGGGATTTCTTTGGTTGTGTACGGATATCTGTACGTATGGTTAGTTTGAATGTTACAATCATGAAATCGTACCTGCCAATCCATCAACGATGTAATATGTATATCTGGAAATGTAGTTGTCGTCATAATGAACCATCAGCCTTGAGAACAGCGTGATGGTAACGCCCGTGATTATATAAAAGAGGCAAAGCTGAGGCCGAAGGCCGAATCGAGGCTGTGAGCGTAGCGAATTGGAATAACAATTTGCAAAGAAATTCTCTTTACTCACACCAGCATTTTAGCGCTTAGCTGTGTCTCGACCTGGTTTTTCTTATTTATCTGGATTAATTATAACACTTAACCAAAAAAGGTCAAACCTACTAACATTCACAGTCGAATAAAAAAGGTAAAACTGATCAATAAAGTATACATACCTTTTACGGATTAAACCTTGGACCATTACGGCTTACAATATCCAAGGAAACCACTAATATTATTAAACTTTAATGATAACTTCAGTCATTCTATTATTTCCGGACTCTAGGAATTGATTATGTCTAGAGAAGGATCAGGCTGACCTTGAAATCACTAGCGGTAGTTACGTTACATAACTATTAGAAGCATCCGACCGCACCTTGGAGGAAAACATTTCAATGTCAACCTGCAACGCTTGCTTGACTGCGTACAGTTTTCCTGCTTTCAGTCGGGAGGTAAAAAAGGTAAAGTTTGTTATCACTAAATCACTATTTGAGATGCCGACCACTCTCATGAGGGTATTTTAAGGCAAATATGTGGTGAAGGATGAGTGTTATGAGTGGTAGTAATGAGTTATGAGGTGTAGTCTTGTTACAAACTAAGGCCGACTCTTCCTTAGAATGGGTCATTAATTAGTAGCCCAATGACCAATGGAAATACAAGGACCAACGGCTTAACGTGACTTCCGAACCACGCAGGTGATGGTCTGATATGTCTAAACGATGGTGAGAGTTGATGCGGGTATCATCAGATGAACACTGAAGACAATCTGAGCCGCTTTAGACCTATATCATCCTCAAAACCTGACCTCCATGAAGCTGGATTACAGGACCACGCCACGAGTCCCAGTCGTTAACGAGGCGAAGTTAGGACTATAAAGTCCTCTCTACCACTCAACCTCGACCTTTACTTAGCGTTACCGTATAGTCACATTACAAATGTAAGTGGTGACTGCGGGGATCGAACCCGCTTTAGCGGAGTGATCAGCTCCGGAGTCACACAAGATTCCAACCCGCCACGAGTCCGCTAAAACTAAAATTAATTCGTAGACCTTTAGACCTTTAGCACTGATTTTTTCAGACGAAGGCTTAAGTGGTGAGACATTTATGTGAACAATTTTATTGATGTACACTATAAATGAAAACAAGATGTTTCAAAACGTTTCGTCTGAACTATGTCAGACATCATCAGTTTAATTTTAAAGTTGTAAAATTAAATCATAATTACTTTAATTAAAATAATGTTATACTTTAAATAAAATAATAATTACAATTTTAAAATTAAATTGATGGTGTCTGACATAGTTCAGACGAAACGTCTTGAAACATCTTTAGCAATTAGTTTCCTCTCAAGCAGGTCTGTTAATCTCTCACAAATTCATGGGCATTACAAGTGCATTAGCAAATTGTTCGTAAAATTGTTATTTGTACTTTTAGTGATTGTTCAAATCAACTTCAGATTAGTTGTTTATTAAAACCAGGCCGACACGCAGCTAAACGCTATAGTGGTTCAAATTTCCTTTGCAATTTGTTACTCTTGTTCGCTTTGTTCACAGCCTCGCTTTGGCATTCGGCTGTTCTATTACCACGGGGATTATGCCGTTATTTCTGTCTAAAATGGCCTTAAATAAATAAAAATAACAAATCAGTTAGAATCTCTTAAGTAACGTGGAATAAAACAATTTTGCGAACAAATTAAATAGTGGCCATAGGGTAAAGCGTATTATCAAACTTTTCTATTGTCTCGCATGAAGTTGCGCTCTTGAAGTTTGGCGCCCTAGTTTAGAATCACCCTGTATACACCGAGACATAATACGCTCAAGCATGTTTGTAGATAATTTTCAATATCTATTCCTCCAATATAAGCTAATATTGTTTCCCTTTGCCTTCAAGCATTATATTGCATTTTCCCGGAATGTCATTTTATACTTTGCCGGCACATAGCAGTTATTGTTTCTCCATAAACACGCTTGCTAACGCCTTTGCATTTAATTTAAATGCAATAGAAGCTATTGCTGCAAATGGATAAAGCTTAAGTGTTATTTACCTGGTTGGTATTTTGCTATACATTTTTAATCTAAATATGTCGAGTTTTACTTTTTTCTCGAAGCCTTGTCACGTCGTTTGTAGCCATATTGCACTTACTTAGGTATATTCGTGAAATGTAGTTCCAAAGTCTAAACCTGTTCATCATAGATTTACGTGACCCTTAATAAAACAGCATATAATTTAATTTTCTATTTTCAATTATTATGTTACAACCATCAAGAAATAATGTGTTTGCGAAAAGCAGGAACTTATTAGCATTAAAACCAGAATTGTTAACGTGTTTGGTGAACATTCCACCATGAACAGTTGATAGATAACGTAACTTCCGTGTGATAATGATTAATATATGACATTATGAATGTCAAAGGCAAATCGATTAGATAGATTGCCTGTGTTTAGTCACATGCAACTAGTACTTTATCATACATAAATGAACAGCCAGTAATGTCTGCGTGTTTCATGTTCACTCTCAGGTTTTACGAAAAAGTATGAAGTCACAAACTAAAACTAAACGCCAACTTCACTAAAATTAATTATATTGTATAATTAAGGTCGTTATAAGGAGTCTTCTCCTTCCAAAAATTGGGGTATTTGTTTTAAAAGTGCATTTATGATCCGATTTTGATTATCACTATATCACTATACCACTATTTGAGATGCCGACCACTCTCATGAGGGTATTTTAAGGCAAATGATGAGTGGTAGTAATGAGTTATGAGGTGTAGTCTTGTTACAAACTAAGGCCGACTCTTCCTTAGAATGGGTAATTATTTAATAGCCCAAGGACCAATGGAAATACAAGGACCAACGGCTTAACGTGACTTCCGAACCACGCAGGTGATGGTCTGATATGTCTAAACGATGGTGGGAGTTGATGCGGGTATCATCAGATGATCACTGAGACTATCTGAGCCGCTTTAGACCTTCATCATCCTCAAAACCTGACCTCGAAATACTGTTGTATTTAGTACCGATATTTCTTAAACAATAACTAATATGGTCTACAAATCACTAAAATCCGTTAACCTATACCTAGTGAAAATCGTGTTTTCACTGCCATCTTGGTTCCGATAAGTTTTACTGCATAAAAACCCATTTTAAGGGGAAACACCTCCCCAAAAGGGCACTTCCGAGATAAATAGGAAATTCGCTATAACTCACGGCAGCGCTTGTGCCTATGGGTCAGTTCTAGGTTATGTAAGTCTTTGAGCAAGGTTCGAAAACAAAAGCCAGAGTTAAAACAGTACCACAACCACTGAAACCACACATCGGGTCTGGTACAAATCCAGAACTAAAAGCCATACACGACTTTGTACTTGCTTTGGGATAAAACCTGTCAATTCCAACTCCACAAAACTGAATCTCTCGATCAGCTTAGATAACTCTTACATTTAGTTGTAGATGTTTTCCAAAGTAAAAAAAGTAATATGAACACTTACGGTTAGGGCTACCCAAAAACTACGCCGTTCTAGTTAGTGTGAGTTTAAAAACATTCATTGAAAGATCGATACATTCTTCAAGCAGACATTTTGAAATCTGTATTTATTTTGGGAAAAGTACGTATTTGAAAACGTAAAAACACGATGATGATCTGGAAATTGCATTCAAAAATGGAATATTGAAAATGTGGCTCGAAATCACCCTGTGTACTTTTAGTAATTATGTAAAAAGTGTAATACATAAGAAAGCCATGAACATGAGTTTGTAACAGCGTCTTTTTGCACTACATTTTCCTATGAAGACAACACCAGGCTGTCAGGCAGCTAAGTGCTAAAGCCACGCTGGCATGAGTGAATCAAATTTCCTTTGGAATTTGTTACTTTAATTCCCTACGGTCACAGCCTCACTTCGGCCTTCGGCCTTACCTTACGGGTTTTTAATAGGAAGTTATCCTTCATATCATGAAAGGAAAACACATTTTAAATTTAACTAAAATCGGAAGACTCATTCCGCTATTATAACAAAAATAATTACTTTTGGCCGCCATTTTGAAACGACTTGACGGATTTTCAAAATTGGTGGTATATTGATGTATAATAACAAAATACATATTGTTTCTAAATTTCATCCAAATCGGACGAAATCTACTGCTTTAAGATTAAACCCTTTTTGGTGAAAAATCCCTCCCCTCCAAAAGAGGGTTCTGGTAGTTTAATTTTGCTGGTTAATAAAACTGACCGAGATATGTTTAAAAGGAACATTTGTACTTAAGTTTGTGAAAATCGGACAAAAATGCGACTTGTAGAGGTGATATACATACATATGTATAAAATGTTTTGACAAAATGCTCAACGGGTCCTGGATCCCGGGTCATGATCTTTACGACAGTATATTTATTTGGCTAGACATCGTCGTCAGTATTGCGGACCCTTAACGTGTTTATTTCAAGAGACATACGTAAATACAATTCTAACAAAAAACTTATTGCAAAATAACAAACTGCGGTTGAAATCGTCCTCGCTGAACATACTAAGGTGTACGAGTATTTGTCATTAGAGGTTACTAGTTGGTGTTTCCATGGTAACTAGTTGATGGTTTCCACGATCTAGATTGATGAGTAAGTTTTATGGAGAGGAAACAAGAGTTATGATCAATTTAACATGACTGCGTTTTTATTACTGTCAGGCGCCTGTCTATTTTTATCTTTTACCCGCTACAGTTACTTTTAATTGTGGTTATAAAAGGTATTATTATATACGCGCTGTTTATTAAAACTAAACAGAAAACACGAAGAAAAGTATATTAGGTATTGCTAATTTAGAAACATGAGGAAGAATAAGCTTGGTCGAAAAAGGGTATACAAATAATTTACGTTACCTACTTCCAAGTTAAATTTGTTTTGTTTTACTTATAATTACGTTTTATAAGTAGGACTTTTCGTCAAAATTTGTTGTTTTTTCAAATCTATATCTATACTATTAGTATTTCGGTTAGGGTTGTCTGGAGTGTTGAGATCTCGGAATCTGGCTGGGGTAATTCAGATTTTTTGAATAGAAATGGTCCTTAGTGTGTGAAGGGTGGGGGAAACGAATAAAATTATATAGATTTTTATTTTTATGGGGTTTTGAGGTCCCCAATTCCCCAGGTTTTATTTATTTTTTTAGTAAATATTTATTAGTAAATATCAACGGATTTGTTTGAAACTCGACACATAGTTGTATACCATTAACCCAAAGACCCCTACTGATTTTGGGGTTCGGGGCACAATATATGGATTTGGGGAGGGTTAAAGGGGGCAAGAAATAAAAAAATCATAAAAATCGATGTGGGCGATTTCAAAATATACTGCTTCCAGCTGGCGCAGCTAGTTTAAAGTAATTTTGTTTTTAAAACAGTCCATTTTACTTAACAGTTACGTAGTATGTTGACAGTTTTATATGGTTTGAATTTAAAGCAGCACAAGAAAAATTTCTGTAAAATGTGCCTGTATAGAATGTATTATTTGTGTGCTGATTTTAGATTCCAATCTATTTCATATTTTCACAGCTTGGAATAAAAAACTGTAGGCAAACTAAAACATGAATAAATTATAAAAGTTGTAATTTAATATGTCTAACGTAGACAGTATTTTTCATATACGAACATTTTTCATGTCTAGAGACAACATCAAATGAGTAATTAATGCTATAGCATCGTGCTACCTAATAATGATAACTCTGGCATTCTACCCGCCGACAAAAGGGAGCGAGAAGAGTATTATCAATAGCCATGACGTCACAAAGTTTGAGTAGGGGGGTGAAGAATATGAGACTCTGAAACCAGCTGACTCTTGAAGCTCTGCCTCCTCGCCATTTTGCATTCAAACTGCGTTGAAAGATTGTATTATTGAATATTTAATTATTACCATACAGAAAACTTGCACGAATTAAACAAACATAAAATGCACTGTTACCTAATCAAAAATGATTAGCAACCAATACTACATTGCTAATAGTTGTGTGACTTTAATTCTAAAATAAGGGAAGAAAATACCGTGGTGGATCTAGAAGCTTTGTTTATTAAAAGCTTTTCTAATAGTTAAGAAATAAAAACTCATACGCAATGGTTTTAAATATTTAAAAAAACACATTCAAGCAACGAACGCAAGGCACTAAAATTGTTGTAAACGCACCATTTTACGATGTATAGAACAAAAATTATTATTTGATATTCAAACTGATTGGACATTCAAATTAACTGCTGTGGCAATTTATAATTGCGTAGAGTTAAGAAGTCACACTGTTCAAAAATGATTTCAAAATACTTAAGATAACTAGGAAAACAAACTTTAAAACAGAACTAAGTAATATTGAAGACGTTCTTTAACAAATGAGTTTGTTACATGAAACCAGTTTGACAAGTAGATAAACTAGTTACGTCATAGCGGAAGTTTAACAGCAAAGTTGTCAGTTTGAAGTTCTGATATCGTCTAGACACTATCAAGTCAGTTTGTCTATTTGAACCAAGAGACAGCTTTCTGCATAAATTATGCAATTGTTTGAATGTAACTTATAATGGAATTTATGGTCTATAAACAAAATAAATTGTCTTTTGAGTGAATAACTGCTGTGTTCTCGTTGTTAATAAATAAGAAAACATGATACTTTATGATCGTGCTTTATGAACTGTTTGTGGACTACGTATTACACAAATAATTCATACTTAAGTTGATTAACTCTTTTAATTTCATCGTATTTCTGGTTCATGTAATTAAGGACAGAGTCAAGAGTGGTCATGAAATCCGTTTTTCTTCGAACGAAATCTGTTAACCTACATTTTTGAAATTATCCGGAGTTCGATTTGTTTTTGGGCAGTAGTTGTGTCTCGAGCTAAAACCGAAAAACCAAGCAGTCAATTCTGATACTGGTTCTACCTAACTTGATCCACATTTTCTTCCAATAATTGATGAATCCATACATTTTAAATTGTTGTTTTTCGTCCATCCAAAAAGCCAAATACGTGGTCCATTATCAGTAGTCGTTGATACTGAACACAGAAGATGACAAAGCAGTTCGTAGTAGTCAGATTAGAGGAGATGGAGTCTCAGAGGCTCAAAGTTAGACACAAGACAGGCTTTTGTGTCGGTAAACCAAAGTTAGTGCTTTGTGTCATTCGAGCTTTCGTTCTGTAATCACTTATACGTTTGGGATTTGTATTATTTTAATCCTGAAGCTTTAATAATTCGGCAATAATAGTTTGTTTATTTTTACCGAAATTATAACAGTGCTGATGTTTTGTCCATATTGCGAAGTTTCCTAAGAAAGCTTTAATGACGGTTTACATAAATTTAATGGTCTAGGGACCACCGATGACTTTAAAAAAATCGACGCTACAGTTTAATGTTTAATAATGTAAAGACTTGCGTGTTAACAACAAAACTCTCAAACACTCCAACCGCATACAGATATTTAATATTTTGTAAAGGGACGTCACAAATTCACAAAACTCCAAACATTTAATTTAGACCTTTGTGATAAACAAGTTATAAAATAATCCTTCAAAGTTGAATTACATATTTTATTATCAATTTCATGTTAATACTGGTCACCATAATCAAATTCTTGAGCCAATTTTCATACACTCACAAATCTTACGTAAAACAAACCCACTTTATTCTGTACCAAATTTTATTGGTAGTTGCTTTAATTTCAAACGTATGTCGTTTATGAACAAGTTAGTTTTTTGAAACAGGATGAGAAATTGTTCTGATTGTCCGTTGTTTAGTACATGATTAATCGGTTTTAAGGTTTAGTAAAATGTCAATAAATCAAAAACACAACTTTGGTGTATACTCTTACTAAAACATAGAAAAGGAACAGTCTTATTAGGTTAAATGTCCAAAGTAGTTTATCGAACAGTATTGACTACTAATAGAAATGTAAACATTGCAGATACTTGTAATAAGCAAATTAACTAGAGATAAGTTTATCTCAGCCTTAGCTCGAAATTGAAAAAAAAAACTTGAAGTATTTATCCACATAATTTATATTTCAACCGTTACTCTTTCTCACAGCTTTTAGCCTCTGCCTTTAACCAAATATTTGCCAGTGACCATTATTTCTTTCATTTGTCAAGACATTTTCCCACGGTTTCTCTCAGCCTTCAGTCTCGAAATTTCAAGCTCTAATTTTGAATCAAAACTCTCTCCCTCGCCTTTTAGTCTCGATGCTTCCCCATAAATCTTCAATCGATGATTATCAACAAAATCAACGCGAGTATCGACTGCCACTGCCAGCAATGTCCAGGCTACCCGATATCCTGTGATACGTGAGATCCTGCATCCAGACACATGGCTTCCTAACTTACATAACATCAGCTGTGGTCAAGTACTCCAGGCTCAATAACCTCGCTTTTTTGCTGCCATCAACGGAACACGAGGACATACTCGTACTGCGATTGTTTTTTGTACTCTTTGTGATGCAATAAAGTTGGAAACAGTAGGTGTTTATCTGTTGTGAGGGGAACGCAATAAGCCCTAAGGGCTGACGTGCATCAGGATCAAACCGCCCATTTTCAATGTAATGTAATGCTGTTATTTGTTAATTATTGATGTAAGTTGCCAGATTCCAAAGATTGTTTTACTACTTCTCTTTTGGAACTTTTAATATTGCAGCAGTTCAATAAATGTAATGTATTATAATTTTTATGTTAGTAGTCCTTTAACAAATATGCGCGCGCGCGTTTTTGAAGACAACATCAATGAATGAGTTTTCTTTACATTTGAAATCTTGATATCTTGATATTTGAAATCTGAATAAAAACATCAATAATTACAGTACAATTTGATGATAATTGGGTTTGGACTGGATTATGTGGTTTTCCTTGTATTAAAACAATCTGATACTAGTTTTGTGTTAGCTTGACAAATAAATATTGAGAAAGAAAACGTTGTTTGCAATTTGCGAAAGAAACTGAATGTTCATTATAATATAGTACAGTAAAATTATTCACCAAATCAATGTAGAATGTATTATATTTACCGAAATTTAGGACCAGTGGCAAAGTACGTAGTAAACCAGTGCAAAAGTTATGAGTTGGACAACAGAAATATAGTTGGGAAAAATCAAAACTCAGAATAAATTAGGATGTTCCTTCCATTTACATTTTGGAGGGATTCACAACAAAAATCTATTTTGAAGATATCGATAGTAAATCCTTGAAAATCAAAAAGTGTTGAGTAACTGAGGAAAAATACTATGATAGACTTTTTAGCCATGACTAATTATAAGCAACTTTTATCTGTAACTTTAACTGTTATTTGTGTTCTTATGTTTGTTAATTTAGTTTTGTATCATCCTTACAACCTTTTTGGGTTTAAATACTCAAAATACTGGGCAAAAACAGGCATTTTTGACGTAAACACAAACGATAAATACTCTGTAAGATCCACTAGTGTACGGCTCGTTTATGTGGTTGAACAGTTTGAGGCTGTTAGCAAAGTTGTAGTTCTCGAAGCTAATATCAGCTTGGCTCACAGACTGCGGGACTGAGGACTTAGTTGTGGTGTGATTGATACAAGAAGCTTAAAGTCTTACCGAGTCTCGACTCCGGAAACATATCGCGACTCGATTTCATACACTCTGCTGATTTACAACTCGGGACTCAATGCTAAACTGTCTCTTGCGTCAATTTAACCAGCATTTTGCGTAGTAAAGTTAGGTGATGGGTAAAAAGGGGCGATTTTGGTGACAAACTAGAACTACCTTTGTTTAGCGGATCCGGGGCGGATTGGTACTGCGCGCAACTCCGGAGCCCTACACTCCGGTAGCGCGAGTTCGATCCCCGCAGTCACTACTTACAACTTCAAGTACAGTTCGTTAGGTATAGCATGGCCGGTGAGATGGGATATAGGGCCATAAGCGGCCAGCAGGAAATCTCAAGGTCACCGGCCATGCTATACCTAACGAACTGTAACAATACGGTGACGCTAAGTCGAGGTTGAGTGGGAGAGAGGACTTAAAACAAGATAAACTTTACCTTTATTGTTTGTAAGGTATGAACATTTGTCAATAAAAAGAATATTATATATTTAAAATTGTGTAAAATCTATTGAAATCAAAGTGAAATATCAGATAAATCTACGATTTTAAAAGTAAGCGATTCAAGTTGTATATGCATAATATACGGTTCATGTTGATACCATAAATGCATGCGCCATATATTACCATATATTAAAACTATCAATTTTATGTATACTGTATTATTTTAAAACTGTTTAGATAAGCAGTATACACCTTAACACTTAATTGAAACTTATCTACAAAAAAGTTTCAATCGGAGCGATTAGATTGAAAGTTGTGGTTTATGCTTTTAATTGTAAGTAATGGGTATGTCATTAATCGCTGGTATTTGAGTTTATTAACAACTTGCTATCAATACCATAACCTAAGATATCTTTCATTAAAAGCTTTTGTACATCAACTTAATGTAATTGTACTCTTAAACCAACGATAGACAATGTTCTTGTATATATCTTAAAGATGTGTAATAAAAAATCTCTCTATCTTAAGGACTTTTTAAACATTCTTACTTTTAATATTAAAGCTCCATACACGTTTCTACTGTGTGATACTTATAATTATATTTCTTATTCCTCAATTAAACACCAATTTCCATAGGCTTGCACATAATTAACACGGTGAAATATTCCAATAACTCCTCGGGGCTCGGTGGTGGGAGGCGCGTCGGTATGTTCAAATGATTTGACAGTCAGCTGACATTCCCTTATCTTGTGACGTCACGTCGTTAGACATGACCCGGTTCCGTCCCACCCTCTACTGATAACAACCAACTGTTGAGACATTCATGATTCAACAAGAGGTTTGGTAATTTCAATGAAGAAAGGTGTTAGATGTGTCTACTGATTGTTGATCACTAAATCACTATTTGAGATGCCGACCACTCTCATGAGGGTATTTTAAGGCAAATATGTGGCGAAGGATGAGTGTGATGAGTGGTAGTAATGAGTTATGAGGTTTAGTCTTGTTACAAACTAAGGCTGACTCTTCCTTAGAATGGGTCATTAATTAATAGCACAATGACCAATGGAAATACAAGGACCAACGGCTTAACGTGACTTTCGAACCACGCAGGTGATGGTCTGATATGTCTAAACGATGGTGGGAGTTGATGCGGGTATCATCAGATGATCACTGAGACTATCTGAGCCGCTTTAGACCTATATCATCCTCAAAACCTGACCTCCATGAAGCTGGATTACAGGACCACACCACGAGTCCCAGTCAAATAAAAAAATATTGATAGTGAAATAAAGACACACCAGAGAGTTAAGTGAAAGAGAGGACTTTAACTTTGTCACCAATAAAGACGTTTTTCATTTCATTACAATATTCTTTTTGTGGAGGGGTGCGTCCCCCCGAATTGGTAATTATAGTGCTAATATTATGACATGATTTAAATAAAATTAGTATACACCTTTATCTCACCAATTATGTGTACTAAAAGTCAGCATAATATTTACAACCAAATCAAGATAGCGACGAAAAAATATTTCCAAACGCCATCTTGATCTGATTGAACGGACTTTGATGATTTTAGTACTTATTTTACATATGAACTAAATACATTTTCATACTCAGTTTCAATATAATCAGGTCTTAAATTAATTTTGTAAACTGTTTTTAAACTATATATCACCCATTTTAGGGGCAAATGGCTCTCCACTCCCTAAAGGTACTTCTGTGGACCGATTTTTCTGTTAACGAACGTAGCTTAGAGATTTACAAAAGAAACATTTGTACTAAATATCGTAAAAGTAGACAAGAAATGCGACCTGTAGAGTGATAATGCCCCTTAAAAGGTCACTCTCGGTATAAGTTATTGTGTAAGTTATCGGTGTTGCTGATAATTCGCCAGGATTCACGGGAGCTCGTGTGCCGTGTCGGTAGTCTTTGGTTATTACTTTGTCAACGTATTGAAAAACCAGCATTACTTCTAAAACAGTCTAGACAAAATTAATAATTCTGTTTAAAAGCTTCTTCAATAAATATTCTGAAAGAGCGAAGTTTCTGATGAACACTTTTGAATAAAGCTTTGAAGTGGAAAGCTTTCGAAAACTTTTAAGAGCTATTTTCAAGTGAAGGGAAATGCTCTGCTAGGAATCTTTCAAACTTTCCTAAACAAAAAAGTCAAAACCAAAATTTAAAATTTAAAATATGATATGTTATTAACATTGACTACTTCGATTTACGGAAAGCACTAGCTTTCCTCAAACTAAAAATTTAATTCTTTGTTTGAATTTGTTGTTGATGATAGGAGGATTTCGGAAGTTGAACGATTATTGCAGACATTTTCCATCGTTAGTGAGCAAAAAGTTCACTACTTTTTGGGATCTGCAATCTGATCCCGTCTTCAGGTGAAAAGTAACCTAAAACATAACACAGAACATTAGAAAATGAGCAAGCCTAAGGTAATCGTAAGCTGACCAGTAAAACACACAATCAAACAACATTTAGCTGTTAAAGTCAAAGAAAAAACTTAAATCTTAAAAATGTAGCCTAGAAAACAGTACTACTAAACACAAGACACGCTAAAAAGTAAACAGCAACCAGAGTAAATAAAAAACTTACTTTAGCCTGGCCCCTTTTCTAATGTTCTGTGCTATGTTTTAGGTTACCTTTCACCTGAAGACGGGATCAGATTGCAAATCCCGAAACGTCGTGACTTTTTACTCACTAACAATGTAAAATGTTCGCAATAATAGTTCAACTTCTAAAACATTTCATTTTAATCTCTGAACTCTAGTAAATAATGACTCCTGAGTTGGAAATCATTTGCAAGGTGCATGTTTGCATGTTTAATTTGTTACTTTGGCATATCATTAGTAAACACTCTCATTAGTGAGCAACGCCGCATGCTCTCAACCTGTTTAATGATAGAATACGTTGAATAATGACTCTTTTAGTCACACAATTAATGAATAGCTTTACAATTTGTTACAAGGTCAAATTGAAAAGTGTCTCTAAAACTAAGGTCAATGGTTCTCAACTTTTACTTTTCTACAATGTTTATTGTGGTTAGTGTATTTTAATAAGAGTTATTATTATATTGTGACAAGTCAAAATCAATGTAAATGATAAAAATAAATTACTAAGACGGTGATAAACTAAAACGCTGTTTAATATCAAAATGTTAAACTTTTATCAAACAAAACAAAATTGTATTTCCACTTATATAAGATTACTTCTCTAAAGCAATAAGTTGTTTGTGGCTAAACCAGTTCTAAAAAAATACATGAAGAAGTGAAAGGAACATAAGTATCCTTGGATAATTTTCATGTCAATAAAGGATTGTTTTAAGAAAAGTTTTAAAACATCCCAAATTTTAAAAACCACACCCTTGCATCACCACAACCCGTATTGCGCAGCCTCTACGATTTCCTCACAATTTAACGACACGTACCTAAATTTAAAGCACATTAACATGCTGCCCTGCGTGGTGGTTCCCAGATCGAATCTACGGACGCACCATGGCTCATCAACCATGTGTGTGGTTGACCGGGGCTACCAACTGAACAGTGACAAACATGGCGTGACCACTCACTCAGGGGGGCCAACATAAACACACAAAACCCGCTATACTTCACCACGCACTAGTAATCATGTGTCGTCCACAACTCTCGTAATTACCACATGTTGAACTCTCTTTGTACAATTTGTTTTTTGGGGGAAAATATCGTTATGCTATTAGTTAATGACCAAACCTAGGGAACAGTCGGACTTAGTTTGTTGTCGCCACTCATCCCATGTTCACATTAAAAATCCATAAAGAGTGGTCGGTGTCTCAATTTAAGTGTTGTTTAAGACGTGTAAGGTCAGTGGATTAGTGGGAAATATGTATTTGTTTAGATCTTTACTCTGATTAATGTGAGGTAAATGTATATAAATAAAGGATTTTAACGTAAACTCAAATTAAATTTCCTTGAACGCACCCTCAACAATAAGTGCTAGGGATGTCCCTAATTAAACTCTAGCCAAAAAGCTTAATTCGAAAAATGAAGTAGGTAACTATGATAACCTTGGATTATTAGGTATTTTCCAAATTACGAATATAATTACAATGGTAAATAATAAGCTACGAATAAGATAAGTAAGTAATTTAGAATCTTATCAAATTAATAAGGTAAACTGTTACACGGGAATGTACGGATACATGTTCATTTTCAATTTGTACTTGTTTTTACTAATTATACAGTATACCCGAATGTGTTGACTGTTTATACCAGACTGTGTACCTAATTAGAATTACTAATTACAGTGACTCACCACCTTAATTAACATTGCCGGACCATCATTTCGTTCAGGAATAACGTAAAAGTTTGCACCACTTTTATTCCGTTAATACAAGCTTAATATTAATTTTATATTTTTGAATTTAAGATGTTATTAAAAGTAACTGAAAAATTTGTTTGTATAAAGTTGAGAACATTTAACTAATCATAGTTGATTATTTTAGGACTGATACTTTTTCGTTATGGTTTCTCATTTGACTATTTGGGATTAGAAACAGTTTTAAATGTCCAACGTCATAAATTATTCTATTTAATTATCAATGGACACAGTATAGCCTAGTACCTAAGATAAATGTTATAACATACACGATTGTTAAATAACATAGAAAAGTAACTTTAGAATAATCAATATAGAAGACAAATCTTTACTCAAGAAATAACACAAAGAGATTTTTCACTAAATCTCTATTTGAGATGCCTACCACTCTCATGAGGGTATTTTAAGGCAAATATGTGGTGAGGGATGAGTGTGATGAGGGTAGTTATGAGTTATGAGGTGTAGTCTTGTTACAAACTAAGGCCGACTCTTCCTTAGAATGGGTCATTAATTAATAGCCCAATGACCAATGGACAAGGACCAACGGCTTAACGTGACTTCCGAACAACACAGTTGATGGTATGATATGTCTAAACGAGGTGGGAGTATGCGGGTATCAGCAGATGATCACTGAGACTATCTGAGCCGCTTTAGACCTATATCATCCTCAAAACCTGACCTCCATGAAGCTGGATTACAGGACCACGCCACGAGTCCCGGTCATAATTGGCGAAATATGTCAACAGTTTGTGAGTAGCCATATATTTCTGCAGAGTCGCAGATATCGCAATATTCTTCTTTTAAAATATACCACCAAACCGTCTTTTTTTAAGATCTGTCATTAGTAAGATACTTGACCACAGATTGATCAGAATAAGTAACAGGTCCAGAGAAAAAGTGAGGTCCGGATAGACGACACCCGAATAAGCGAGGTCCGGATAGACGAGAATTCGGATAGACGAGGTCCGGATAAGCAAGACCCGGACAAGCTAGACTCGGATAAGCAAGGTCCAGATAACGAGGTCCGGATAAGCGAGGTTCAGATAAGCGAGATCCGGATAAGCGAGACCCGGATAAAACAATTCCGGATAAGCGAGGTCCGTATCGCCATATGTTTCTGCAGAGTCGCAGATATCGCAATATTTTCTTTTTCTTTAGTGAGGATGCCAATTGGCTAATATATAGTTCTGCAAGACACAAAATCAAAAACAGGATATACATATCACTTTAAAGCCTTATATTTCGGCTTAAATGTTCAACTTTTGAAATATACCATCAAACCGTATTTTTTGTCATTAGTAAGAGATTGATCAGAATAAGTTGGAGATCCAAGAAAAAGCGAGATCCGGATAAGCGAGGTCCGGATAAGCAAGTCCGGATAAGCGAGGTCCGTATAATCAAGGTCCGGATAGGCGAGGTCCGGATAAGCGAGGTTCGGATAAGCGAGGTCCGGATAACCGAGATCCGGATAGACGAGGTTCCACTTTATGAATGAGAAGGGGATATCGCGTGCTAAGCACGGACCCTCCTTGTTGTTAATCTTGGAGAGTGTGTTGATTAACAAGAAAGGTTAAGGAGCGCGTGAAGGGTTGGATTTAATTAATTTGGTCACGTCATGAATAATTGAACATTTAATCTCACTGTGGACACGGCAATGCCACTTCTGTGCTTTTTTGACACTGCCAGGTTTTAAAGGGTTAAAACAAGTAACTCTTCGTTATACATCCTCATATATCTTCACACTATAAAATAACAATATATCCTTAACTGATAAAACATCCTTATAAAAAATACAATTTACATATTATGACTGATAACGCTTGAACATAAACTTAAGTTGATAATACTCGTATATACTCAGAATAAACGATATTTCAAAATATCCCAATCAGGACAATACAATTTAGTTTCCTCGCAACGTGTTCACAATTTTCTCTTGACGTGTGAGCGCTGAGGTTTACTAACAATGTGGTTGAACAGTTTCCGGAGATATTCCTGATAAGAACTTCTATGGGTTAGCAAATAATTTCTGGAAAGCAGTACTGCGCCAGTAACCAGTAAGCAATTTATTTCCGAGAGGCAATCTACCTTGATTACAACTCAGTGCCTTAACGATTTACGTGAAACTCATGGTGTTCCTCCTGGAAGCGTTGGCAGTCCGCAAAATGGTGATGGCACGTGATGTGTTTGCTTTTGTATTGAAACAAATACTGTTAATTGATTGTAAATTGTTAAGCTAGGATGACTTGGATGTATATTTTTGAAACTAAACGTAGCTAACTCAGTTTAAAGCACCATGGTTTAGAATGCCGGTCATAAGCGCTTGAACAAGCTCCGAGCATTTTTTCAAAGTTGTATAAACTTATTGTCTGTTTTTCATGAAATTTGGTATAAACTCAGTGGAAAGATTTCACCAAAGACGGGCTCAATAATCTACAAACAGTAACATTCATCCGATTAAGATTTTAAACAAATTTAAAACTTGCAGTAAAATAATCCAGCAGTAAATCCATGCAGTAAATCTGAAACCAAAGGCTGAAGCGAGGCTGTGAGCGAAGCGAACTAGTCTTAACTTTAACCACCTCTTCTAAAAAAACTTACCTTTGGAAATCTCTTTAACCACTGTTTGAGAGTTATACACCAAAGACACGTTCAGCTACAATATATTTTACGTACACCGTCCGAATGATACATTCTCTCTTGTGGGTAGTACAGCTACCCATGAATCTATCGTAACCAAGTATTTACAAACGCCCAATACTAATACAAACCAGATACATTTCATATAGTACGTGCTAGCAGAGTGTAACCTCTATGTTTTGTCCCCTGTGTGACATGTCCTGTTGAAACATAACCGCATGTTTGTCACCACTGCAATTGTGTCTACGTGATGTAATTGTATATTGTGTCTCGTCTAAACAAAACAAACATGTCCGGACATTCAGCTAGCTTATCACTTGTGTCTGTTTAATTATTTTGTTTAATTACGTCTTTCTATGTATTCAGTGTTAATTATCCTGTTGTTGTAGTTTGAATGTTTATTTTCCAAATATTATACAGGGTGAGTTTATATGTCCCCCTTAACTTTTGAAAGAGAAAGAATTTTAAAACCCTTTTTGGGTGGGGTGGGTAACGAAAAGTACGTCAAAAGAAATTTCAGGTCCCTATCAAAACATTCCCCAAAGTATTGTTCAAAATTTTCCTCTTTCAAAAGTTACGGTGGGGGACATATCAAACTCACCCTGTATATTTATCGGTTTTCGTGGAAAACCCTTTTAAGGGAAAAATGGCAATAAAACATAATACAAGCTTTGCGAAAAAATTAATTTTGTAAACCAATAAAATTTAAATACCCATGTGGAACTTTATTTTTTTCTGTCCATGGAAATTTAAAAATAATTTGCCTCCTCTGACGTGCATTTACTCTAATTTATAATTAAGAAGTACATAATATACTCGTATTTTGTTCGATCATAACGTTGATTATATTTGTCAGACAATTTTTCTATTTAAACAAGTTTCAAACAAAACCGTTTAATTATCTCTATTTTATCACGTTTAATGAAACAGTATACTGTATAAGTTAAATGTTACTATCGTAATATTTTAGTATTTTTCCACCTAAAGGTTTTATTGCACAATTAACAGCTTACACAAGTGCATAACAAGCTCAGTTTCAGAAGCAATTTTAACTCAAACATTTCACCCGCTTAAAGTATTTTAAGCGGGAATAAATGTTTAGAGTTTGCAGTTTCCGCTGATAAAGGTCTATGCAAGCGAAAAAAGTGACAAAGCGTTTGCAGAAATAATGGACAAAGAACGCCACGAGGTACAATATAAAATGTAGAGACATGTATAATATATCTCCATGGAGCTTTGCTGGCTGATTATACTTGCACCTGGCCTCTGAAAACACGGCGTCATTGCAAGTGAGGGCTTTCAGTTGACATCAGGGTTTTGTTCGAAAAAAGAATTAGTAATGCGTGAATATGTTCGGCAAACTCGTTTTTGTACGTAGCAAATAATGTTGTTACAGTTTTGAGCTGTTGTGTAACTTTTAACTCAGTCCATGCTCATTTGTGTTTTTTTACAACAACACATACAAAATCTTTACAAACATTTAAGTTTATTTAACTTGGCGTTTGAGAGCTTGTAAGCTTTGATTATAAACCGTCTAGCGAACCCTTTGGTTGTAAAAGTCCTTATTTTTTCCCGGGGAGGAAATATTTCTCCAGCGGGTACCTGGTGTTAACGAAAAGTCATAGTACGGCACGGAAGATCTCAGTCGAGCCGAATCGTTCCAAGATCTGGGGTCAAATTGAGTGTTCGACACTGATGGTTTGGTGTTATTTTCAGGAACTGAAACTAAAAGAGGTCTGTCCATCGAGCTCTTATCACCGTCCCTCGGAAATATTGGGGCTTAGCGGCGAATTTGGAATACAAGAATTTAACGTTCGGTGGGTAGCCGCGATTCCAAATTTCTAAAGCGCTAATTTATAAAATTCCGGGAACTTTACGTACATCTAGTGCTGCAAACAACACGAAATATCGGGCTAAAAGACGTATTATATAGAGGGATATCCCGCCAAAAAGTCTTTAGGCTATAGAAAACGTGATTAAGATTGGATTTCAATGAAACTTAAAAAAAAGAAGCTAAGCCCGTCTGGCCAGATCAAGATATTGCTGAACAAACTGTTCTTCACCAACATTATGGTCTAGCTAAACTGATTCAAGGTTTTGTTACAAATGCACAGCTACAGTACGAAGCTAAAGTAACAGAAATCTTTATACTGATATTCAATAAAATCGGATACAGTTTTTATAACCTAAGCCCCATTTTTTAAGAGGAAACACCTCCTATGAAAGTATACTTTGTTGCCCCCGCTTCAATACCCTTGGAGTATACTTTATTCCAATTTGCCAGGCTTCACGGTAGTGATTGTGATTATGTATCGGCTATGTTTGAAACCAACGTCAAAAATATTACAGATGACACAGAACGTTATGCATTCCTGTGTTGCAGTTAATTATGGTAGGTAATCTATTAAATCAACGTATCTCTGAATTATTATCCAGCACAATTCAAGGAAGGGATGAACCATACATCATCACATGGCATAGACCTGCATTATTGCTTAGCCTTGCAGAACCATCAAAATGGTGATGGAGAATTATCACTATATCACTATTTGAGAGCCGACCACTCTCATGAGGGTATTTTAAGGCAAATATGTGGTGAAGGATGAGTGTGGTGAGTGGTAGTAATGAGTTTTGAGGTGTAGTCTTGTTACAAACTAAGACCGACTCTTCCTTAGAATGGGTAATTAATTAATAGTCCAATGACCAATGGAAATACAAGGACCCACGGCTTAACGTGACTTCCGAACCACGCAGGTGATGGTCTGATATGTCTAAACGATGGTGGGAGTTGATGCGGGTATCATCAGATGATCACTGAGACTATCTGAGCCGCTTTAGACCGACAAAAGATTGATGTCGTCATGCGAATAACACGTTAAAGACAGTTATAAATAAAATTATGAATGGTAGCTAAATTTAAATAGTGAAATTTAGTTGTAACGTGAAGTTTTATAGTTGTTAAGTCTAATTAAAGATTTTAGATATAATAAAATCGTACGGAACTTTTTATAGGTTAGAGACATGTTTTATTTGAACGAACACCGTATTTGCGTGCGAATGAGTGGTTATAAATGTCTTAATTAACTAGAAAGGTCATAGGACACGACAAAGCACAAGCGCACAATTTGTTCCAAGAGATCAAGATATTTTACTTAATAACGGTATTACTATTTATTTATTATTTACACAACTATTTGTATATTTATTAATGTTACATTATTATTTGATTTTAACATTTTGAGTATTTATACTGAAACCGATACTGGATGTCGTTGATATATTTTGCTAGATTTATGATTAATTTTATTTGTTATGATTTGACTTCATGTATTTCATTGTTTTCTGGGTGAAATCACTAAATATTTACATCTCGAACGAAGCATTTGCTAATAAGCCAAACTTATTATTCCACGGATAAATTTACAGATTTTTAGCTTTTAACTAAATTTTCCTACATTCAGAACTACTTTAAAATCCTCTGAGTGCTTTTCGCCTGTTCAACCTGTTATCTGATGGTACGAAACATTCCAAATTAAGAGGTTTTGTCGCGTGATGAGATCTTTGTTTGACTCTCATCCGTTTTAAGAGGGGGCCGGATAGAGTCCAAATGGCGTTCAAATGAGATAAGGAATTTAACATGGGAAAATTTGCAAACTGTGCTTTACGTATGTTACACACGTGGACTATAATGAACTAAAACGTGGAGAGTGTTCTCGGGAAGCATAGGGTCATTAGTGCTGCTGCGTGTAAAAAAATGGAGTCCGGTTATAAAATAGAATTTAAATTACTGAATTTCGACTGCTATGTTCTTATGGAAAAATCCAGTTTTTAGTTCAGAAGTACAGAATTAATTTGATGACGAAAGTAAAAGTTTAAGTGTTTATATGAAGCACCATCAATAGATCTATGCTTCCCCAGAGAACATGTTCACATTTAAGCCTATTAACTTGCCTAAAACGTAGTTTGCCGTTTTTATCCCATGTTATAAGCGGTACTCTGAGTTGGACCTGCGGGCGCTCTATCCGGCCCCTAATAAACAATTAATGGGTGCGCGGATGATCCTTTAGGTTATTAAAAATGTAATATATAAAAGTTGGAGAATTCATTTATCCTCTGATTCAAATACTTTTAAGATGATACAATGTTAAGAGTGAAAGCTAACCTCTTACTACATAAAATCCTGATAACAGTTGACCAGATAACTATTTATTATGTAGCTTTAATATCAATTTTTCATCTACCTTATCGTAGTTACGTAGCTTTTAACTGAAGATCTCTTTCAGTAATATAATTATATCAGAACCCTGTATTAAGGGTTACAGCTATACAGTATAACCCTTCATCGTGTGACCCTTTGAGTGTGAGAGGGCTCCAAAACTATGTTAATCGTGCATGTGTTCTCTCATCAAATGTGAACATATTTCACTTTTTTGTACGTATCATATAATCATGTGGATTTATGTTTCAGGTAAACTATCGTACCAAGAAGAATGTGATTACAAGAGTTCTTCTCAACAAAACTCAGGTGAGAAACTAAGCTTTTTCGTCAAACTTTAGTTGAAATAACAAAAGAGCAGGTGTGCATGTATTGACCAACTTTTAACATAACAATAAAACATTGTTATCAGCAGCAATATTGACAGTATAACTGGGTACTTTTCGATTAGGTAAGTTCCTGGTAATTTAGTTGGTAACAGTACTTCCTTGATTGGTAAACATGATTGTTAAGTGATAAGATAAGACTTTGATAAGGTATTGTAAATAATTAATCCAGAACAGTTCGGTTTTGTCAATATTTATTATCTTTATTGCTCAATATTTGTCAGTTCCAATCGCGTCTAATATCCCCTTATGAACAGTTAATCTATCAGACACGTTGATTGAAGTGTTGTGTCATCAGCATATTCTAAAAAATTACAGTTGGTTTCAACTATTTCCAAATGACGGGCCCTTACATTTGTAACATAAAAACAAACAACGTAGGACTAAGAACAGATCCCTGGAGGACGCTATGTTTAAAATCTACTTCATTAGACACTTCAAACTAATAACAGTTTGAAACATGTGTTGCTGTATCTGTTCATCTATAAAACCTCACATAGTTTTATTAGTGGGTCAAACAATAGCTGTTGTCCGTGGGAAGCAATGGCGTGTTAGATCGAAAGATATTAAAGCGTAATGTAGAACTGATAAAATCTGTGAGGGCTCTTGTATGTGGGTATATAACAAATACACTCTGCATTGTGACATCATTCTAATCATTGCGGCCTACTATCAAAGTCGTATTGAGGTCACTGGAAGTTTTGGAATTGGTAAAGTACTCTACATTTATTATTTCTGTTAGCTAAATATAGAGTGATGCACTTATAAAATTTTCATTTCTTATCGTTAAATTTCTATAAACGTTATTGTTTTCATGTTTGAATTTATTGGTTTGATCTCTTTTGGAAACGACCCTTATTATTATGAATACAATCAAGACTTTAATCTTCAACATGTACTCGTAAAAATAACAATATTATCCATGTTACATTTGTACCTAAGGTAATGAGTGTGGTAATAATGTACTGATATGATGAAAGACCTTGAGAAATAACTGATACGTTGTGATAGAAAATATATGAGCTTGTCTACTACATATTGTGTATAGGTTTCACTCTTCTGTACAGTACAGATTGTTCGTTAACTAGTTTTAACTGGATCAAATAATGCAGAAGACGCAAGGATGAACAGTATAATCAGTTACAGAAACTGAAAGTCATTATTCTCAGCAAGTAGTTATTTTCATACGCATTTTATTCGACCTTGAAGAACCTAACACCGAGTACTATTCACTATTGATACTAGATTCTTCCTTCTCGTGAAGTGAGGTTGAAGTTTTTTATTTCATGATAAAAAAAAATGTTTCATAATATCAATATAGATGCCTAATACAAAATTATTTAGTTTTGTCGTAATTGAATTATAAGTACAGTTTGTACACAAGTCGTTTTAATCACACCATTATCTGAAAGATCTACACACCAAATTAAATTCATGTTGTATATAAAATAAAAGAATTTTAAACTTAATCGAAAGACACAATTACTTAAAGATATTGACTTATAATGATTAAAACAGTTGAAAATTTAAAACTTCGACGTCTTGCCTATGTTATTACAGTCACTCTTGGCTTTATATTGTGCATCAAAAATTGATTGTTAAAGCTTTATTGCCATACGTTTAAACTGCATGACACATTACAATATACATAAACAAGAACAAAAAAAAAACAGGAAAAATGTTAAAACATTTAAGTCGAAACATTCTTTGAAATTGTCTTATCTTCTTTTACGCATCAGAATTCGTCTATATTGTAAAAAGTGTTCTACGTTAAACATTTGGTCAGGCTTCTTTTGAAAGTTTTAATAGTTCTTCTGTGTTTATTTCTTCTGGCAAATACCTAAAATTTTTTACAGCATATTACAAAACTCAAATACCGTTCCTAAATCCTGTTCTCACAATTTCTTTGAAGTACGAGTGTGGATCTCAAAGGGTTTTAAGGGGTAACAGCATAAGTCGGGGTTTGTAACAAACTAAAGATATTTTGTTTAGTAGAGCTTAGTGCCGCAAAACAAAACATCATATAAAACTTGAACTTTTGAAATTTAAACGTTAAAGAAGCTCAATGTTGTTTTAAAAAGTCAATTTTTTAAAATAAAATCCAGAGATCCCCTTGGGCTTGTTTCAAAACATGATCCCATGTGCTTTGTATTAGGTAGTCTTTTGATATTGATATTAAAAGAAAAATAACATACATTTCGAATTAATAGCTGAATATCGTTTCAGTTCTGGGTTGGTATCAAATTTGACTCGACAAACGGTAATGTTGTGCTACGAGCAAGGTGATAGTGTCGGCATTGGTTTCTTATCACTAGACACTGATAATACAGTGACGCGTATACACATGCGCGAGTCTGCCACACCATTGTACGTAACACACTGTATATAGTTGCTACCTGTCACCACTGCTGAATAAACCGTCTTTCAGGTATTCAGCTTAATATAAACTCTAAATACTAGTTTATAAATGGTATCTGAAGTTAATGTTAAAAAGGTTTGTCTTGTTTAACGAGGGAAGTTAACTCTAGGCTTTCCGCGGCCGGTGTCATAACTATAATCTAGTTCTTCTGGTTCAAACCGTGTCAAAGCATCGTAATAATTATTAATTAGCTTGAAATATTTCGGTCTTGCTGTAGACCGAGATTTCAACGAGATTGCAGGAACACATTAGACATATAAAACACGAAGACGTTGGAAATTCGGCCCTTGGGAACATAGTTACAACAGGAAACATGCAATAGAGTTTGAAAAAGCCAATAGTATTAGCAACAATTTGTTACTCTTATTCACTCCGTTCACAGTCTCGCTTCATTCAGCGGCGTTACGAGGCTTCTCCACTCACCCTCGCCTCATTCTTACATGTTATTTTACTGCAAGTTTTATTGCTTAATATCGTAAAGATAAAACCTATTTTAAATCTTATTGAAATGGAAACTAGTAACATCATATAAAGCTGCTAAAAGAAAATTTTGTTTATCCGGAACCCTCAACTCCTCAAGTATAAGTAGATACAATCAAAGTAAAAATACATTTTAAGTGTTACAAATACATAATTTATGACAATCTGCGACACCATACAACACCAATCTTTAGACACCCGCTATTAATTAGTTTTAGTGAAAAGCAAAGCAATAATACTTTCAGATTAGAACAGCAGTTATTGTTATTGTTGGTTATTAGCAGTTCTTGCACTCTTTAAGTTACAAAACTGTCGTTCGTTTGTGGGCTGTGATGTTATGGGATTTCCTCGGGGCTCTATTGCTTTAATTTCCTTCTAGTCTGTGTTCTAAAACTTAGCAGGTGGGTTAAAGCAAAACCTTTACTCTGATTTTGACGTGCTTTGTGAAGTATTTTTCAAACAATTGAAATAAAACTTTTGGATAAACCACAATAAAAATAGTTTTAATTAGTACAAAAAAAATAGTTTTAATCTGTACAATTGATGATGGCTATCACAGCATGGCCGAAACGTTGTATACTAATTAAAACTATTTTTATTGTGGTTTATCCAAAAGTTTTATTTCAATTACATGTCAAACCACATAAGTTTAAAATCTAAAATATTTTTCAAACAGTTTGAATAATATTTAAATAAATTTATGTATTAGTTTCGTGTTGTATATTTCTTTGAACTTAATAAATAACACACAGAGATTGCTCTATTCCGAAGGATTTCCTCATCAAACATATTACGAACTTGGTTTTGCCATATACAAGTATTTAATTTAATTACAATTTCCGCAGTACCTTTCGAGTAATTTTTCAGGTATTTAGAAAAATAAAAGAAATTATTGGTTTGTTGGAGATTTTATCGAAGTTCAATTTACTGGTTAGTTTATAATTCTTAAAAACAAAAGGACCGTTTTATTTATTCCAAGCTTAGGTGGAGATTAGCTAATCTCAAGTTGAGTTGTTTACAATCCACAACTTTTACATTTTTACACTACATCTTTACATCTACATAACATCCATCAATACTCTTTAAACTAGACCAAACCCAAGGCCTATATACTAACCTTGACCAAACCCTGCTAGATAAATAAAACAATATAAGTTCAAGAATGATACTTTAGTTATTAGCTCTTGAAGATAGTTGGAATCAAGATCCCATGGGTCGCTAACTGTAAAATGGGGAACACGACGACATGTTATCCTTGAGTATCTAGATATGAAAACTATGTAAATATGTCTAGTATGTAATCGTCCACAAGAAATCTGGCTGTGATATTTTCTTGTAAAATGGAAAACAGAACGTTTGTTGGCAACCTCCCAACAACACCATTTATAATTTGTTTACATTCGTCGCTATTTGCCCTGAACAGTATCAGTTGAGATCTGGAAACTGAAAATATTCTTTCGGTTAAATGATTCTTTATTTACGTTCTTTAACGAAATTATTCTATCATGTAAAATTATTCAAGTATATCCAGTTTAAACATTGTAACTTGAAGCATTGAGTATAATATATGTGTGAATATAATATAAGTATAACGATGTAAAAGCTATAATTATATAAACTAAAAGTAACGTAAATTAATCAAAAGTAAATGGGTGGAAAACTGAGAGCGTTTTTAAAAACTGGGTGTAAGCGTTTTTATGAAAAAGTTTTAGAGAACATTAACGACTGTAAAACAGTGTGTTTTGTAAGTTATCACCAACTGTACCGTGTAATTGACTACTCAAAAGTACACGAACTCAAAAGTTTACTTGTTGAGGAGAACAGAGATGCTTATTAAAATTACAAACATGTTTGACATCACGTACAAAAACAAACAAATAATAGTCCTTGTTTAAAACTTAATTTTAAATTTAGTCTTCAGCCAGAACGTTTACTTCTACTAATAATTTATCTGCTTGTATGTGAGCATATTCAATTTACACTTAAATCTCGATTTTCTAATTTGTATTTTAAATGCGTTTAAGCCTCATCAGTTGTTTAATCATATTTTTTGAAAAGAAGCTAGTGTAGCTGCTTAAGCCCTTACCAACACTGAACAAAATATCCAACATCTCAGAGTAGTATATCACCAACTCCATTTTACTGGAATTATCTTGTAATGGAAAACTCTTTTCTTCGTGCTTTGTTTTAAAAACACTATGACCTGAAACCACCCAACACGTGACTAGAAGTTGAGAACAGCTTCTTGAAAAACATTGGGGTTTACAAAGTAATTTTCACTTCACTGAGGTTGACTGGGGACAGAGGATGTTTGAAAAATAACTCAAATTACTTTTAACATTTTAAACAATTTGAATATTCTGATACAAAACAGTTTAACTCAAACAAAAGGTCAAAAGGTATTTTATACATTGTTTTATAGAATAACATGGGCTCAAATAAAATGAATTTGTTATTAAGGTTGAACATCAAAGGTCTCAGTCCTTGGGTGTGTTCTCTTGGATCATAGTTTTGGTGTTTCAAACACATTTCAGTCTACTCTACAAATCAAATAAGTTACATCAACTATTCTTCCAATAATTTATCAAAACACGATAGTACAAAGAAAAACTATGTACTTCTACTAAATATTTAATACAATACGAGTGTATTTGGGGTGAGTCAAAGTATAACAGTAATGCTCGTAATGTAGTAATAATACTTAATACTGTCCCTTCTTTTTTCATGCTTATCAGATAAATTAAATAATGTTTTTCTTCTTAACATTTAGAAAATAAAATTCCAGTAATTTATAATTCTTAAGTGAAATACCTGCATAATTTCCAATTCAAATTTGTACGTGCGATGGTATACAGAGTTATTCAAAAAGAATGTCTCACTTTTAGAGAACTCAATTTTATTAATTACTACATATATTTTCATGACCTAAGTACTGGTAAAAAGAGCACATTTCAAAGTTTGTTCCCTTTGGTACATTTGTTTAAATGCTTAATATAACCTTCCCTGCCTGTTCCATAAAAATCCAGCCGAAATAAAACTCTTCCTACATATCACGAAGCTAATATTGATTTATGGTATTGACTGCAGCTCTGATAAGGTTTTACGGGTCAACTATAGATTTCTTGGCAGAGGTGGGACGTAAACCTTTGCTTAATCTAGTCCCACAAGGGGTTAGATCTGGAGATCTTGCTCGCTAGAGAGGAGGAGCCTGATCTTCAACTCCCATGCGTCCTATCCACCGCTAAGGAAGTGCAAAATATCTTGTGTTGGAGGGCAGCAATCTTGTTGACGATTACACATGAAATGACTTTTAAATATTTCATATTTTAAATATTCATTTTGTTAATATTTAATAATATTTATATACATGTAAACAGTAAAACTTAATACGCAATTGAGCCATGACTTTTTGATTGTTGCAAAGTCTATAAGACTTTTATTTATTTCATGTCTGAAGTTATTTTTGCTGACATGTCGCTAACTACTGCAGAGGAAGCTTTATCGTAACTATTTTCGCTCATTTCACATTAGGGTTTTAAGAGCATTTCCACAAAACCCACCTGATAATTAGTACTCACAAGTGTCGTAGAACAGGTAGTGTTGAACCCAACGGAAGGGCTGTTCACTGCTCAGGTCGCCCAAAAACTGCCTGAACGAACGAAAATCACGGTAGAGTGTTGCAGCAAGTGTTGCAGTCACTGAATTGAAGCTTGAGACAAACGTCTTAGAAAATGAATGTAAGAAACTAGTCGTTAAGAAGAATTTCCAGAAACTTTGGTGGTAATGAACATTTTCCTTAAGTACCCACAATAATTCTACTAAAGAAAAAAACCCGAGTACGTAAGAGGGATGAAACAACCAATCTTCAGTAAAGTTATACGAAATTTTTAAGCACGGTATGAGTCTGAAACTGAACAGAAGTCATATTAAACGTGAAATGAATTTATTTAAATATAGTTATAAGTATACAGTTTATCTTCTAACAGTACTGTAAATACAATCTTAAAATTTCAGTATTGTTTATTTTGGCGCATACTGTATAAACAAAACTTTGGAACTTCCTCTTTTCAACCACATGTAAATTATTCAAGAAACACCTATAGTCTAAAATGTACAGAAGAATGAAAGTAGGACATTCTTTTTGAATAACCCTGTACAACACGAGCTAACATTTTCCTATCAAAAAAGTAATGCTTTTGTTTGTTCCATAATCCAGACAATGTGCGAAGATTTTGCTATGTGACATTGGTTTTTTAGGACAGCCAGATGTTCAAGTAGTTCTGAGAACCATACTTTATTTATTTATTACATATTAAATGTATGAAATTAGGTTTAATTCAAGTTCTATGGTTGCCTGTATCAAACATTTACTGCAGACTGAAATATCTCAGTTGTGTTGAAAAAGAGCGTATTTTGCCCTTGGTGAATGATTCAGAAGTTCGTGTGATGTGTTACATGAGTTAAACATCAGCTCTATTGAATTGTAGATCAACACAATACACCACCGGCTTATAAAATATGTATTGCTCTTTTAGACTCTCTTAAGGTTCAGTTAATCCGTTTGGTTTTGTTGAAGTTTGAGCTAAGAATATTCTTTAAAAGTAAAAAGTCTTCGGAATGAACACCGAGGATTTAAAAGGGGCCTCAAAGGCCGTCACAATTGACTACGTGATCTTCGAACCTTCCTGTCCTTAACATCAAAGCACAAATTACTTCAGACTCTTCCTGATTTTGAAATAAAACGTAATGCAAAATTTGGCCAGAGCGAAGCGAATAGTTTAAGCCCATGGAACTGACAGCTTATGAATACTTTACGTTTTTAAGAACATCTCGTTAAGATTGGTGTGATATTCTAGTGTATATCTAAGTATAAGCATCATCGTCGTGAGGAGAGTAAAACAAACTGAGGCTGGAGGCCAAAGGGAGACTGAGGTTTTAAGGCTAATTTTTAGTATTTAAATATTTTATCCATCGGATTGTTTTGTTAAAGTTCATAATGAATACTTTTGCTTAGTATATATGCAAGGGTTTACACACTTACATTGTGGTGGGCACAATAATAATTTTAAAGTAGTTTACGAACAAAACGTAGACATTGTTCTCCTTTTCGAAAATCAGTCGATTTCATATGATTTTGTCCTTCATAAACAGCGCTAGCAAAGGTTTTAGAACTCACAAGTCTCCCTTTATACGCAGGCTAGTTTTGGGAAAAGATTTTCTCTCGTTTATTTTCAGCTAATTTTCATGACGAGTGGGCCTGGTTACTCTTTAGTGCAGCTAGGCCTGAGACATACAGAATGAGTTTTAAATGTCCCCCCACCTTAAATTTTGAAAAAGGAAATATTTGGTAAAACCCTTTGGGGATTGTTTTATAGGATTCTGAAGTTTGGTTTGACGTACTTTGCGACACACACCCACCACCCAAAACCCGAGTGTAAGGCATGGACAAAATGAAAAATTTGCTTCAAAACACTCTGAGGGAAACATCACAACCCTATAACATAATCATATATAGCATTTTGAAGTAAATGTTGTCATTCAAAATAAATTATATGTAAAATGTGGTATTTTAAACATGATTTTGTGTCATCTTTAAATTAGAATAAGAAAAAACGAGTCGAGATAAAAGATTTGTCTTTGCTTCGTTGAATTTGTGTTGAAATTCCCTTTCTTTTGAGGTGCCACAAGAATCTTTAAAATTGGGGAACCTCCCCACGGATTTAGATTAAGGGTAGGTGACGAAATGTACGTCAAAACAAACTTCATAATCCTATAAAAACATTCCCCAAAGAGTTTTAAAAATATTGTCTTTTTCCAAAGTTAAGGGGGGACATTTAAATTTCACCCTGTATACCACTACTGTAGCCTGCTAGTGGTTCCTTGATTTACAGCGACAAGAATAGATCCTCGAATTTAGCTTATGAGAAAATTGGGTTATTTTGAGTATGATTATTTTCAATATGAATCACGTAGGAGCGAGTAGGAGTATAGTCTGCTGGAAAACAATGAAAACAAACAGCTGAGAGACCACGGCCAGATGCAGCCAGTCTCTTGGACAAATGCCAACAGACGCTGAACTCAATACTCCATGGCAGACCTTCGCTCGCGATATTTGTTTGCAAAAATGCTAGAAAACGAAATAATAAAATACAAGGAGCAATGGTTTAGCATACAAACATCTTAGTTGAACAAAATCTAGATTATAAAATATTTTAAAACGCTCTCCTGCGATACCTATAGTGAGCATAGTAATGCAAAAATAATGCCATCTCTCATAGACACTTTGATATAACATATGAAAAGTTGTTTATAAGATGTTCTTGTTTTTCTCTATGGACTGCACGTCAAAAGCTGCAAGTCATTTGGTTTAGTTTATCAGAGTTAACTGACTGGGATTCTCAGATTTCATATCAGGGCCACTAAGCTTTTAATTTATTAAGTAATCTTAGTTCAGCTCGTTTCTTTCTTAATTGGATTGTAGTCTACGCTATAATCCCTCTCATTCTGTCTGTGATCAGATAAACCTTTGCGCTGAATTAATTCAATTGCTTGGCTGTTTAAGATTCAAATGTGCATTTGATACTGAATTGAAATGGCTTTTAAACGCGAATTTCCATAATAAATAGAGCTATTCATTTCTATCGCGAAAGATAACGAGCAAAACGTTTCGCAGGTTTGGCTTATTAATTCCATGTTATATTTCAGTAAATATTTATTAGTAAATATTAACGGGTTTGAAACTCGACACATAGTTGTATACCATTAACCCAAAGACCCTACTGATTTTAGGGCTCACAATATATGATTGGGGAGGGGCAAGAAATAAAGAAAATCATTTGATATCAAGGAATATTATGCTGATTTCAAAATATATTGGTTGTCTACCAAATTGTTTGGGGAGGAAGGGAGGTTAAAAGTGGAGGTCAGAGGTTCCATTTTTTTACAGGCCACATGTTTTCTGACGTTCACGTAGTTTGTTACAGGAAAAGTAAAAGTGTAAATCGGGTTACCAAAAGTGACCTTTTGGAGGAAGCGTTCTCTTACAATTAATAATAATACAACGTCTGTATTGGTTTTAACAAAAGACGAAGTTAGGGCTTCAAAGCCTTTTCTACCAATTAACCTTAACAAAATATATAAAACACAACTCTAACTATATACTAAATATAAATAATAAAACAAAACTGTCGTTCGACTTTATATAAAAACAAACTAAAAAACTTTAAAAATGCTCAGGATATATTTCGGCAATGCCTTTTTCAACTGTAAATAAAAACAATAATATAAATATAAATAATAAATAAACAAAATGTCACAAGAAGAACTTTCAAATAAAAGAAAACTAAAGAAGAATGGCTAAGTTTTAAAACTAAACAGCTAAATATGAGTTGTTATAGCATACAAAGGTCGCCACATACAAAAAGGTCTTTCTTATATACTGACCCTATCATAAATTCTAAATGTTTTCAGATACTATCATGCATGAAATACTCGTATACACAGAGTTTTAGATGAATTAACCCGTCAATTTTCAAGCATGTTTATATGTTATGTATTTAAAAAATTAAACTAGCAATAACTATTGTATAATTTTTTGTCCCAATAGCTTAGGTCGCTTAAACGTTTTGTATTTAAATTAGCTATATTTTACTATAAGGTGAAGAAAAAGAGGCATTTCTGTTTTCATTTAATTTCATTGAAATTTACCTTACTGTGAAAAACGCTTTTGGTTTGTCATCTACGAGTTACAAGACACGTTTACAGTTAAACTGATTTTTGCAAAGCCGACATGATTACTAATTTTACCGTGAATGCTATCTGGTATTTAAAACTTAAATTATGATTAGACTCACTTACAAATAAATTATGATTTAAGGCAACAAATTTAGCTTAATTCCTTTATTTTTCAAATCTATGTTTAGCAATTCGTGAATACCAAATAGTAGGGCCTATTATTCAAACCAAGTATATTGTTAGAAAGAGAAAAGAAATGAATATCTTAAAGCTTGCGATTGTAAAGTCTTAATCTTTCAGGAGAATAAAGACTGGAGAAAGGCAAAACAAAGGAGGAAAGATGAATGGCTTGTAATTCCATCCCAAGAGACCCCGTCCTCACCACAATGTCGGTACCCCCTTGGTATTTTACTGATATTGACTCAATAACTTATTTTGTACATCTAGACACATCTTATTTACTTAGATTCGTGTTTACTGTCTGGGTACAGTTAAACAAAACTAAGTTAGCTTTCTGAATCTTATTTAAATTCTAAGATTTAAACACACAACAGAAGTGCTAACAGCTTGGTTAATCGAGGATACTATAGTCCATCCCAAAGATAAATTCACTTGAATTGATTTTGAAAATGATGTCAATGAAAGCTCGTCAATGACAAACCGTTGGCAGCTATGACTTAAATATTTCAACCAATCAGCAAGCTGGTTTTGATTTGTTTTATATTACAACCCGTAACAGCACGCCAAGTCAACTTAACATTGGCATAGACTACAGCAATTAAACATTAAAAAGTGTCATTAAATGGCATTATTGCTTAAAATAACAGCTGGTAAATTATTTATGATCACCATAAGATCCAATTTATTATTGCCTAGCTTTATTGACACAATGACAAACGTTTCTTTCCTTTCAGCAACAGTTTGCGATTGGACAAATCAACTTAAAACTAAATATGGTAACTTGGACCTTAAGACTAATCTATTTACTATTTACGCACTTTTAACTCTCTTGCATGCTCCCATCTTGACGAGGATTGTAAATTAAATAATTCTTTTAGTCTTCTCGTTCAATGTTTTGGCCATTGAAAATTTAAGGAAGGAGGGCGATCTTTTTATTATCTGAATCACTTATCTTAATCTCAATAATTTAATTCTTATGTCTGTTTATGTATTCTAATCCACCAAGAACTTGTTACTTGTTGCAAAGATTGTCTTAGTAAATAAATTAGAATAGGTTTTATTTTAACAGAGAATTTTCACGTAAAACTTATGAAAAGTAATTCATTCGTATTTAAATTTAATTATACTCAAATGAAACTTTCATTTCCCACGTCAATACAAATAACAGCCACAAATCATGCAAATCTTTTTAACGTGTTATTTAAAAAAAGAAAAAGATTATTCCTAACAAAAATTTCAATCAGTTGTTTGGGATTTCACATAGCACTAACACAAGCAGTTTCAGTGATCTCTGGTATTAAAACACCTCATTGTTGTCTTGGGTCTGTAATTTCCTCTTCGATCAGAAGAAAGGTCACTTCCTTGCTCAGCGGAGGTCAATTAGTCGCAGGAAAACCTGAGGAAGATTAATAACAGAATCCGTCACAGCTGTAAACAAAGCATTACTGTAAGAAAAGTCTGAAGTTGAATAATATAACGGACGTTTTCCATCGTTTTAGTGTACTAGAAGAGCACGACGTTTCAGGGTCTAAAATTTAATCCCGTCTTCAGATTTAAAACAAAACATAACACATAAACTGACCAGTCACATAAAAACATGTGAGTGTGTGTTTCCCCCCTTAAATTAAATTAAATCGTGACTCGAACATAATAAACATGCACAACAATGTTAAGAAACAAACAGCGGTCAGAGAAACTGAACATGTTCACGGCCGGCTAAAAATAAGAAGACAAAACACTGGTCCGTTTACGCTGATTACTTCAGGCTATCTCATTTTCTAATGGTTTAAGTTACTTCTCACTTGAAGACGCAATTAGATTCCAGATCTCAAAACGTCGTTTTATTCTTGTTCACTAAAAACGATGGAACACGACCAATGATATTTCAACCTTTAGAAATTCTACTATTGTCAACGTCAAATTTTTAACGTGTATGAAAATTGTTGGAAAGTACCTTCATAAACACGTTGGAGAATTTTAAGTTGCGATAGTGGATGCAATAATTGTTAACGCTGTAAAACACTGACTCATTAAGCTGTAAAACACTCATAAGTAGGTATTTCCCAATTATTCATTTGGATACGGAATGACTAATTACCCTACACTATCTGTATACGAATCACTATTTCCTTTACCAATCAAAAACGGATATTGCAAGCCCTATAGTAATATTGAAAGTAAAGAGGGGGTTTTAATTATAAGTATGTTTCAGTAGTATATAATTTATTTTGAATAGTTACAAGAGAAACCCTCTTCTTACCAACTTACGAAAGAAGTCGTCTTATTAGTGCTGAAAAACGTCTATAAATACACATTACATTTGACCTAATCAAGTATTGGATGTTTTATTTACTTATGATTTCACCGCTGACGTCACAAGGTGTAGGCCTACTGTATTGAACCGTCCACTAGATGAATGTTAACAGTGCAATATTGTTGTTGTATATACGAATAATAATTTAAATAATTATTAGTTTCTTCCAATTAGTTTCCTCCTTATTAGCATTTTTAGGCTCTAAAACTGTATTTAAGAAATGCGATTTAATGATATATATGATAATAATAATATAATATATAATTTATATATTATTAAATATATTTATCTGTATTTATGATCCGATTTTGACGAAATTTGATATAGGCTAGATGTTACTGTAGTCAACATGTATGCCAAAATACAAAACCCTGTTTTCATAAATGCAAAATCTAACTAAACATATCTATTAATTTATCAAAAATGCACGATAACGTTAAAAAACTGATAGGTCATACTTCACTATACTAGTCTAACCATATAGTACTGTTTTCACACTGTGTGACTACAGATTTCAAATAAAACTCATTTGTTCAGGTAGTTTTAAAACCATAAAATTGTTTGTTTGTTTTCCAACATTGACCTTATCATCATCGTAATTGATTACAAAACCCATGGTCTGTTTCAGGCGCCGCCACAACATGACTCAGTTCACCTACCATGTGACAACTGATAAGTGAAGTGATAAGACTGATAAGTGGAGTGTTGGTGTGTGGGTGTGGTGATGTGTCAGTGTGCCAGTGACTATGGTGACTGAAGAAGGCTGGAGTGTCCAGTACTCTGGCTCCAACTATGACGTCACGAGGTTCCGCAAGTTCCACCCTGGGGGCGCCAACACACTCGCGTGGTTCAAGAACAATGACGTCACCAAGCAGATGGACGAGACTGAGCACTCGGAGGCTGCGTACAGTCTGCTGCAAGACTACAGGGTGCGGGCCGCCAAGGACCACCAGGGTGTGGTGGATGAGGTATGTGAGATTTTGAACTAGCTTTGGAGTCTAAATTATAGGCATCTGGTATCAGAATAAGAATATTTCACTTGCATGACATGTTACATGAATGTCAAACGTCGAGTTGGCCATTTAATTAAATAATTTTGACTATTGCCCCATTCATACATACAAGTTTAAGAAACACTCGTAACTCTCATTCATTGCAAATTTTTCTATTACACAAATGTATACACATATGATCAATGGTAATGATATGAACAAACTATATTACTCGAAAAAAAGTCTTCGACACTATAGTATGCCTTACGTAAAAAACACCTTTTAAACTAAACTTGAACTTATCACTATATCACTATTTGAGATGCCGACCACTCTCATGAGGGTATTCTAAGGCAAATATGTGGTGAAGGATGAGTGTGATGAGTGGTAGTAATGAGTTATGAGGTGCAATCTTGTTACAAACTAAGGCCGACTCTTCCTTAGAATGGGTCATTAATTAATAGCCCAATGACCAATGGAAATACAAGGACCAACGGCTTACGTGACTTCCGAACCACGCAGGTGATGGTCTGATATGTCTAAACGATGGTAGGAGTTGATGCGTGTATCATCAGATGATCACTGAGACTATCTGAGCCGCTTTAGACCTATATCATCCTCTAAACAATTATGCAGGTTTGCCTCCAGTTTTTGACTCAACGGAAGATGATTGAACAGAGTTATTCCGTAGTTAATAGTGTCTTTTTGAAAGAATGATTTAGAATGTGGAGGGCTATTCAAAGACAAGGAATTTTTAGATCATTGTCTTATCATAGCGCGTCAGGAGACTCTCTGCAAAATTTCCAAACGTTTCCGAGCTGTTTAGTCACTGAGGATGCCCTTAGCATGGGCGAAACCTTTGACAATTTTGGAGATGGTCTACTGACGCGGTAGCCGGTATGACACCGGAAGCCAAGAATGCAACGATGACTCCATCTGCTCAAGCCTGTTTAATAGCTTTGGAGTGTTCTTTCCTGTATTCATAGCCAGGGGTCATCCGACCCGATTCCTGGAATCCGACCTGGGCACATCAATCCCAGAGGGGTTAACTCATACATTTTTAACAATTTCAAAATATTTTAGAGATATAACTTATAACAAGATAGCAACGAAAAGTTTGAAAGGTTGAGATGAAACATGAATAATAATTTGACTAGGAACTAACAATTTCGTAAGTTGTATAACTAATAAGTAACAGTCCCGGTTTTGTCCAAATATTGTTGTCTTCAAATTTATTTAGAAATAAATTAGCTATTTAGCGTTTATACAATTAAGATCTATAATAAGTAACAATAATGTTAAAACTTGACCTCTGCTGAACATGAAAATAGAAGCTTAAAACTGTGTTTGATTTCACGAAGACCTGTCTGGAATAAAATAAAAATTGCCCATAGAAACCTGGTTTACACTTCCTATTGCTAGTGACTGGTTAGAATAATATTTTATCTTGTATTATCAATGAATGATAAAATCCCTATAACGCAATATTTGTAAATTTTCAAAGCACGGACGTTTTTTAATCAGGCAATCTCATTATCAAATATAATTAAATATGTATCCTTTCATTGGCTACCTGACACATAAAGCTTTGTTTTCACAATCAAGTTTTGTTTAACTGAACGCAATTTCATGTGACCACATTGTTTTGATGTGGGTTTCTACGTCTAATGCGCCAAGTAGTGTGCCCTAAATGTAATATGAATATAAGAGTAAAATACCCTTGGAAACAATATTTTGTACTTAGAAATTTTTGGTTACATGTTTTGGCTCTGAGGCCATAATCAAAATTAGTGCAATCATGGCCTCAGAGCCGAGACATGTAACCAAACATTTTTTAGGAGGATTTTAGATTAGGAATTAAATTGTTAAAACTTTCTCCACTTAAAATTAATCTTAAAACCAGTGGCTATACCAAATTAATTAATCTTTTGTCAGCTGTAAAATCGTCCAATAAAAATTGGCACGTACATTTTTGTTTACATAACGAATGCCATTTACAACTTAGATTGTATTGACTTTACTGTACCACGAGTATTAAACAGTAGTGAATTTATCGTAGCTATTTACAAGTCCAGTTTATCAGTGTGTAGCCAATATTTTATCAGGTGGAATAATACCCCTGATTATAGAACATTATGATGGACTATTCATGAAATGAAGATAGGAGAAATAAGACTGAGGATTAGGCACAAATACAATCAAGAAGTAAACAGATTGACGCTTTACTAGATGTTTTTATCCTTAGAAAACCTTGGCCTTGAAGAAGGAAACGTGAAATAAATCACACAACAATACCGAAGAGTATTAGTTACAATTATATAAAATAACCTGGACAAATTACGTAAGCGTAACCAAATATAATGTTATAGTACGTAAACTGTGCATAGATGACGAATGGCTGAGGCAGGGAAATCAACATAGTTCGGCAGCCCAAGCACATATAGCGCTGTGAGGGAATTCTTTTGAGAGTATCAAGTAGAGCCACTGACGCACGCATAATTTTGTTTATTCTCTAAAATCGCAAGATTTAATCACATTTAAGTCACCGACATCGGACTAATTCGAGAATTTGGAGCCAAAGGGGGAGATCCCAGCGGTAGACTGGGACTCGTGGCGTGGTCCTGTAATCCAGCTTCATGGAGGGCAGGTTTTGAGGATGATATAGGTCTAAAGCGGCTCAGATAGTCTCAGTGATCATCTGATGATACCCGCATCAGCTCCCACCATCGTTTAGACACATCAGACCATCACCTGCGTGGTTCGGAAGTCACGTAAGCCGTTGGTCCTTGTATTTCCATTGGTCATTGGGCTATTAATTAATGACCAATTCTAAGGAAGAGTCGGCCTTAGTTTGTAACAAGACTACACCTCATAACTCATTACTACCACTCATCACACTCATCCTTCACCACATATTTGCCTTAAAATACCCTCATGAGAGTGGTCGGCATCTCAAACAGTGATTTAGTACTATCAGTGCCTCAACCATGTGACATCTACGCGCAATCAACTTACCATAAAATTGTCTTTGACGTAACCTACTATTTGTACATAATAACAACTTTAACAACAACGGTTGAAGATTCTTGTGCTTGCGTGCTAAATAATCTATGAACAATTTTATGAACATTTCAGTAGGTATGACACAATAAACACTATAATTTTACTGTAATTTTTGTCCTTTTGTCTCATTCGATAATTGTTAAATGAAATAGATCAGTAGTGGGTAAAGTAATTAGTTACGGTTGATTATAGTTGAACTAATTATATTTCACACCAGTCGACACGTTCATTTATGCAAATTTAATTATCCTGTTTCGTTACAAAATAACGATGTAAATGTTATCGTTTTTGCTTTGTTTTTCTCGTCGTGAATTACACACGGTTAGTTAAAGTTTAGTTGAAAGAAAGCAGTTATAAGTTTAGCTTTTAGTTGTTTACAGGTGTGCTTTTTTACAAATCACATTCGTGATCTGGGGTATTTAGTTGTATGAAACGAAAAAAACATATGTTCTGTTCTTCAAACAGGGTTGACTGTTAATCATGTCTAATTATTTGTCAAAATTAAATAGGAAAAATCTAGTAGCCCAAGGAGTTACAAAGGTTCAAAACAAAATATCTATGGACCTTTAAACTGTCAAGCACAATACAAACCCGTTAAGCACATAAAATAAACGTTCAAACTATGTTTCAAGTAGGTTTACTATTTACTAAGCATAGGTTTCCTTTTTATTTGGGGTTTCAACAGTAAAAGTAATGATAAGAAACCAAAATCCAGAGCTTTTTACATGTTCATCTATACGAGTCCAAAACAGAAATGATAGTACTTTCCGTTCGCTGTCGGTTCGCTTGTCGAGGATCGTTCGGGGTGTGGTACGCTAGGCCATGGGGGGGATAGACGACACAGCGCCATTGTTGCCAAAACAGCAGAACATAATCGTACTTCGACCTGTACCATTTTTTTACGTTTCGCTCAGAAACTGAAAAAGATATGACAAAATGTTTGAATTGAAAAATGTAGATTATTCCTTGCTACCCTGAAAATTTTTTCCATCAGAATGGAAATTGGATCACTCATTTAGGTGCTAGCGTTTCGAATACCCGGCTAATTTTACCCTCTAAAAACCACCCACAAAATTGAAACCTATTTAACCGTTTCTTAGAGGTTGGTTTTAGTCTACTAGAAACAGGTCAACCTCACAATCCTATAACATAATCACGTAAAGTATTTTGAATGACAAAATTGTACGTGAAATGTAGTCTGATTTATTTAAACCTGATTTTATGTCATCTTTAAATTGGTATAACAAAAAAACTAGTAGAGGTAAAAAGGTTTGAAATTTCTTTTCTTTTGAGGTGCCACAAAGGGGGGATTGTATTTAAATGATTTGGGGGCCCTCCCACCCGGATTTTGGGTAGGGGGTGGGTGACGCAAATTACGTCAAAAAACTTCATATAGTCCTGTAAAAACATTCCTTTAACGGTTTTAAAAATATTTCCTTTTCAAAAGTTAAGTTGGGGGCATTTAAAACTCACCCCTATATCGTAGATTCAAGTAAGTGCCAAAACACAAGGAAAAGATGTTCGCCTTATCACTCACGTCCTTAAGGGTGTTTTTTATTTGAAGATATACTCGTACTTTTTTAATCAAAACTATTTAACGACTGTTGCTTCAACACTTAACTAGCACTTTAGATTAAACCTCGTTATTCTATCAACAGCAAGCATTTCATATCAATCTCGAAAAAACAATACAAGTATTTCCCAAACAATATAAAATCTATTTGTAGTATTTCCAAGATAAGATTAGACACCGTACGTGTACGAATGCAGCTATGCTCGTGGTTTATCAGTGAAGATTGACGGTCCTCTATTGTCAGGTTTATACGGTACATAGGTAGAATGTGACAGTGTTAGGTTTTATAGAGGTATTTACGACATTGTAAACTGTCCAGCCCGAGGGTGGTATAAAATCACATTGTTCCACACTTTACTACAGCCCCGTATGCTCACTGAGTTGTCACTCTTTTCATGTTTTATAGTATCGAATGTGCTGATGATCGATCAACTCCACCATCGTGTATTGTGTGGTTTGACTTGGTATTTCCATTGGCTATAATGACCATTCTAAGGAAGAGTTGTTTTGTCATTACAGTTGACAAAATTTTACGATACACTTTGACAATATTTTACAATTATGTAATATAGATTTACAACGTTTTAAGTGAAAGTTTTGAAAATATTGAGAACAAGATAGAGCTGTAGTAGACGACAAAAATTATGCTAACACACGTGTTTCATACGGTATCATAAATTTGTATGCTAAGTTTAATCATAATAGGATCATACATACAGTTTTGATAGCATAACAAAAAGGCAATTGCAAAACAAACAAATTTTAATTGTTTCTTTTGTCACTTATGTTTGAAACATATTATACAATAAATAAATGTCAATGTTGTCGAAGTAATTGCTAATAAATGCTGATCGTGCTATAAAGTTATCCATGAGAGCCTTGCAGGGTACTTTTGGATTGTTTAAGACTCGACCTTCACGTTATGCTATTTATTCTCCCCTTGCAATAAAGGTAACTTCCGGTGCTATACCCCGTTATAGGAAATTCGCTAGGATTCACGATAGCGCTTGTGGCTACGCGTTGGTTAGGCCTATATGTTTTATATTTTTTCCGTCTTGTTGTAGGCCAACATTTTCATTCTTATTTCAGTTAAAAGCGGTTTTTTAAGAGAGACTATTCTGTTATAATTTGAGTTTATATTTTATTAATGAAGCCTTTCCAATTGATTGTGTCTCTCTTTTGACATATTATTGAACTTGTAGCCTTTTTGATTAGTCTAAATATGTTTGGCTATAGCACAGTTATAGATACAAAAGTGTAAGTACCTTCAAGAGGCCAACTGATTTGTAAGTAAAGAGAGGTTATTTCCTCGTTCATTTGTCTTGAACTTTTATTGGCAAAGCGTTGTTTAAATAATTAAAAAGAGGAAAGTTAATTAAAAGTAATAATTAATTTGTTCATTTGTTATTCTTCGTCGTATTTTATTCCTTTGCGTTTCTACATGAAATGAATTAAAAAGCTCAATTTTACTGCATTGTAAAGAGTTTTATTTTCTTTCCTTTTTTGTATCCCATTGAGTAAGACAAGTTAATACATTTTACAAGTCTATTGTCCTGTTAACCTTAAAAACGTACGATTTTATTGATAAACTACAGGTTTCATAATCGAGAAAAGGCTATTTTACGGTCGGGTATATTTCAGAATAAAGCTGTTTTAGGAAGATAATAATAATAATGTTTTGTTGCCGGAACAAAAAAAACTTGCATAGATAAGTACATAAAACAAATACTTATACACGTTTTATAACTTTAACAATTTTGAGATTTAAAGTCCAATGTTGATATTATATCTTCCTCAAAAATCTTAGGGTTTCCAATGTAATGTTTACGTAGATTAGAAAAAGGACGGGTCAAAGTACACTGCCTTGAGGCACTCCTGAAACCGTTATCAGAACGTTGACGTGGCAAAATTCAAATGGTGGTTACTTTTAGTAAATGAAACTTGAACACATTGAACTCTGTCTTTTAGATAGGATTTAAACCAGTCGAAGATTATTCCCCTAATGCCGATTTGCTCCAGTTTATTAAGGATCATTTTATTACGTTTACGTCAGTGTAGAACAACTCAAATCGATAGGTTTTATCAAATTTGTCTACCAAGACATACATGGTCACTGCTTAATACAAATTGGGAAATTACAACCAGGAAATTAAGAGTACGATAACGAGTAACTACGATATTTGTATTGAGTGTATTTAAATGCAACGGAGGCAATTAAAAGTTTTCCTCTGCCTGAGTAGAGTTAGGTTTTGCTCCTAGGAGAGAGAGGCTGGAGAGCACTACACAATAAGCCAATTACAAGTTTCATAGCTTTTGGCGAAGCTTCAAGGGGTTGTTCCACTATCTTCATTGTGTATCATCAAAAAATTGTTCATGAAGTTTGGCCAATTAATTCAAATATATTTTTCACTTATGATGAAGGCAGTTTTTGTTTTCTTTATAATATATGCGTAGTCATACCCTAGAAAAAGTTGGTTCTTTTGTTACTTATGTTTTGAGACCTATCACACTAAATAAAATATGTCCGTGTAAATGAAATAATTTGAATTAAATACCAATCGTTCTATTAAACTATTCATAATAGCCTTGCCGGGCAATTTGAATTGTTTAAAATTCTTTAGTAATAAAACAAAATCGAATATATTTTATTGTGAAAGCATTTGATTATTTTGAAATAAAATGTACCCTCTTCAACTTTAAAATAGTGAACAGTTTCCAAACGCATCAACATATAGTAGGTCCGGAACCGCTTACTAGTAGATCCTCTACATGCTCTCTTTATTTGAGAGATCATTCACAAATAAAAATGGCATTGGGAAATTGTTCACCGTCCACTTGTTCATACTTGTGGGGAGAGGAATTTTGAAATACCTTTTATAAAACTCTGCACGATGGATACAATATTTGAATATGCGTTTACACTTTTATAATCAATCATTAATACAACTACACTTTAAACTTCAATGTAATACAAGGATCCATACCGAATCAATCGCCTGTATGTGCTTGCTGTACAACAATCAAGACAGCAGCCACGTCAGTAGATCCTTTGTCAGTGATTTGTCTCATTGTTCAACGTGTGATTGTCTGCCTCTACATCGACATGTCCAATCATAGATCCAATGAAGTGAGGCGTAACAAGCAGCAAGCGATGAACATAGATGACATTATTGTGAGCATAAAGAGCATAGGGAAGTGTTTTCATTGTTCTGTATTAAATCCAATAAGAGTCTCTAGAAATATAGATTTATCTTTTATCTTTGATAGCTGGAATTAAATAACAAAGGTGTTGAACAGTTCAACTGTTCATCTAGCACAACTTCACCGGAATAAAGTCAGCTCCACTCAAACGAAATTTGGGGAAGAGGGAGTAGGTGCATCTTATGTGTTGGTCATACAAGAAAGGAAGTGGTAGTTTTCATCTGAAAATCCACATTAAAGAAAGAATTTTTTTGGATGGTCATTGTTGAAGTTTGAACTTTGAGAAGATATAAGAACAATAGTATCTGTACATTGCTGGGTGAGTGGCTAAGGTTAGCCTTCAATTTCACGGTCAAGCTAAACCAACTTCAACCCCGAATTCATTCTTCTACTAATTATACGTGAGCTGTGATTCCTTGGGTGGCTTGAATTCTATTGAACACGTCCGTGAAAATCCGAATGAAAACCAATCCTAGGTTAGAGAGGCTGCAGCCGTCATGTTAAATATTGGAGTCAACAGTAACCTGTTTCAAACTGACACTTCAATATGGACAATTAGCATAGAAGTTGCTACATATTACTTGTACATTTGTCACTAAATAAATATTGAATTTTTCATGTATAGTGTGTTTTTTTTATAAAAACAACACGCTCGGAATTTCCTATTATACATTTTGTTAAGGAAATACATGTTTGCTTTATATGCTACATCAGTAACCTAGACAAAACATCGTCTGCAAAACTTTCCCATGTTAAATTCCCTATCTCGTCAAAGCGCCGCTGCTCGAGCTATATCCGGCCACCTCTTTATGGCAAGACATTCCTACTGTAAATTTATTTACCACTTCTAATTGAATGAAATGTTTGGTTCCAGGAGCAGATAGACTGGTCGCAAGCCCTGGTGAAGCAGGTGGGCGGCCTGGGCGAGCGCTACCACTCTTGGGTAGTCAAGCCTGTGGACCGACAAGCTCGCCTGTTCGACGCTGATTGGTTAGAACAGCTCACGGTGGTGCAGTGGTACGTCGTCCCCATCGTCTGGGTGCCGGTCTGCATCATCCTCCTCTACGTGTCCCACATTCGACTAGTCAATGTCGTAGACTCTCGTGGTAAGTCAACAGCATGTGATACTAAGAATTAAAGGAATTAAATGGATAGTTCAAGGGATTGTATAAATTTCCTTTCATTGTTTAACTCATCAATTACAAAAATATCTCAGGTTTCTCCGAACACTTCAGGAAAAAGAACTAATGCCTATATTTTGGGTAGTTGGGAAACTCCACTCGTTAACAAGGGCCTAACTTTAAGAAGAAGGTCTTAGGTCAAATGTTTACTATAGTGAAGTGTAAGGTTAGATATTTAGATTTCCAAATGCCTGCAGAAAGTAGAGAACAGTTTTTCTTAACCTTTAGGCTTTCACAGCCGGTGTCACAACTATAATCTAGTCCTTACGGTTCACACGTTGCGTCCAAACTTCATAATTCGGTTGAAATATTTCGGCCTCGCTGTGGAGTGCCATCTACAGTCACTGATTGGCTGAATCTGAGCTACTTGGTGTCTGCTGTCCTATTGCTGTGTTGCTGTGGCAGCCCTATCACTAATAGGACAGCAGACAGCAAGTAGCTCAGTTTCAACCAATCAGTGACTGAAGATGGTCCTCTACAGCGAGGCCGAAATATCTCGACCTACTTATGAAGTTTGGACAGGGTGTAAACCGGAAGAACTAGATTATATAGTAGTTTTTCTCCTAAATTGACCAGAAACTTTTGAGAGAACAATGTTCCAACAGCTCTCCGCCACCATTATGAACTTTCAATCTAATACCATTAATTATGTTTCAAAATAACTAGAGTATCCAAATACTCGCAACAGTGAAAATAATTTATAGACAACATTCTAGGACAAACTATGAGGTCTGCTTGGAATAGTCAGCAAATACAAAGTCTAGAAACAGTAAATTCACAGTAACGTATGAAAGAGCCCATTGTTTCACATTGCAGAACAACACAGCTGGATTATTGTTTGGCTTTTACAAACAGCATATGTTTAGAGCTCATTAGAGGAGTAGAGGGAAGGGGTCTCTAGAGTTCTCTCTCATCCCCTTGGGTTCTTAGGTCAATAGTGGGAAGCGCTGTTTCTACATCTACATCATATCACCTGACAATGTATTTAGCAAAGACAGTGTTCTAAAATAGTTTAAGGCCTTTTCAAGTATTGTAATTTCTTCGTTGTTGGTTGTGCGTGCGTATGCGTGCTCTTTGTTCAACTAAGCCTCAGGTTGATTCATATTCTAAATGTTTAGTCCTTGAAAAGGAGCTATTTACTTTGGAACTAGTATAGGACTTGTTTCTACAAGAACTATTGACAGTCCTAAATTCTCAATATAAGAATAGTGCGTTTTGGAAATTAATATTTGTGTGAATATTTTGGAGACATGAAACCCTATTATTTTTATTTATTTAGGGTAGTGTTCTGTGCAACCTTTACGTAACCCTTTTCAAACAACATTTTAATCATGCGTGTAAATTAGTCATTAACTTAATTTAATCATCATTAATCAATCATCATTTAATGTTTAAACATCTAACAACAGACTTGCTTCTTCTAGTAGATTTCGACGTGTATCGCTAATCATTAATAAATAATATAAAGTATTTCCACGTGGGTCTTGCCTCTCTATCTCCATTTTTAGCTCACAATGCAAATGGGTAATTTGAGTGTCGGAGTAAGGAATCGGATATAGTTTATTGTAGTGGTTGATCAAAAAGCAATTCCTGCGGCTAATCTCCTCTACTCTCAGTGGATTGAAAAAAGAAATTGGATCTTCTCGGTTCATTTCATCTTCACTGACTTTGCAACTTAAATAACCCAACCACAGAATCCTGATTAGAAAATGTCTTTCAGATATTATCTGATCTTCTACTTCATAACAAAACTTTATATTGAAACTGTGTTCAGTAGTTTATAAACTAAGTGGAAAATAACATAACATTTAAAGGTTCTAGCTTTATTGTGATATACAAACAACTTTAATATAGTACAAACCTTGAAATAATTTTTATCGGTATTTTGCAGTACTTATCTTAGTTTCAAGAAATCCAAAACTGTGATTTAGTATTTAACAAACAGGCCGAATTAAAAACGCATGTCGATTCGTACTCACAGCCTTGTTTCGGCTTTCGATAATATATATTACCACGTCATTGTCTAACCTGTACCTATCAACATCAAGAAATGTAATCTTATATAACTGTACAATTTTGTGTTCAGTTCTAATATCTGTTTTGCTTGTACCTAATATCGATTTTGCGTAAAATGTTCATAATTTTTCTGAGATACATGAATTAGCTTTGCTTTTACTCTCCTTGTCTCAGCAAGGTGTTTGGCATCTCCAAAGGGATCGCTATTGACTCTTCAGTATGGAACATAAATGTCAACATATTGATGTTCCACTTGCACACTCCTCTAGAAAGGTTCCCCAAGGAATGCCAGTCTGCCTTCCTCCCCCTCCAACCCTCACCTTCACACCCCTTCACCTTTACCTTAACTGCTTGACCTGATTCTTCTCCACTCAGTTCATATCAATTTCTCAATTACTTCATTGTCTTTTAGTTTTAAAACTATTAACTACTTTAGTTAAGTTGATGTTTATCATAATGTATATTAAAGATATTCCTAAGGTAATTCATAACCGATATAAATAGAATACAAGGACGGCCCGTAATCTGTGGTTTTGACCTCTCCCTACGTCATATTGTGACGTCACAACGTCCAAAACTTATCCAGATCTCAAGATGTTGCCAACAGAATAAGGATTAAAGTTCATTTGCAAGTTATACATAGCCTATACTACACATAAGATTATTAATTTTAATCATTCATTTAGGTTAGCATTACAGAGGAGTTTTTTAACTTTACATAAAAACCTCTCTCTCTAAATCATTGAAATTAGGTAAAACAAAGTAGGTTATGTTGTAGACCACTTTATAATGACACTAAACAATAAAAATCACATACGTTTGACAAACACCCCAAGTTCAACCTTTTGTGGCTTGTATCTGAACTCAAAATATGATTATTGCTTTTGGTTGTCGAAACCCAGCCACTCTCACTAAAGTTAGTTCGATTTTCATATGGTTTTTAGTCAATAAAGCATCCATAACACAAACCAAAATAAAAATAAATAAACCCTAAAACGATTTAACAGTTTGAAAATTTGACGCTCAACCTTATTAATATGTAGGACATAATTTATTAAATTGCTTTACCACTTTGCTGGTTAGAATGTACAAATACACAACGTAGAACCTTGAAAATATAAGCAGAAGGAGAGGAGACAGATATGAGTAATCTTTAGAAGATTCTTAAGTACAGTACGTTTAATACAAGATAAACCATTATCAATAACCTTTCAAGTGCACTAAATGACACTTTAATATAAGTATTTTTGATAAACGGTTGTTTTTTATTTGTGTTGTATTAAGCCTATAGTTTTTTATGAAAGAATAACTATGGCTTAAAATAATGAAATTTTACTATAGTCTATATATTTTGAATTAGAATTAAAACTTAAAAAATAACTAACGCTGATTTTTTGTTGTAAACATTTTGGGTTCTGTGCCATAAATTGTTACAGTTTTGTATAGCCTAAACCCATTTTTCGGGGAACGCTCCTTCAAAAAGGCACTTCCAGTGTCATTCATCCGCTGTTACAGAAAATTCCCTAGGATTCACGGTAGTGCTTATGGCTACGTGTCGACTATGCGTACATTAAAATGTTCTTATGTGTATCTTATTGTAATATGTTAAGTATCCATTGAGTATCAAACGTATTTGCATATTTGATATACTTACGTTTTCCAATCTTACTTCGTTGAAGAGTCGGCCTTAGTTTGTAACAAGACTACACCTCATAACTCATTACTACCACTCATCACACTCATCCCTCACCACATATTTGCCTTAAAATACCCTCATGAGAGTGGTCGGCATCTCAAATAGTGGTTTAGTGATGTGTTTTTTTTCAGTGAACGAGTGCATGTACCTGTGTGGAGCTGTGGTGTTAGGACTCTCATCTGGCCCACTATAGAGTACGCGACGCATCGCTGGGTATTCCATCTCAAGCCGCCCGACTCCATACCGTTCCTCATAGCAGTCCACTTCTGCCTGCATGGCCTCCACCATAAGGTAAACTATAAGTATCTAGTTAGTCTGTAAGCACAGAGAACTGAGGTACTGCAGAGGTTCAATGGGATGGGGAACTTTAGTCGTCAAGTACATCACCAAGCACGGTTGCCATAGGGCCCCACGGAGCAGTAAGGTGCATGATATGGTGACGGATTTGATTATAGAACTAGCGTTTTCTTCATAACAAAAAATTAAACGTCTATAAAGATTTTCTTGCCTGTGATGTACAAAAGTAGCTGAATAGAATGGTAAAAACTGATAAAAGTCTATGGTGAAAAATGCTTTGATTGCCTGCTAACCACTATAATGTTGTTTTATTATTAAAAGTTTTACTTTAAATAAGGCCTTAAAGTTTAGTAAATTAACTCATTTGTTTGTGACATTTTTTTCCAGTGTTTGACTTGTGAAATAAAATCAATTAAAATCCTAGCAAACATGTACGTACATAAGCTAACCAAATCCAGTGTTACAGTAGAAAACAGTTTAAAACTCTGCCGAAACATTTGAAACTATTTTCTGTTCTTTTTACTCTTTTAATTGGGTTCAAACGCCAATAAAATCTTAGATTAACAAACAAAGCGCTAATATCGTTCAGTTTTGACAGTGAAATATGATCAGCAGACAAAGTCGATGGCGTAGTTCTGACAAAATGTTACGCGTAAGAAATGTATATTTTGGGTAAAGATACGTAGATACAGGTTTTGTATTTGTCTTTACTAGAGTTCAAAACCTCAAGTTCAGTAACCGAAAACTTAAATAGCTGTTTGATTACACTGGAATAGAAGTGAAGACCGAAGATTTAGCACCAGAAATGGGTGTTGCACTGGCTTCAGCCCATCCCACTGACGAATCAACTTGACTCCCGCGCGCCAGTGGTGATTTCCCAAACCATGCATGTAAATGCGATTCGCCAATGGTATACTAATATCAGCTGCAGTTAAATATTTCAACCCATCAGAAAACCACGAAAGGTAGCAGCACTGTTAAGTCGACTCTTCATTGGGATGTAATGTGAGTCCATTATACCCGGCAGTATTTGCTGAGTAGTTCTCACCATCAATCAGTAGTTCAGCGATGTTTCATCATTCATTCATTCAAAGTCAACGTGATTGGGTTTGTGCTCTACGCCCATCCGTGCTAAATGCGTCTACCTTCTTACACACCTTCGTGCCAAATCCTTCCATCTTCTAGCATACCTTAGTGCTAAATAGTTCTACCTTCTTACATTCCTTCGTGCTACATCATTCTATCTTTTTACACCTATCCCGCATCCGTGCTAAATTCTAAATGCTCTTGTACTTCTACCTTCTTGCAGACGTCCGTGCTCAATCTTTCCACCTTCTTACACCTTTTCGTGCAAAATCCTTCTATCTTCTACCACACCTTAGTGCTAAATATTTCTACCTTCTTACATTCATTCGTGCTACATCCTTCTACTTTTTACACCTATCCCGCATCCGTGCTAAATCCTTCTATCTTAAAATCCTTCTGCCTTCTTACGCCCATTAGAGGGAAATAAGACTTTGTTTCCACGAAGAACCAATGCTGAAACGCAGAGTTCTCAAACGGCGACGTGGTGGGGTGACTCTCCTCGATTCCCGGTGTTGACCTTGAAAGAGACCTACGTTTTATACTTCCCTTAGGGCTTTGTTATTTTAATCAGTTAGTCCTTTTCTTCCATAGCTTCTTTTTTCCTTTTTTACCCTATACTTATGGACAGTCCTCTATTAATAGGCCTACAGTCGAAAGGCAAATGTGTGAAAATGAACGCATGACCTTAAACAATTCCAATACAAATTCTACATTGATTTCAGGTGCCTTTCGACGAGCGACGGTTAGTGTTCCCCCCTGTGCCCGCGGCTGCTCTAGCTTGTCTCATCTACTTCATCTACAGCGCCATGTTCCCCCCCTGGGCAGTCACTTCCATCGGGGCTGGCACCCTTGCAGGTACTTCCACACTTGTAGTTCCAGCTAAGTTCAAACATTTACTTTGGGTGTTCGGTATTTTTTATTGACAAGTTTCGAACGTAAAATAATGCGTAGTCAGAAATTTAATATGTAAAGTTCACTCGGTTCGTATGTTTTCCTTTTTGGTCGTTAAATAGATTTATATTGGCACAACTATAATTTTCGTTCAATGTGATGACATCAACAGGATGACGAACAGCATAGCATGTATTGAGGAATTAGTTATAAGTGAGAATATCTTGTCAAAAAGTAATTGATTTATTTTTTATTTTGGGGTTACCTGGCTTCGTAAGTTTATAACTATTTCAAAAATATAAAAAGAATATATATTTAAACTGGTCCAAATGTTTGTCCAACGTCTTGTATACGTAGTTTTATTACATCTTTTAAGGGAGGACTTTTAGACATTACGTTTTACTGAAATTCCTGATGCATTAAGGATTTGTCCTTGAAATATGCCTTTTATTCTCATTTAAAGATGTTTAACTTGTACATTTAAACTTCACAAACCTTTAAAGCTACAAAACCAACAGTATTTCATGTTGCTTGACAATACAAACGAGTGGTTCAAGCCACAAATCTCAGTTAATGAAGTTTTGTTTATCGTGTTTAGTTTATTCAGTGGTTTTACTGCAAGCTCTGGTTTAACTAACCAACAGTAAATAAGATCTAAGCAGTTAATCATCAAGAGCAAATCGCAGCTGGTTATAATATTGTTTTACTTATTTTATTTAACACTACTTGATTATCCATTTAGGTATTTCAAAATACAATTTATTAAAGTTTATTACATTATTACATTTGTAATTTGCTGCATTAATCTGGCGATTAAATAAAATATATTTGTCATTATTTATAAAACATTTTATTTATAGCTGGAAAATTTAATTTAATAATGGTAATAAATCTTTGAATAAACAGATTTTATTTCAGTACGATACCAACAAACGTCCTAGACTCTGACAGTACCAAAAATAACTTTTTCCTACATATAACTTTTTTTATGAAATAACTGTGATAAAATACATGTTATGTTTCAGGTTATATAATGTACGATATGATTCATTACTACTTGCACTACGGATCGCCAAAGGAAGGCACGTACCTCTACTTCATGAAGAGATATCACAACCAACATCACTTTGTGCATCACAACCACGGTACAGACCAAACAAACACTTCTATCACTACATTTTGTATAAAAACTTTGTTGTTTATATTTGTGGTTTCCGGAAAATATGATACAAGTTAAATCCATGAAGATCAATCAAAACCTCCTTGAATCGGAATCATTAGGTTTGGGTGTTGTAAAAGTTCTATTTTCTAGCAGCGATAACCACGGTAGTTCTAGAATCGTGGGGGCTCCAGATGCAAATTATTGGACGAATATATTGTGGATGTAGGTTTCTTTAGTTGATCACTCAGAATTGCTACAAAATAACCTTAAGAGACTAGTCATCAAGGCCGCTGAGGAAAATTCTGAACCCCGGTGAAAACTCTTCAGAAAAACCATTGTACTTCCTTATCCACATTATGTCTTCAGATGTATCAATTTACATCAATTAGAAATGTTCCATTAAAAACCATCGTGAATAGGGAAAATGGTAACTGTTGAAGGATCGTCCTATTGTGGACCTGGACCTTGATGGTTTCCGACAATGTCTACAGATCGTTAACATGAATTCAAATATCGAGGGCCCATTCGGATTGCTACCTTGCTTTGCGCACCGGGAAATTGAGGCAACCGAAAAAGATCGCATATGAAAAAGTCGAGATCCAGCGAGGAATCGCCACAAGTTCTATTGTGAACCTGAAGCTCGACAGCTTACCGTAAAATTAATACTTAATGCTTACACCAACCTGAAAATCGGGGCCGGTCAATAAATTAGGAAAACTCAAGACATCGTCACATCTAACTGATCAAAGAACTCACCTTTGTTAACCCTAAATAAACATTTAATGTGTAAAATACAAGGTTTTTGTATATAGGTATTATAATTATCATTTTCAACTTACTAAAGGACCACGGTAGTGTACAAATTCATTTTAGACATACAATCACAAAAAATTGTTTGGAGTAGTGTCCTGAATCCGCCATCCTCACTGGGGGTTTCCACACCCCAAGCACCCCTTCCTCCCTTACCAATAGGGGTTTGGCCTCTCATTCAGTGCTGCCCAGGCTTCTGTGAGACTGACTACGATAGAAGCAGAGACAACTTAGTCAAAGTTTGAAAAATAGGCTGTAAAAGGTAAAAACACTCTAATATTGAATGACTCCCTTCAGTTTTAATATTGAAAAATAATAGAATAAAATGTGTTTTGTAGGTTTTGGGATCAGCAACCACGTGTGGGACAGAGTGTTCAACACAGGCATCATGCTGCGGAAGCTCAAATACACACTGAAGTGGTGACCACTGAAGTCAGACACAATACTGTAACAACATCACTGTCAACGTACGCTTGCTTTCAACCCAGCTGTCGAGTATTATTTATTCTATCCTATGTGTATTATATGTAAAAATAAATGTATATGCTATTCACTGCCTTCGTTAGTGTTTGTTTGTTCTTAGCCATCCACCAATAAAGAATGAAATGTTATTATTTCTTGAGGTATTTGTAAAGGGACTCGTAAAATCAAAGAAAAGCTGAATATTTAGTCCTATAAATGTATTGTTCACAACAAAAGAGATTAATTATAAAACGCCAAAGACACAAAATATACCTATAAACTAAAAAAGCACAGTATATTTCAATGTACTATTTAATGTTTGTAACAGAAATAATCTACTCTAATTTACCTTTTAAAATGAATTTATTTCATAAAACCATAGTGGATGGCCTAGGAAAACTTCAGTTTTGAAAACTACTTGATCTGGAAGGAATATATCTTCTCACCGAAATTCTAAGAACAAAGAAAATTACATCATTACAGAGGTAATATGTCTATAGGTTTCCATCCTAGTACCCACTTAGCAAAAGTTTGTCTTCAGGACAACCTGAGGATGTTGCGACGAGATATGCAAATTATCCTATGAACGTCCTAAACATGTCCCGGGATATCCTGAGGAAAACGTAGTGTCCGACCCCAGGGATGTCCCTGAGATTATCCCAGGATATCCCAGGAAGGACTCGTTATCTCCCAATGTGGTCCTAACTCCTAATAATATTCCAGAGTCTACTTGTGACATCCTGTTGTAGCTCTACACTAGTCCCAAAGTTTTCTTTTAATGCCCCAGTAGGAGCTGACTTGTGATATCCTATCATAGTCCAAGAATTTACTCATGATACCCCATTGTAAACCTAAAGTAATCTCAAACCTAATTCATGATATCACATCACCGTCCTACTTACTTATGTACAGAGGGAACAGATTAACTCTTTCGGATCACTATTACCAGTTCGTTTATCCATGGTTTAGGAAGCTCACTCTTATTGGAAATTACATACATTTACAAGAAATCTGCACATATTGGAATATTTGCAGATTTCTTTTAAATTTATGTAATTTCCAATAATGTTACATTACTGGAATATTTGCAGATTTCTTTTAAAAGAGTTTATATTTTTCCGACTCACCTACACATTTACTACTAATCCTACAAATTGTTTTTAGACGAAATAGGACATACAAATTAAAAACAGATGTATAAAAAAGCCAACTTAAAACTGTTGTAGTTAAAAAAAGTATTACATTGCAATTAAAATTTTAGTTGGGATGATATACAAGTACTTTAATATTTATTAATATGTTAAATCCAAATTTAACGCTGTAAATATTACACATTTTAAGTTTATGCATTGGCACTAAAGTAATAATACCAAAAGGTTTCAATGATTAAGAATAAGGCTGACAATACACATTTGAAATCCTGTAATTAGTATATGGTCACACAGCGTCAAAACATAGTATTTATCTTGAAATATTTCGGTCTCAAAGTGGAGTAGCAGCTTTAGTCACTAATAATTCTGCCAATCAGTGCTGAAGAATGAAGATATTTTATGCTAATTATTACGATTTTTGACGTCGTTTTGTGAGCGTCAGAACTAGATTATCGATTAGTTGGTCTGTTTTAACAATTGTATAGTAGTTTTACTTGTACATCGTTTTTATTTATGATCCAAATGAAGTAGAAACTAAAGTTTTAAACAATTTACCAGATCATACAAAAATAAAAACCAACCTCATATATTTCGAAGAAAATTATTGAAAGGTTATTAACCATGAATACTTTTTATTCTACCAAAGATTTTTTTAATTTAAAAATTGGAAAATAAACGTGATATGATCAAAGGAGCTTAAGAACGGAAGATGTTAGCCCTTAATTACAATTTATGTTATTTGTTACACACGTGAAAATATGTAGTAATAAAGAATTATTATGATATAATATTATGCAACATCTCTTATTACTATATTAAAAATTATAAATATGCATAAATAAATAAGTCAACCATGTTCTTTTATCACATTAATCGCGCTGTATGTGCATGTACCTGATGCGGTACGTTATGGGGAGTCCTGAGGCTCGCGTGGGATATTGTGGGACATGGGATGTGCTGAGGAAACCCTATTTGATCCCGGAGGGTTTTAGGACATTGAGATCATTATGGTATATTCCAGGGACATTGTGTGTTGAATGCGGAGTAGCCCTGGTTTAATTTTAATTGATATTCATTGTATTTAGCCACGAAACTGTGTAATATACTATATAAGTGGTGAGTTACGTGGTCATATTCGTCACCATGTACTAACTGTAACGTGTTTCACCCATACTTGACAATCCCTAGCTGGAGCTATCATAAGTGTTCTTCAATGTGTTTAATGTGTACTGCCGCCTAGAGATGGGACCGTTGTCCTGAACCCCACTCATTGGGAACTGTTTGACGAGATAATTCACCATTTATATAGTTTGAAGGAATCATTAGGCTTCAGTCGCCTATTTCCGCCAACTTTTAAGAAAATAGATAACTCAGGACAACTTGCCGTAGACAGCATCCAAATGTGCACTCCAATCAAGCCGGGCGTTAAGGTGAAATCCCAAAAGTTTTACATGAACATTAGGATCAAGTTGCGCATTGCGAGATAAGGTGTCCACTTGCCCCAAATCAGGCATTCGCTTCAAGAAGACTCGTCGACGCGGACTTACGGACAGAAGCAGGCGACATTCCGCGGGACAGAGCCGTGGTGTCATCGGCAAACAGTGTCTCAGAGTTGGTCAATATCATTGATGAGATGTCATTACACGTATGACACGCAGACTCATATTATTAGTTTCTCAGCGGTACCTACACTTTTAAGAGTGCACTATCACACTATCTGTGGTACAATTTCAATTTTTTTAGCAGATTTAAGCTCTAAGTATACTAGTTTAAGCTACAAGCTATAAGTATACTGGTATATGGCTTACACCAGTAATTTACATGTCTCGTAGGACTGTAGGGACAGAGCCGGCCGAATATAGAGAGCGCGGGTCCAACTGTGAGTCCTGCTTTATTATACTGTGAGTCCAACGGGAGTGAAACGGCAAACCCGTACAATAAAATATGCTCTATGATTCCGTACCAGCCGAATTGAGTAAGTGCTGCTCCAACTCAGATTACTGCTTATAACATGGAGGACAAACAGCAAACCTATGCATTAAACGGCAAACCCATAAATACTAATCGAAGAAAGTATCGAACACACAATGACGACTATCGAGCTATTCCCGTACTGTTGTGTCAATATCGAGAGGGTTCATCTCTGGTCAATTGCAATTTTGCAACTCAAGCAGAAAACAAGCTAATGTATTAAAAAATAGAATCATTGCATGCTTTGCTTGCAAATGCTTGCACGAAGAGTCAACAGTGCAATCTGTTAACATGTCTGATTCTGAAAGTAAAGTCGTCGTAGAAAAAAGTGGTGGTGAAGTTTCTGAAGATGCGGTAGCATCGCCCCCAGACAACCTGTTAAAGGCAGAAGAAAAGACGGCGGAAGTAGTGAGTAAAACATTTAAAATACAATAGCCTTTGTTATTGAATTTTTTGACTAATCAATAAGCACCTCAATTTTCTAGGCTAGGTCTACAATTTGAGGTTCGTTTAGTCCTGTAGTTGAAACTATTATTGCTGTCGTGAGTTTAATCCAGGCTACCCAAGCAGTTCTGAAACATACTGAAAGTTTTTCTGGGCAGAATAGTTTGGCCTAGCTTTCTTGAAAAGTAGTCTGCCTATTGGTGGATCTTTAGGCCATGACTAAGCCTTGGCTTACAAGTAAACTTAATTTTAATACATATTTGGCTTACCAGCCTTTGACTTTTGAGTCTGTCCTATTCAAGCAACCTATTTCCCCATGTAGGCTTAGTGAATCAGTTTGGACCTAATTTGTAAACAAGTTATCGATTAACTTTATTCGCAGTAATAGTACCTAAAGGGCCAATTATTACAGATCATATTCTGATTCAGACCTACATAAGGTCGTGTTTTTATGAAATTATGACTAATAGTTTGTTGGTATTTTTCCAGTATAGTGACTTGTCTTCTCATGAACTAAAGTAAGATGATCACGGAAAATCAAATAGGTTATGGATCATCTAGCCTTTAGGTAGTTAGGTTAGTTTAAACCCAAGTTAGAACAACTCCCTTCTTCCAAAACTTCCCAGGTTTTCTTTGAGGGCAAGTGTATATTATAATAATCGTATTGGCTGAGTGACTATCAGACTTTGAGTTCTAAAGCAGTGGTGTAAGTGTTTACATATTACCCTCAATAATATATCCTGCGCTAGCTGTATATGTCCAATAAGTTCGAACTGGTTCAATATGGTGCCTTGAGCTTAAGAAAGCTCTGCCCTTGATTTATCTGCCTTGATTTTTACCCAATTTTATGGACTTGTACTAAGATTTAAAAGAATTGGACGATTATCTTAATTGTTTAGTGTAAACAACCAAAAATTGTCTAATTGCTGAAATTTGGACTAAGGCTACTAACTTAATTGAAGAAATGTTATATGTTATAAGCTTACCTAGCAGTAAAGAGATTGGAGTTCTGTTCTGAGTCTAAATCTACAAGCAGTTTGCCCGGTTTAGTAACATTTAACAATGCACGTTGACAACTAACTCAGTAAACCACGGTCTTTGAAACTAAATGAAATGAAATCAGTCTTTATTATGTGGCGATGTTAGGACTATAAATTCCTCTCTTCCACTTAACCACCTGGCTTTGTGGACTGATGTGGCCTAGATGTCAAATAAGCGCTTGTTTGGGAGGTCGTTCAATTTGACCATAAATTTAGAGTAATATTAAGGACAAACAAATTTTATACTTAACTCTTCAAAGGCCTTTGTGGCTGGTGTCACAACATTAATCAAGTTCTTCCGGTTAAAATCCTATCAAAACATAATAATAATTAGTATTCAAATTCTGTTTGTAATATTTCCAGCTTGTTGATTTTAAGTCTCTATTTGACATTCACATGTTTCGATAAACATTCAAATTTAAGTACTTCTCTAAATTTGAAGTCATGAATAGCTGGGCGGATGGTGTAGTGGTCAACATAACCGCCCAGCAAGCGGGAGACCCGGGTTATCAAGGCCAAAATATTTAAAACTAATTATTATCATAATGTTTTCACATGGTGTGAACCGGAATTAATAGATTTTAAACTTTCTGTTATTCGTTCTAGGCTGCTATGAATACTACAAGTGAAGATTCAGAATACGAAACCTTAGAAGAAGACAACGGACAAAGCTCGAGGAGCTCTGGTTCTAGAAGAAGCTCTTTCTCAGATGAACGAAACGAACTAAGCGACGGAGTCGGGATTGAAGTTGAGCGAGAGGATGGTGATGGAGAAGAGGTAAACATGATCTTAAGCTTAGTTAATTTGTATTTTTCAAGTACAGTACAGCATCATTGAGCGGAAGCTTCTTCATTAAGGCAGTCCGAGAGGTTGGCTGAGTTTTTCTATACGTTTTCTTGTAACCAAAGTTTCTAATGCATAAGAAACCAGATAAAGGAGTTTAGTCTGATATATTTTGAGCATTGAAGTCCTATAAGCAATTTGGCATCAAAGTGCACAAGAACAACACAAAATGCTACGAACTCTTAAGGTTCTATAGCAATGTTGCTACTAAGCGTAGTACTTCAGCTTGAACCCAGTTGCATGGATCTGAGATATGCACTGAGCTTACTTTATGCAGTGCCAATCATGCTAATTGTCAGAGCTAATCACGTTGGTCTACTATTTTCTAATTGGCTCTTTTCCTTCTAGCTCATAGTGAAAGTAATGTTGTATTCTAATGATGTTGCATGCTCGCCTATCAAGTAGGTTAAGGAATTGTTAGTCTATATTTGCAGAGCCATAGTCACGGGCCCCGATCCTTAATTAACCTTATGTTTTAGAATGTTAAAAAAGTTTAAAAGATACATAGTGCTTTTTAATGCCATAAGTGGTATTTAAATACTTCTAGATTTTCCCCGAAAAGAAATCTCCTAAATGAATTTTGTTATTATCAACTAACTTTTCAAATTTTCCTCTGGGAATGACACCTGAATTCACCACTCTTGCTCGGGGTATTACATACCTCTAGGCTTTCAGTGAGTAACCCTCAAACCCTGAAAAATAGAATGATGGGCCTGATCATAGGTTTTGGAAACCCCACCAACTACCAGCATATTTCTCAAATAATAAATTAAATTCTCTAAAAAAGTCTCTTAACAGGTTAATCTGAGCACAAATTTCAAATGTTTATTCTTTACAGGAAAATTCTCAAGGAAAGAAAAGAAATTAGATGATGATGAAGACAGGAGAAATCCCCAGTACATTCCCAAGAAAGGGACTTTCTCTGAACATGATGACCGAACTGTAGGTGATGAAAAGTAAGTTGATTGTTTATAACTAATTGAATTTAAACACTTATTTTTTTTGAGTCACTGAAAACACAGAATTTTACTAAAGTAAAACAAGTTTAAACCGTAAGTGTCAATATAATTCTTCAAGAAACGTACTACCACAAAGTGGTCAAACATAATAAAATTGGTTTTATTACAGTGAAGATGCAAATAACGGGAATGAAACTACCAAAAGAGAGACGGAGGAAGGAGAAAAAGACACAAAGTCTGTGGGAACGAAGAAAGGGAAAGTGTGGACAGAGAAAGCGGACAGGTGGACTCACGATTTGTACAACGACGACGAGCAGAAACCCAAGAGATGCGAGGGAGTTGATTGACGCACGGCAATGCGACATTAGAACGAGGAAGCTCCTCCCAAAGCCAGGAGACGCCGAAGATATGGGTATGTTTTACAGTCATAAATTATTTGCTCTAAATTTTACCAATGAGTTAAAAAATTTAAATAGAAATATTTCAAAATTTATGAAAGTTGCAGGCATAGAGATGTTTTTTTTTACAATGTCTCAAATGACTTAATAGTTGAAGAGGGACAGGTTTATAAAAGTAGTACTTAAATGACGTCTTTTAATTTTAGCACATTGTATACCAACAATTACAAACGTTAGACACCAATTCTGAAACTGTAATCCAAGGTTTCTAGCAAATAAGGAAAAAGGGAATTACACAAACATTTTCTATACAGATAAAAGTTGAAAATTATGCAGACGTGATTTTGTCATGGACGCTGATCAGAGCCTACATATTATTGCAAATGGTCTAGAAAGTTGTGATTTCATCGCAGGCGCCGACAGGAGTCTAGGGATCGGAAATGATTACAAAAGTCGTAATTTCATCGCTGACGTCAGGGCAAGTCTAGGGATTCTAGCAAAAGGCAATAAAAGTCAAGAGTTTGCCAGACACTAGTAAAAGTCTAGAAATTGTTGCAAGTAGTATTGATAGTCGATATTTTGTCGCTAACATTAACGGGACACCAGAGATCGCTAACATCTTTCACAAATAGTTTTTTTGTCTAACTTAGGAGTTACTATTACTCTCTCAAGATAGCATTCCGACAGTTTTTCTACATCTAAAATTGAATTTAAGCCTAATATTTTTTACTATCTCTGTTATTTGATGGCAATAGTTTTGGTTGTTTTGCTGATATTGCAACTATGTGTGTATTTTTATAGGTTAAAAACTACTCGATTATCAATCTTTGTGATACATTTTCAGTCGCGGACCAAACAAGTACACCCGTAACTGGGAGGACGAAGATGCTTACAATCGAACTGTTCCTGCGACACGCAGATCGTTCAAGAATAACAAAGAAGAGTTTCCAGATCTAGAAGAATCTGGCAGCGGTGGTCAAGGAAGGAAAGACATACTCCTGCGTTAGATATTTTTTATCAAACGTTTTCTCTAGTAATAATTGACTGTAGGCAGGTCATCAATGTACTATTACTGTAACTGAATTATATTTTCTACTATCAATCAGGGCTATTATTATTATTACAGATGTGATGTAAATACCATATCGTTGGTAAAAGAAATCAAAACAAGCTTAATTACTAGTATTTGTAAAGTAGAAATTTCTCAAGAATTATTATTGTTTGTTTCCAGTTAAAACCGTAAGGTTGGTATCATCTGAAAAAGGTTAGATGATATACAAAGCGAGCTCACCTATAAAATAGGAAATTAAGGTTCATATTGTAAAACTATATAAACAATGTATTCCTTTATGCAATGTCTAAAGTCAACAAACTTTTGATGTGTTTAGGATGGTACAAACAGACCTCACCGCAGGTGCAAAATCCACCTTTCCAGCGAGAGGAGCGAGACAAAGAACGATACATTGAGCGAGAGCGATTTCCAAAAGAAAGAAAAGAACGTGTTATCAATAGAGGAGAAAGAGAAGAAAGACCAGTTGAAAAGGAGAGGCCTAAACCAGTGGTGCATAAAGAACCACATACAACTCCTATTCTTCCATCTCAAGAAAGACATTCCTTACATAATAGTAACAATTTTCCTCCGTCTTCCACGTAAGTATCAAAGTTCGTAGGATACTTAGCTTGAGTATTATGTCAGACCAAAGATTCGTTTGTATAACACTTTAAACATTTTAAGTTCAATGCACCAAACCCTTGCCCTAGTTGAAAAGTAGTTAAATGTAGTTTAGAAAAGTAGTTAAAAAATTTCCCAAGTAGTAAAAAGGCGGTTTATTTAGAGAGGGCTAGAAAGCCACCCTGAGTTTAGTTTCAAACCATATTAAAAGTAAACAGTAACATACTTTGTTCATAGAAGGATAACCCTTATTACGGTATGAGGCTCTGCCGCAATATTTTGGAAAAGATGCATTATAGGTTAGTTTTATTACTCGTTTAATAAATAAATCATATTGTTCCGCAGTGGCCTATCATTGAGGCTTTATTTTGTAGTAACGGTAAATACAGTAAACCATTGGTGAATTTGCCTTGGAATAGTTTGCAAGATCGCCTCTGGCTACAGAGAAAGTCAGGTCAATAGGAATAGGTTATAACTTATAACTAATGTTCTACTAAACTAAATATCATAGTGTGATTTTATAAACTGCCCAAAGCTAGTTGTTGTAGCCACATATGTTATTTTTTCAGGGTTCTAAACCTACATGACCATGAGAGGTCAGATAGAGGTTTGCTTGATCTGAAGGAAACCCCAAAAGTAGGAAGAGGAAGGGGATTCGGAACAGCTGCAAGCAAAGACCCTCTACCATGGAGTTCACTACGTCTAAGGGCGAGGACCTGCCAGCTTTCAGTAAAACTGAAGCATCAACTCCTCAAGGTAGAATCAAATCTTTAGTTTTCAGAAAAATTTTTTATTTTCAAACTTGTTTTAGTTAAATTGTTTTACATGAATTCTGAAGAAAGCTTTAACTACATTGATTGAAGTGACAGTAATACATCCTTTATTTGTATATTGTGTTTTTATGTTTTAGTGTCCGATAGTTTGAAGCACGCAGCTGATATTTTAGCTCAAGACTTCAGCCATATTTATATCAATTCCAATAACAACAATCCTAGCAACATTGTTGAAGAAACAATCATACCAAGTAAGAGTCTTTTCTTTTTACTAGATATCCACCGTGTGATACTTTTTCTCATATGAAACATGAGTTCAGTGATTTTATACAATAGCCTTTTCCCTTGACTGTGTTTTTTTCTACCTAAGTGGATGTTGTTAGGGTTATATGTATTTTATTGGGCCTTGGTCAAATAGTGGGTAGAAAATCTAGGCAAGTTTCCATTATATTCTCAAAAAACATGGACTTATAATTGAAGGAGGGTGGGTTGTATGAGGGTGTATGTTATATATCACAAATCTCTTTGAACGCAGAACCAAGAAGAACTAGGTAAGTGTTTTGAAAGAGCTCTCATTAAAATTCAAATAATACTGAGTGTAAGTGTCAAAAGAACTAAGTATTTAAGACTTTAGTCTCGAACTTTTAATTCAGTTGATACCTACAACAACTGAGGTTGAAATGTTATTACAGACGTTTTCCGTTGGTTTTAGTGTACAAGATCAGGATTCTGATCCTGTCTTCAGGTGAAAAGTAACCTAAATCACAGCACTAAACATTAGGGAACAAGCTAGCCTAAAAGTAAATCAGCGTAAGCTGACCAGTCACCCACCACCAAAACATCAGTATTTTTGTGTATGTGTATTTTTTCTTTTAGGTAAAACTTAAACAAGGTAAATTTGTTGTAGGAAGTGAAAGAAGGCACCACAACAACAGCAACGCTGATCAGTTGAGCGGTGACATCGGCCTGGGAGGCGGCAGGTCTAAGCGTTACTCCTCGCAGAGGCAGCGAAGTCTTCCGGAAACCACACCACCGCCAACCTACAGCCCTCCACACAACATCCCTTACTACACACAGCCTCCTGCAAGTGAGTAGCTTCCTAGACAAGACAAGTCTTGCTGATGGTCAAAGCGTAGTTGTGTTTGTTTATCATTAGTAGATGTAATAGACTTTCAGCAAGTTAAGGTTCTTTGTTTCTTAGGATGTTGAAGTATCAAAACTGGGAGAGTGCATTAAATTGAAATCAATTATGAATCTCTTAAAGAAACTACTATGACTAATGCAAGAATAAATGAGGTAGTCTGAGAACTTGATATAATTATCACTGATACCACAAAACAAGCATGTATCACCAACAATGTTGTCCTTTCATGATGGTCTATGTCCAGTTTTAACTAGTTTTTAAAGAGCTGTCAGGGGGAGCAATGTGTTCAAAGTGCATTTGTAATAAATGGTGAATTGTAATTTAATACTGGATGGAGTTTTAAATAACACAAGTCTCATGTAAATCAAATACTTTAAGTTGAAACTGATAATTAGTAGTCTATTCTATCTTGAATTTTCATTATTTCTAGTACTGGTAAGAGTCTTACCACATCATTTGAGTTAAGAGTAAAAGAACTTTTCGGTTTGTGTCCATTGAAGTTAATGAAGTAGTAATAGTAGCATTCTTCCAAAGCTTAAAAACATTAAAATAAATTAAAGCTCTTGGCCTTGTTTATTAAGTCATTGCTCAGATTTAAAAATATGTCGGGTGGATTTAATTTCAAAAAGAGTGTTCTTATTGTAATATTAATGGGAGTATTGCATTGCAGCAGGCTATGTAGCGGCACCAGTATACAATGAAGTGACGGCGCCACCGGTAACGTCTCCGCCAATGCAGATTCCGATGAGTGTGGCATTTCTTCCACCCGGACCCCCTACGGCTGCAGCAGCCCGCCTACCCACCTCCCCTTGCTCAACTACATGCCCCTCCGACCTTCCAACCACTGGCACTTCAGCCACCGGTGAGTTTTTACTCAATCATATTGTTTATGTATGCCAGTATGAAATTTTTAAGGTTGGATTTAACTTTTTTTTTTAATTTAATTGACAGAAAAGGTTTTTGAACAAATGAAAATGTATAGGAGGTCAATCATAAACTGTATTTTGGAGAACGAGTTTATTTGGAGTTAGTGCAACAGTGGAGGTTTTGCCAAATCACTCAGATTTTCTACCTGGACTCGCTTTGTTGACTTGAAGGTTGGCATCAATGTGTACACTCAGTGGTACTATAGTAGCCTCTTTGTCTCTGTTGGCAATGGTCACAGTAGAAAACTCAGCTGGATCAATGTCTACTATTTTTCTTGAATGACACCAGGTCAAGTTAAAATAGAGGATAGAAATTCTCTGATTCCTTCCTTGGCCTGTTAAAAAGACAATCTTTGTTTATTTACCTTCAAACTAACTATTACAACCGGATCTTTACCTATATCTAACCGTTGAGGGTTACATTATGTTGTTTTTCCAGATATCGGGACAGTTTGATGATCTATCTCAGTCAGCTGAGTTGTACCAGAGTCAAGGTGGCATTACGTACTACAGCACGCAGACACAGAGTGTGGTGCCCAGGAGTAACCCGCCCGCCGAGTCAAGTTGGCAATCCCCATCGTGCCCCGCCAGACAACTCCTCGCCTAACACAAAGCGTAGTGATCCCAAGCAATCGGGTTGCAGTCTGCTGCTTCCTAGGTAAGTCTCAGTGTATGGTGCATCTCAATATATGCCTGGTAATCCAGCACCCTATCAAAGTCAACATGTCTTTATTTCGTTATTATCAAAATGAGTATAGTGTCACAAAGGTGTAAATATTTAAAAAAACATATAAATGTCATAACGATTAAGCCAGATCTACTGGTGTCGTATAAACAGCTGCTTTTCTGTTCCTTAGGCAATGCATTCCACATCTTAGCTTTCACATAGCTAGTTTCTTCTCTGAACTAAACCTAATCTAAAATAAATGGGAAATGCGTATTTGTAATGCTTTATTACTGGTCTATACAGAAATCCACATCCCTACAAATCATAGCCATACTAAGTGCAGAATGTATGTGGGATGGTGAACATGAAACACACCCTGGGTAAACTTGTTCACTGTGCTATACAGAAAATCACGGAAGTTTTATATTTGATTCAAATAAACAAAATGTTAAATACAATCAAAGAAATACACAACAAATACGATCATTACTTAATTTTTTTTTTTACTGAGCTAAAGTGATATTATTCTGTGAAGGTGGAAGCCGAAAAAATGTCATCTAAAATAGGTAAATTCTTCAAAGACCAATAATTCAAAGCAAAATGCCTTAAAAAGTGTTGAAGGTTAAATTTCCTAGATAAACTAATTCTATATGTCAGTAGTTTGTGGCATGTCTGATGAAACAGGTGTCCAGCATACAGGAATCCGAATTTTCATATGCATCGAAAGTCGACAGCCCCACGCCCGCGAACGGTATTGTAGTCGTTATTTTGCAGGCGACAGCGAGTTGAGAGATCGTTGTATCGATTGAATGTTGTTTTTAAGCGGCGGTAGAAAATGTGGTTTCGGTAAAAATTACAAAGTGGGCAGGAGTAACTATGACTATTTTAAGGTAAAATCAAATCAGCTATATATATCCAGGAAAATGTGGGAATTATACGGGAGTTTTGTTTTTTCGAACGCTGGAGACCCTAATAAAGTATGAGCCTGCCTTACAGTGCAAGTTAGACTTATATTTGCATGCCTCAAGGTGGGCTCATATTAGGCCAGGCACTTTCATTATTCAAAGTAAGGGGCTATTAATTATTTCCTAATTGCACTCAACCTGGAACACATTAGATTCAAAAACAGCTATAAGTGTGAACACTAGCCTAGCTGCATAAGGGTGAAATGTGTATGGAATTATTATATTGATATGGCAAATCAAAAAATTATATTGATCGCGACCAAATTTTGAGGTTTACCGATCAGTTTGAGTCAAGTTAGAGTATCGGTAAATACTCTAACTCAACTCGATAATCGAGCCCTTGTACACCCTACAGATGTTAATAGGATACTAGAGACGCTGCTGTCTTCCAAAATAACTGTACACACCAAACTTAGGTTTAACTTTGAATCTCAAGTGTTTTTCTAAATTTAATGATTAATTGTGTAATGAAGCCTAGTGGTAAGCTGTTGCACCCCAAAAGCCAGGAAATTGGCAACGCTTGTCTGTGAAAATACAGGGATTATACAGTAGTTTTGGTTTTGCAATGCTGGACAACCTGCTGTGAGGTCAAATGTGGTTTCCAGTTTCCTGTTTCACTCACCTCGAAGACAAAAACCTAACAAATATTAATGATAACGTTTTGTTTCCAGAATGAGTGGACCTGAGATTCTCTCTACACGTGGATTAAGTATCAACCATTTCTAGACCTGCTTTTCCTTAACCTCTCACCTTCGTTAATCGTTACTCCTGGGGTCAGTCTATCTGAGCAAGTGGTCAGCTAATGTTCCTTTTTTAATTAGGTACAGAATTTTATAATTTTAACACTCGTTTTATATAATAGTCCTTATAGAATAATGATCATTACTTCATTAACTGTGTCTATGCTCCTTTATGACAAAGGGTTCTTCATTACTTTTCAGAATTTGGTTTAGAACACTCAATTGTATCATTATTTTAACATGATTACAAAACTTTGGACGCAATTAGGATTTAGGTAGTTTTAAAGTGTTATTTGAAAATAAGTTGTAGTTTGTGCATTTTAGACATTTTAACGCTGTAATTTTATAACTAAATAGTTATTCTATTTTATTAGTTTTAAAATACCGGTACTAAATTTGAATCAAGTATCATTGTTTGCTATTTGTGGAAAAATATAAATACCGGTAACGGATAATTGTACACAAAAATATTGTTTCCTTATGAGACATAATATGATAATACATAAAACTGAGCTAGTATTATTTTATCAGAACTAATCTTTTCTTTCTAAGAATTAATGATTTAACATGATAAACGATTGACAGTTTTAATAGTGTTGTACATTTTAATCACATCAATGTTAATTGTGTTCTAATGCCAATCAAACTTAATTAAACTAGTTAGACTGGAAAAGGTAGATAGATCTAGGGATGCCCATATCCTGGTGTTACTTGTTCTTGGCATTATTGTTAATACTCTGTTTAATTTTCCTTACAAATATCTAGAATAGTAAATGTTACGTCATAATATGATAATGTAACTCTATGATCAATTCTAAATTGAAAATCAAACCATATGATTACCTATAAGCAGTAACTAAATATCTATTATGCTATCAAAAAGCAATAGAAAGGAGAGCAGGCTCACCTGGATAAAGTAGAAACACATAAAAGAACACAGACTGTCAAATTTTCAGCCCCACTAGGGCCTTTGTCAAGACAAAAAGAGATAACATTGAGTAAGTAAAGTATTAACTTGAGTAAGTAAACTAAACAAGCTACAAAAGCTCATATACTGGCCTAGTGCCATATTTCCTAAATCTAAATATCTATTATGTTTATTTTTTTAGCAACCGACAGTTACAAACGGTTTTTGCAAAAAAAATTCCTAAACAATAAACATGTAACCAAAAAGAGATTAGTTTGTGTGAAATATGTTAGTACCTAAACAAAATTGTTCAGACCAGTTGAAAATATTTAGTACGTACGCCTGTTTTCCATTGAAGAGATATTGTTTAATAATTAAATTTTAATATAATAATATTGCATAATTTCTCTAAATTGACAACACTGTGGAACTTATTTTGTTGTTGTACAGAATTTTCTCATTGATCATAATTCTTATATTTATGTATTAAGTAATCAATTATCTTATAAAAATTAATAAATCAAGGGAACATACATATTTTATATGTAACCAACTCACCCTTGTTATTTTGAAAGATCGGTAGATCAGCCTTGAAGAGCATAAGCCTTACTATGATTGGAGCATTACTCTAACTTTTAGTTGAATTTTAAATATTAGCAGTGCTAGTTTTGTATCTTTGTAGTTTTGATTTTAATTTGTATACTATTTTTTAACTTGTACACATTGTATGGGAAATTATTTATTTAACAACAATTACAATAGTTTGTAAATTAATTATCATTATGTATATTGTTGTATATTATCATTAATTGAAATTATGATAAATAAAGGAGTTAAATGTAAAGTTCTTGGTTATTTCTTAGTGTGATCCCTGTAATGCTTTAGTTAAGGGGCACTGTTTTGCAAACCTATGATCTCGTAATCCGCTCTATATAATCGGAATGTACTTACAGGCTGGAATATTAAGAAGAGACAAAATGACATTGAACATGTTTTTATATCTGCACTGTTCACTGTAAACGCATGTTAATGCACTAATCACTTTAGCCAATTAATATAAGCTAGGATTCCCTGAATTTTCATGTTGAGCCTCTAACGATGCAATGAAGGATGTGATTTTGGAAGGCTCTATCAGCCTGGTTGATAGAGTTTTAGTCAATGTTATAAAAAATACTGTCTTAAACTATCTAGCTGAAGGTTAAAATGAGCTTAAACATTATATTGATCGGTTCCACAACCGATGCAAAAACTAGTTGAAATCTCCAACTACTTTTAAAAAAATTACTTGAGCTACAACTTTTACATTAAAAATTTCGGTAGTAGTTGAGCTTCTTTTCTACAATTTTATACACAGCGGCGATACTCACAGATGACAGAATTTGTCCATGACTTACTTAAAATCACGGCCAAAAGTCTTTGCCGATTTATTTAAAATAATTTATTATACACCAAAAATAACCGGCTTAGAATATACTTTTCCACACTTTAAAAAAAATTACTAGTCCTAAAGCTAACTGTACAACCCCTAGGTATAAATCCGGATCATATTTCAGTTTGTTTAATGTCAGTTCACGATTGAGTATAAACACCTAGAAGGTCAACTCAAATGGTAATCCTGTTTGCTGAGTTATCGGTATGCCTGCACTATGTTTTGTAAGTACTACACCCAGAAATTTTGAAAATTACTATAACCTAGACAGACCTTGCTGATGAAAATAGCTTTGAAAATCCATTCAAGAGGAGAGTTTTTAGAAATTTGACAGAGGAAAGAAGCCAAGCAAGTACAAAGAGGTAATGAAAACAAGAGTCTTCCTAAACAAAATATATTGAAGCAAACTGTCAGAGAACTAAAAATCAGAACTGAAAATACTACCCAGAATACACAAGAGGTTCAAAATCAACTGGACAGAACATGTCATTTACTTCAAGATATTCAACCTGATATAGCTGTATTAAGTGAGCATGGACTCAAACATGATCTTCTGGAAAACACTAGACTCCCAGACTACTCCTTGAAAGCACATTTTTGTAGACAAGTAATAAGGAAAGGAGGTGTGGCCATATATGTAAGAGACCACCTAGCACAAAGAACAGAATCATTGGATATCTCCCACTACTGTGAAGAGCTTAAGGTCCGTTTTTGTAGGTGCGATTCTAGTTGTCGACAAGAGGTAAGATCTAGTATTGGTCCCTTTAGCCCAGCCCGCAGCCTTGGTGCAGTGAGCAGTTCGCAGCTGACGCCGGCTGCATCTACACACACGGGTTCCCGTAATGTCACCTTCTATAAGTTGTAGCGTGGTTGAACTGCTCAACGCTTTAGCTGGAAAAACTCACAAAACTTAGTTTCATCTGTTACAGATGTCTGTTTACTAATATTTTAAAACAACCTTCCTTGCGCTGTATTGTACAAGACGCTAGATCCTTTCTTTTCCTACGTTCCTGCAACCAATCTCGTCATCTTTATCTTCTTCTAGCAACAAAATGGACAAAAGAATCTTGCACTGAAACAGTGGATTCATCCATCTTGACCAACACACTGCTTCTGTCGGTGCGGATAGCGGTAGGCGTCGTTGGAAAACACCACTGCAGGACACGCATGCGCTCTGGTATGAGACGCTTCGTCTATCCGCACTGCGGTGGGTATGCGAAACCCGACGATTTGGCTCGCTACCTAGGTTTTCTTGGCGAAAACGATATTTACAAGCAAAGTAAGTCAAGTCAAAGTTGTTTATTGCATAAAACGTTTAACAATAGTTACAAAAGTAACAGTAAACTGATGCATGGTCAATAGAAAAAAATACATTGCATCATAAGATAATATACAAGTAGCAATGATCAACATTATTCTACGGAAAGACAATCTCTAAATCATTGGTATATAACTATAAACAGATCACCAATGACAAGCGTTGAGCGATACCTTAGACATTCTCTCTAATATCATTGATGAAACAAAGGCTGAAAATCACCTACTAACTATTGTTGGAGACATAATAGTTCAAACAAAACAATGATCCACGGAAACTAGAAGAAATGCCAGTTCTCTTCATCCTTTTCACAAATGACATGCCAAATTTCCTAAACGCATTGCTCGACAACTTTAGTGTACGCCGATGATACCACACTTCAAACTGCACTTTGCAGGAAACTCCACAGAAGAACTAGCCGTTGGCTCATACACAACATTAAATATGGCTTATCAGTACTGCCATTCGAACAACCTAATGGTTAATATGACTAAGACTAAACAACTGGTTTTCGATAGAAGACGGATGAGATTTCAGCCTACCTGAGGTTGACTGTGTACCACACACAAAGTTTCTAGGAGTGATTACTGACGAGTCTATCTCTTGGACAGTTGGACACAACATGTAGACAGCCTGTGCAAGAAGCCTATTTGTTATCAAAAGAATCTAACACATTAGTGATCTAGAAACTGCAAAAGTAACTTCCCACTCTCTTGAATCTCATCTCAGGTATGGTATTGCAATCTGGGGAGGCACTACAGCTAATTACTTGCAAAGAATTCTTGTGACCAAGAAGAAAGTTATAAAAGCACTGAAAGGGTTAGGTTCTAGAGATAGCTGCCGTGAAGGATTCAAAGAACTTTACATCTTAACTGCTGTGGCTGTACATCGAAGAAGCAATTCTGTTTGCTGATAAGAATGAACTCCCTCGAGCAGAAGACAGCACCACCATAATACTCGACATCCTGCCAGCACATCGCTCTCACTCTTTCCCAGAGAAAGCCGTTGTACATGGGGCACAGACTGTTCAACTTGCTACCACCTGAGATCAAGACTCTTAGAGGGAAGAACTTGACGACCACACTGAACAACTGGCTGGTGGATAGACCGTTCTACACTGGAAGAATTTCTTCACAGAGACTGCGAAGACCTATTATAATCTTAAATTACTCTGTACAATTTGACGCCAATACATTTCTTGAAGAAATTGTAATAAAGATATTTTGACTTTGAAATTACATTCCAGCACAGGCTTTAGCCCCATTTTCAATCCATACCACAGTTGTGTTATAGGCTGAGACTGTAGAAATCTGTCTGAATTCAAGCCAAGGTTAATTATTTAATCAGGAATAGTGATTTTAAATATAGAACTACACTGAGGAGTTTAGAGGAGTTCATTGAAACCAAATGTAAGGTAACCATACTTGAGATTTATTTTTCAAATGTTACACTTTAAAAGGGTACATAACTAGTAATTGGTAGTGAAAAATCTGATCAACTGGAAAATAAACTCTTAAATATTCCTTGAGTTTAACATATGGAGCTAAACACAACTAAAAGAAACTTTAAAATACCTTTTACAGTTGAAAAGAAAGCATTAAAACAATGTAACACACTTTTGTCATTTTAAAATGTTTCAAAACATACTTTACATGTGCAGATGTTTTCTGGAATCTTAACTAATTCTAACCTAAAGAAACATTTTATCAACGATTTTGACTAGAAATCAACTTAAAGTAAACAAGTGCAGTCTTGAAAACAATTGTACTAATGATGGAAAATGGTAACAAATATACACGGAACATTCTTTGGTACTTAGCAATAACAAGAAACTTAGTTAATTTTCTTTAAAACAAGATTTTTTCTACATTTATACAAGAGAAATTTAATTTAATTAGTATTACAACTATGAGAAATACATCAGTAAAAATGGAATAGAGACAAATTAAACTATGTGAAGATGGCCTTCGATTTCATATAAAGTGTTTTTATACATCTTCTCAGAGAAGAAATAACGTAAAGAACATGTACACACAAAAGTTGGAAACAAATGAAAGGAGAAGAGTAAATTGAGCAAAATAGCCAGAACTCTATTCGGAGACTTGACCCTTTGGTATGAATGAAACAGTTATTAGTCTAGTTATACAGATAACATTCGTATTTACATAAGTACACTGTGATAGAAAAGTAGAGCTAAAAACTACCTGAAAACAGATTGCTTTAATATACAACAGTTATGAGGGCAACATTTCGAATCTATCTCCTACATGATTAAGAAACTGCTCAAACTGGTATATATTCCCGTCTTAGTTTCACTGACATTAATTTTATTAACTGCCTCAAATACAACTAAATTCAAGAGGTTCTCTTATTGATTTCGATGCAGATATTTTTCAAGAAAAGAAAAGTCTAAATACAGTAGAGTGATACTGACTGGACCTGAGCCTCTTTGGCATGAAAAGAAAACATGACCAACCTTAAAACTGAAGGTCGTTACAAACTTTCATAAAATGTAAATAGAAGAAAACAACAAAAACTACACTAACATTTGAGCATTATTTCGAGACTAAACCGCAATACACAACCAAACAGCCCTCGAAGAATTTGAAAATTACTTATCAATGGGGACTCGGAATCGATCAGAACAATTACCTACAAACATTGTAAATCACATCTAATACTTGCACAGTGTCTAGGTAATGATTGCTTGACGTCGAACATAAACCATTCATGTAATTATTGTAAACAGTAAAATTTCCATTTAGTAAACAGCCACATTAATATATATCCATGAATGCTTAACATTATAACGGTTTCAGATATTAAGGTGCAATGTATTTACACTTGAAAAGTCACAACTTGATGCACATTTCAATGTTTAATTAATGGAGTGGTTTGCATCTACAAATATTAACATAGTTTTTACTGGAAGTAATCAAAACAAGTAACATCTAGAATTCAACAAGTTTGTAAATTTAAATCAATTTTATTTATGGTAAATCGGTTTAACCTAAATTTGTCTAGGTCTAGAAATAAAAGTGAGCTTATATTATTTTTGGAATTTAATTATAAAAGTACATAATTTAGTTTTTATTCAGTTTTAGTTAAATGTGTAAGTACGCGTTCCTTGACCACTGAATCATTTTGTTTGGCAATAATATCTGAAAATATTTGAACCTATTAAATAAACTCATTTTAAATACAGTATAACTAGTGGAAATTTACAAATTACGATGAATTTATTTAACATAGAACAGGTCCACAAAATGGATTGCTGTACAATCAACAATTTGAATATAATCTTTCTCTCAATTTGTAGGAGCATGTGATTTCACTATGATTTTTTAAAGTCTTTAATGTTGTATCTTGACTTTGATTTGTCAAGGTCAATTTCTGATTGAGGATTTTGTTAAGAGATCTATAGTATCTACCCAAAACAAAAATTCTGTTAAAAAATTATTAATGAAAAATGTTACATTTACCAAATTTGAAAAATGTATTTAGTTGGCAGATGTAGTTAAGTGTTCATTCCTACTACTCAATGGTCAAAGAACTACAAAAAAACAGTGTTAAATCCTAAAGCTTCAAAGTTTTAGTTAAAAATTAAATTAAAATTAAAAGTACTCGTGTTGTATGATGAATGGCAGGTTTATTTCTTGGGTTTGGCAGGGTTGGATGAAGTGCGGTGGCGATGAGGCGAGGTTTCAGAGGGCGTCACTTGGCACGCTCGGGCGCACTCGATGAGGGAGAGGGGGTGGTGGTGCGTGCAGTGAGTACAGGCCTCTTGTCTCTGCCGCAGCACACTGCATGGTGTGTCTCCCAGTCCTTGTGTTGGCAGAATGCGCCACAGTAGCGCGCAGTGTTGCACCCGCTGCACGTCTCGTTAGCCTTCGCCCGCAGTTCCAGCAACTCTGCAACCAACACGTGCACTGCTAAGGAAAAGAATTCTTACCCATTTCATTGACTTTTGGAATCCTTCGTTTGGTTGGAAACTCGTACTGAAGTTTAAATGCCTGTTCGCGTGATTGTTTGGTTGGAAAAACTTGCAGAAAACAGTCTAATAACAACGCATTTGAACTCTAGTTCGATTTGACCTGGCTAATTTAACTAGTTCCCAACTGAAACTTCTTAGTTAACTTTTCTAGGAAAAGTTTTTCTTGGAATTCATTTCCCAAAGTCTCAAACTATATGAACTATTCAATAGAATGAAACAAACTTGGTCAATATCTTTAATTTGACATCACAAAACCGAAAACCCCATGGCTACTAATAATACTTGAAGGTAATAGAATCACTCAAGATATGATTGAGAGAATTAGCTAGTATCTGGTAAGTATGTAATGTTAGCTGGGAAATTCACCGAGGTTAGGATAACCACTGGTCCAAATTCAGAACTCTGATAAATGATTATTTGAAAAACAAATCAAAACTGTAGCTCTGTAGGAAGATTTAGCTCTCAATAGAAGAGGTCAAGGAGTTTTGACCTTTAAAAAAAGTCACTGGTGAAAACACCGAATAACTTATACTGTTACCAAACGTACTAACACTGCTAGTCTTTCAAAATTAGAAAACTCTCACAACATTGTTTTCTTACATTCTGCTGTGAGGGAGTGGGTGACGCGTCTGTACGCTCTGTGTTGTTGCTGGCCACTGCTTCTTCCACCGCTTGTTTCCTGGCCTCCGCCAAGAGTTTCTCCATCTTGGCTCGCTCGGACGCGACCAGCTCACACGCTTTGCTCTCTGCTGCCGCCACCGCCCGTTGTAGCTCGACCACTGCTTGCCGCTTCACTTCGTTGACCGCCTCTTCTGAGCAAACATTTGTGTGTCAGCTAAAGCGTTTTATAGAAATGACAAATTATGAAGTGAGGTTAAAATGATTTTTTAATATGGATGAATATTTTTAAACCAAAGGAGAACTATTTTATATTAACTAAATATTATGTAAGAAAGAATGTTACAAACCTGCCTTTCTGCGGACCTCCGCCACTCTGTCCTCCGTCATGCGTATCGTCTGCGCCATGATCTCACCAGCTGTTCGTTTGACGTCGTCTGCCGTGTGAGTTGTGGCGGGCGGCAGGTTAGTCCTCAGGGAGTCTCGCCGAGGCATCCACTCGTTGACGCTGGGGTGGCCGTTGTCGGTGGACCTCTGTTGTAGGATACTCAGTGCTCGCTTGGTCTTCTCCACCATGCTCAGAATGCAGTTAAGCATCTAAACAAAAATAAAGATTAAATTCTGATGAGATATGGGAATGAAACAAATTGACTAAAATGTATGACTTATTAACATAATATCCGATAAACTTATAATACAACTTATAATTTAACACCAGCATAATGTATTTTTAGAAATGACTTGTTCTGGGCTTTTTATCATCTCTGACCTGTTTACTTTTAGCTAAAAGACACAGTTTGCTGTGAAATTGCAACTTATACTTGTATGAACGCTTAATTGAGTTATACTTATGGTTAAAGTACTTTGGTTAAAATTTCTGTAGTTTTGTTCACCTCATAATATTATTATTATGAACTGTATCAGGTGTGTTTGTTGTACTCAAAAGTGTGCAAATCAATACATTTGCTCTGTCATATAGGTGAAGCAGGTAACTTTAAGGGTAAATTCCGAAAATACGCATTTGAAAAACCAATCAGAGAAGGACATCGGGCCATGGACAGGGCTTATTACTTACCACATGAATGTTTTTCCACTCGTCCTCGCCATGGCTCCTTCTGTCGTCGTGTTCCCTGTGTAGAGGATGGTAAGGTGTGTAGCCGTGTCCGTACTCTGGGGGAAGGAGGTGGGCAGGAGGTAGAGCGAGGGGGTGGAGGGGGAACAAGAGTCCCCCCACTCCTCCGGCAGGATGGTGTGGTGTCCTCTTGGCAGCCGGGGTAAGTAGGCAGAGTCCTCCAAACCATTCTCATAGTAGCTGCTGTAAACGTCAAACAATTTCATAAAGCTGTCAGTTTGAAAAAATCCTAGTTTTGGGAGACAGTATTTAAGTTATAGTGATATGGTGATATTATTATCACATTTTTATTTTATTTTTAACTTGTATCATTTTAGTTGAACTTTGAATTAAATTGAAACTTTAGACTGATGAAGATATCAGAATTTAGCTGTATTGAAATGTATTGATTTTCAAATTTCCAATTGTATTATTTAAAGTCATAGTAGCTAGGTATATGTCAACAATTGATTGCTAAGGTGAGACTATAATATTGTTACAAGCAATAAGGCTGAATTCATTAACAGACATAGCTTATAATGCCTACATATATTGTATAATTTTAAAATAAATCTGTAAAAAATATTCCAATAATAAATTTGTAAAAGTCTGAGGCCTTTCAAATACATTATGTTTATCTTCAGAAGCACATCAAACTAAAGAAAAATTCAAATACATATAAATTTATTTTTGAAATATTTGCAGATTTATTTTAAAATGTTGTGTTTAAATGTTCTCAAATCACGGTGAGCTTCTTAAATCATAAACATTCTACTGTAGTTGAAAACACTAAAAACCCAAAACCTATTAAGTTTATTTAGGCAAGTAAATTACTTTTTAGCACTAAAAAGATATCAGGGTTCTAGGTTAAAAAAACTTTCTGCATACTTATTTAAAACGACTTATCACGCCCCAAACCACATTTACGACCAATAGCCAAGTTTCACAGTGCATTACATATAGCCGGTTTAGAGTTCAGTATGTGTTGCAGTGACAGTGTGCAACACATGCCAAGGAGGGGTTTAATTTAGCGAGCAGGGACTGTACCACCAGCTGGTGCTTGGAACAGACTGTACCAGTTTTATTAATATGAATAATGGCATCTTGCAGTTTCTTTGCTCACATGCGGCCTTCTAATGAAATGCCATTGATCAAATCCCTCTCCCCCTCTCCTGTCCCACCTTCGCAGCCACCTGGGTCCTTTCTCCTCTTTCCTTTGTAACTATTTTTCTTGTTTGCGCTTTTCTTTCTTTGAATGTTTAATCTTGTTGGTTTGTTTTTCTGCAGATAACGGTTCTCAATATTGTGCAAAGAAGGCTAATGGTGCCTTCAGATGATCATAGTTCACATAACTTCAATAAGTGAGTTGGGTTAGTCTGCCCCCAATATAATAAGTAAAATTGATCAAAATGAATGCTATGATTGTAATATATTCTATGTTTAATAATACATATTTTTAAAATTATTTAATGGCTTACATGAAATTGAACCTTTTGAAATGCCCTATATTTTCATGTAAACAAACAGATAACATAAATCTCTCCATTATAATTATGGAAACTCCACAATAGTGATTTTATAAGTTTTATTCCTACATTTCCTTTTTTATTTTGTTGCAATGCTTCATGAAAAAATTTAACTTCATTTATTAATTAAATTTTGATGCTAAAGCAGCTACATTGTTTGTATTTAAGCCGTTGGTTATGAGGAGATATCAACTTGATTTTCAAACAAAGCATGGTACAGAAGAAGTTCTTTTTTGTAGGCATAACAGATTTATATTTGAGATTGGAGGTTCACACCCTTGTGAGTTCTTTTTCGGATTAACATAAGAAACTAAATGAAAAAATGTTTCTTTACTTACTTTCTTGATTTGAAACATGACTTTAAATTACATTTGTAAAATCAAACCTACGGGAACTGCATTTTATTTTAACCACTCTCATTCCTTCTTCAATCAACTTCGTGCAGACTAATGTTTAATGAGAGTGGTTAGTGCGACGGAGCGAGGGTGGTTAGTGCGCCAAGTTAGCAGTTAGCTGCTGGCCGTTGGTTAGTTTCTGCCATTATTCTCACATCGAGACGTCGTCAACGCCACCTGGCCAAGACTGCGCCACCAGCTGCTACCCCCTCTCTCCCCCTCACCCCACAAGGCTACAAATTAAGACAAATTTCCAATCTCGCTCCTTTTTATGACTCCCGCACCCTTTCCAGATCAATTCGCAGAAGGCAGTAATCAACAGTTACTATTCACGTAACGTTTAATTTTTACTGCAGACGTAAAAGAACGGAAGTATTAACTCGGTTCGCTAAGCAGTAATGCCTTTGGTTTGATTTTCGTGTTCAAGATATCTAGATTTAAGTTTTCAAGAATCAAGAATCAAGATGATTAACATAAATAATTTAATATCATAAACAAACTTAAATTATTGGTACATTGTGTACAATTTAATGTCGTCCAAAACTTTAAAATTTAGATAAAAAATGTATTTTAAGAAAATTAAACATTTTAATTTAGCGTAAAATTTGCATTTTATTTTGATGTGAGTGTAGCAGTAAGAATATAAAGAAGTTGAAATAGCTGGTTATAATTACTCTTGGACTTGAAGTGTAACTTTTTATAAAATAGTTTTTTTCTTAGGCGATTTTTCTCATGAATATTTTTCTCATGGAATATTTTATGGTCAACAAACGCCTGTTATAAATAGTATAACTGTGAGGTTTGAACTTTTAAATGAAAGTTATTTGTGATTATCCACTGTTTGCAATATCAGTAATATAACAATTAGATATCAAAAGTACTAACAATAATTGTGTAATTTGCATTTTGATTTTAAATTTATTATATTTTAAATTAATTAAATGAATGGTCAATACATTTTTGAGATTGTTGATGGTTACACCATCTATTTTGTAAAACAGTTCAATGTAAAATAAATTCATTGTATTGTGTAGAATTCAATATCGTAAATTTAATTAAAATAAAAATATAAACCTTGGATTCTACAAAATACGATAAATCTATTTCACATTCTTTAGGGAGGACCAGAAGCCATTTTTATTTTGAGAACAACCCTGTTTGACAAATTTTAAAATGCAATACTTTTAGAGCTCTGAAAACCATATTTAAAATTAAAATGAAAAATAGGGCTCTAATTCTCCTTAGATAGGCCTAATCTGTTTGACAACATTAAAAAAATAATACACACATAAAATCATCAAACATTTTTTCCCACTTATATCAAATTGATATTTCCCGTCCAGTATTGATATCAAGACAGATACGACCACACTAGGGTAAGAATAAAGTGCAAAAGGTCTCAGTTGTCACCTATCCTCGGCTATTTGTTAAGTTTTACAGAATTTGTTAAGTTCCAAGCCAGCATTGTTCAAAGTTGACCCGAGGTTTTGTAGTTTCTAGCTACTTGCAAACATATAATTCTTCATCATTCAGAGTACATCGTCATTTGTTGACATTATACCGCTAAGCCTAAACACTAGTTAAGTGAGGAAGTAAGTACTGACCTCTCGGCTCTGCGCTTCTCAGCAGCGTGGCTCTCCGTGTGGTGGAAGATCTCACTTGGCTCGCTCGGAGAGAACGCAGGGTCTAACACGCTGTGCTCGTGCTGCCGAATGTACTGAGCTATCGTCTGAAACACACAGTTTCTGCAATATTAACCATGAAAGGAAAGCACTGCAGGGATACTGTGCAGCTGTCACTGCTACGGGTGCCCATAGGCACTTTGTAGTTTGTTGTAAACAAATGCAATTTTCATGTATTAACATGTTAATTGCAGTGAATATGTCAAGACTTACTTTCTTTACTTGTATTGGCCAGTTTCAATCAAGCAAGATTTACTTTGACTAGAACATTGGTCGCTCTTAGAAGGTATTTTAAAGTGAATATGAGATGAAAGTGTGATGAATGTTTTCATGGATGGCGAGGGGTACACACTATAGTTTTGTTACAAAGTAGGTCTAGCTGTTCTCTAGATTGGGTCATTAATTAATAGCCCAACCACCATTGGAAATGGATCAACGGCTTACAGTTTCGAACCTCGGGAGTGGTCATCATGCAAAAGTTGTTACTGCAGCGCCAGGAATTGAACCCGGGCCGCTTTGGTGTGAAGCACACACACTGTACCACTCAGCTATTTTATTTAAATATTAACTATTTGTATACACTCTAACTGATGTAAGGTTAGTTTCATTATAATTTCTTTACTATACTACAACTACAATACCTATTTAAAAAAGTTTACAAAGTTTCAAGTGGCAATGGGAACCAATCCCGTTTCAAAGTTTTAATTAGTGTGACTCAGTCTATCCAGAGTTTCGGTCAAAATTCAACTAAGTAAATATACTTTGAAAATTCCTTGCCAAAGTTTGTTTACTAAAACGATTGATTGCAGACAGTGAAAACTTTAATAAAATATACTATTGGAAAGTAATCAAAAGTAAAGTTCATTACCCTCCATATAATCAAAAGTCAGAATATCAAAAACAATATTCAACCAAAGGATACTGTTGTGTTTATTGAAATGTTTTGACATGTCATCCTGTGGTGATAATTGATTCGAAATGGACAATAAATGACAGTTTGTAAATGCTTGATCAAAACTTGATTGACAGCAGTACGACATTAATAATGATTGGTTTTGACTTTCAATCACAGTAATGCATTTTTCTGTAATTAAAAGTTTGCAGTAGGTAAAAACGAGATGGGGGTTTATTATATATAAAAACTCTTAGAATGATGTTGATGAAGTTTTTACAGAAAAAATCAAAAAAGCCTGGACGGATTAACAATGGGGAGACAAACAATATACAATACTTTTATTTAATTTGACCAATAAAACTAGATTCCTGGAAAATCATAAATTTTATTTTAAAACCTCTTAAATAAATCTAAACTATCACTCACTAAATCACTATTTGAGATGCCGACCACTCTCAAGGGTATTTTAAGGCAAATATGTGGTGAAGGATGAGTGTGATGAGTGGTAATGAGTTATGAGGTCTTGTTAGTCTTCCTTAGAATGGTCATTAAAATAGCACAATGACCAATGGAAATTGACTTTTATAACCATATAAACATCTGGTGTACTGATTACTTTACAATCCATTTTTATAGTTCTATAAACTCTAGTTTTAAAGTGTGTTCTGGGTAAAATAAATTTCATAAAATTTAAACAAAACCATAATATTTTACCTTTTACTTTCATTATTCTAAAATGATGTTAACTACTTTATTGTCTAATAATGAATGACATTACTAGTAATTGTTTTGGGTGTAAGTGTATTGTGTTATTAATAAAATAAATAAATAAACATCTAGTAATTGTTCGGTTGTTCCTCAGAATTCATATGAAGCTATCTCATTACAGTTTGATTGCTAAGCTTGTCCTTTGAGTTTTTAAATTATTCAAAAGGCATCTTGATACAACAATTAAATGTAACTTATTAGTTAATAACGATTAATCTGACCTAGCTATTACAATTGTTTATTAATTAATTAGCTCAGCCGCAACCTTTGGCGCATTTAAAAATTAAAAACTAGTTTTATTTAGGTTTTTTATTTAAAATAATTAAATGTAGTTTTTAAGGCTGTAATCAGCAGTATTGACATCTAGGAATAGGTACAGAAATAGAAATATCAAATATTCTAAAACTGTCCATCCAGTAGGTATTATTAATTGAATCATTCAGAAAATTAAAAGTCAACACATCAAAGAAACCCTGGCAAATTATTTTAGTGGTGTTTGTTTGATATTAATCATTACAAAACTGCTGAAATAGATTAAAATAGTTTACACTTTTGATAAAATGTTCACAGAACCAAACACACCAACTGCCCTAGGCATTACTAGTTGACAACAACTTTGATGAATATGAAATACTCATATTTTCACCACAAAACTATTTTCAATCAAATACAACAAAAATGCTGTGTTGTCAATAAAATAGTTATTTGTCCCAAATCAAAGCAGATAAACAAGTAATTAGAACAAAAGGTTTAATTATTTACGTTAGAGCTTTGAAGGTTTAATAATTTCTGATGCTATTTTGTTCATTCAAAGATAATGTCATGAACAATTTTCTATTGTCAGATTTACACGTTTTATTTGCTTATCAATATTATACGGATTTCAATCGGTTTATTTGTTTGACAATGCAATTATTAATGATTGATTTCAAACTGTGTTATAGAGTAACTAAAAAATTAACTAAACAGGTTAGAATTTAAAACCAAATGTCATCAGTAAATTGCTCAAATATATTTACTATAGCTGTATAGCATACTTTCATAGGAAAATATATAACTATTTATTTCTACCAACATAAAGAATGAAAACGGAAAGCAGTTCCCAACACTTATACTGAGGCAAATGGCAAAACTGTATATAATTATATATTCAAACATGTATTTCATGAAATTTTGTACTTAATGTTCCTTTAGCAAATCTCTACATGTTTAATGAAATGACAAGATTCTTTTGAATGTTTGATTAATGAAAATGATTTTTTCTGCATGACATAAAAGACAAACAACAGATTTCTACGTTTTATCCTTAAGACCTGTTAAGTGGCCGTGTTTTAAAATATTTTGTTGCTCTGTTTTGTTGATAGGGAATTTTGAAAGATGTTCTAAAAGCAAACTAGCAGAATATTATATGTGGTAGGTGCTTGCTGAGGATCTGGTCCTGACTGCTGACTGGACTTGGCATCTGACGGAACTGACTTTCCCCATACATCATCCAGTCATCCTGCATCAGACGTCTTGCGTCCTGATTCCACTAAGCCTTACTTTCCTCTACTTATGATATTCTGTACGTTTTGCTCAAGTTAAATTTTCTTAACTAGAAGTCATGATGTCAGGTGTGCCTCAAGGATCTGTGCTTTGACCTGTGCTATTCTTAACTAACATCAACAGTATTTCCACTTACTTTTAACACTCTAAACTATTTCTTTAAGCTAATAATACCTGGACATTTTTTCTTTCATTAATCTTTACCCAATTTGGAAATTAACACATTCATTGCCCTATCATGCTTACTTCGATGGTTTAAAGAAAGTAAGTTGAGAATACATTTATTGAAGACCAAGCTAATAACATTTTATAAGGACTTGAAAATCAAAGATTGGATCTAGAACATTTAGGAGATGAAATTTAACCAAGTGACTTAGTTAAATTCCTTAATTAAATTAGGATAAAGCCATAAAATACAAAACAAGATAGATTTAGTTATGCACGATATATTTATGATGAAACAGTTTATGACCTACAAACATATCCTAAATCTCCTTAATGTTTATTATTCTTATATTTTTTAACTGTTTGAAAATAGGAAAATGCATGCAGGAAAAAGCTTGTTCATCAAACATAAAAACCGTATGGTAAGCATAATTATTCAATGTTGAAAAGAGATAAAATTATCGACAGATTGATATTATTCATGTAGTCAATGTCCACAAATAAAAACACACAAACTATGCATCTTCAAGGTTTATAGTAAACCTAAAGCAAGTATTTTTCCATGACTCCAAGATGAAAAAGTATCTTTTGGACATGGCATTCTACTGCCCACATGTGTTCCAAAATAAAAGAAATGAACTAATTTGATTTTCTTTCTATATACTATATTGAAGAACTGGACCTTATGAGATGATTTAGAAATTCAAAAATATCAAACTGTCTAATAAACAAATTGTTAACAAATTTATTTATTTACAATTTATTTATTAGACAGTTTGTTGTATTTCTTGGTTTTCTTAGTTTAATCTTTTTATATTATTAGTTTTATGCCAATTCAGTTCCTATCCATCTTGTATACCACAAAATAAAGATGTACTTCTTAAAATGATCATAAATGACAAAAGTAGTGTCACTAGTTTAAATGGTATTTTGTGTTTAGACAAACACCCAAAACAATTTTAAAACATTTACGAAAGACAATTTTTTAACAGGTTATAACAGTGTAACCATTCAAATTATGCAAAACCCTGCGCTAATGTTAGCGTTGCTTTATCCTTTAAAAGGAAATGCAAATGTGTTAGTTTTTCGCCAAGGGAATTTCATTAAGAGTGTCAGCTGCTGCAGCCTGCCCCCGGCTGAGCGACTGTTTTATAAACTGCCAGGGGACTCACCTGCTCGACAACGTGTCGAATATACTGTATTCTCTATCCCCTTGTTTTTATCAACATGTGGTTGAATTCAAAATTAGTTTTACGAATTTTCTTTGGTATGTAATTAAATTTGTGAGATAAATAATCATGCCATCACCATGGTAAACCCCAGGCCTGGGAATACGAAATGAGGACTAATCCTAACCCGCAGAACACGTTTTTAGTATTTTTTTTAACTGCACATACATATGTATATAATGTGGGTCACTCTACAGGTTGCATTTTGTTCCCACTTTGATGAAATTTCAAATAATCATGTATGTATTTAATTTTTGTCGATATGGTGTTGAAGGTGGTTCATTCTTAGTATAATTAAAGACTCAGTACCTACCTTTTTTATAATAAAACTACTTGTAATGAAAAACGTAGTTTCCATTGTTTCTATGAAGGTGTGTTGCCAATCATTCTTTAATAATGTATGTATTTAATGTTATCCACGAGTTTAACAAAAGCTGTTATAAAAATCTAACCATCCGTTTAGTAATATCGGCCAAAAGACTTTTTCGCTGTAAACAGCTGGATAAGTAGTCAGATTTAAAAGTTTGAAATTCCTTTTTCCCTCATGATAGTAAGTCTAACAATTTTAATTGTTTTTAGTTACCTTCTAGGTATTTTAAAAAACAGTGTAGTGACAGTTGCTAAATTTGAAATTGGTGGACTTTGTCAGTAACAAATTGCAACGGCGTGAATTAGCTCAACTTTCGTTTTACATCTACATGTAGTTTGATTCAAAACTATTTTTCATAACGCATTATATACCTTTGTGATTGCAGTGTTTAACTTTTATACCCCATAAATTTTTATAAAAGGAGTGCTTGGTACATAATTGAACAGAGATATCCATGTTGAGAAAAAATGAATAGCTATACTATTAGATATATTGGTTTTGTAATAACTTAAGTTTTAAATACATAACCCTAAAGGCCAAAACATAAGCTCTTAAATTGAAATACAATGTAAAACTTTAATTTATATGTGATCATTATTTTTGTACAGTGATAAAATATTTAATAGTTAAGTGATTTGTTTAGCCACCTAATTAATGTTATTAAAAATTGTATACACTATATTATACACTACGTTTAATTATTAGTGAGTTACACGGGAACTCGCGCGGGCCGTAAAATAAACCCCGGCGGCGATGATTCTGCAAAACTGTAATCACGTGTAAAATATTAGGGCCAAGGTACTACTATTTGGGCTTTTAGAAATCCGCGTGTGTCCCGCGATACAAACTCAATGACCGTTGTGCCGTATAAAATAATATTTATAGATTAATGAAATGTAACACACAAATATACTGTCCTTATTAGAACTTCTACAATAACTAGAACAGACACTTTCTCTATAAGCCTTGTGGAACTGAAGACAAATATTTACTGTGTATTTTCCTAGGCCCTTCTGAAGATGTAGTTTTGAACGCAGGTGACCCTTTTAGTTTTTGCAAAAGATTTGTACTAAACTATATTAAAGACTAATTTTTGTACAAGAGTCCAAGAACTTCACCATACAGTTATTTTCTGCGTTTAAATTCAATGATGTCTAATGTAAAAAATAATAAAGATCCTCAGAAACTCACCTGCTTGGCAAGCCTAGCGTGAACTCCTAGCTCCCTCTGCAGGGCTGGCAGGTAAGCGCGGAGGAAAGGAAGAACAAACGGCCTCAGGGGGAAGTTAGTCACTTCTTGTAGAGAGTGATGGAACTCTTCAACTGTTAGACCAGTGCCCTGTCGAAGAGGAAGAGAAAGGTGTATTTTCATTTTAGTAACTAGCACAAACTGTCAAATACCTCTAGTTAGGATTGTCTTCCTGGAGTGAGCAGCAAAGAATATCTTATACGAAGGCACATTCACCGGTTAAAAATCTTTTGGGAAAGGCACTAATGGCATCTTCATCTAAAAAGTTCAAAATTCAATATGAAATGTATAGTTTCATAATTTATTAATGAATATTACAATTTTGATCCAGCGCACATAAACGCTGATTTAACAATATCAAATATCCTTTGAGAATATCCTAGGGAAGAGTTTTTGAACGGACGTAGGGAAGTTTCAAGGATTTTCCAGCGACGTGCTAGGATATTCCAGGGCTTCCTCAGGATATCCTAAATATTCCCTGGTAATTCCTGAGCATATTCGGGGGATTTGCTTGCGCTGTACAGGATATGAACATCCTAACGTTTAATTCATAAAAGTATCCAACTTACCACTAAGTTAAGGACTAGGGTCTTCACCCTTTCTCCAGTTTCTGCAGAGATGTCTTGACCGAACTGTACAAGTGTGCTGAGGAACCTCTTGATCTTGCCCAGAGGACGACCCAGGGGAGGTTGCGAGTCTGATAGACTCACTGACAGTGCAGGACCTTCAACAACAACCATTACATTGCAGTTGTTGAGCAAATCATAGTAAAGCTGACCTTGACGAACTCTATTGTTTTTGAATTTGTTTTAAATACGCGTGACGGGTTTAAGAACTTTAAGTAGAATAAAAGATAATTACAATGATTCTGCTTTTATAAAATTGTTTCCCAAAGCAAATTCGATAATAAAAGGCATAATCTGCCCTCTATGACTTCGAGGCATAAATACAGTTTTCCCAGCTCCAACAACGTCAATTTAGTTTTTGCAATACATTCCCTTCAATACTAAAACGCGACAGATTTAAAACTGAACGGCATAAAAGTGACATGTTCGCAGCAGCCTTGATCCAAAGCTATATAAATTGTATATAAATTAGCCGACGTGACGGAGACGGAATTAAGTTGTCAGTCACACAAGTTATTAGTGCCGCCTCACACGCAGCCTCACTCACTGTTTTGTCCGATATAATGGCTCTAGCTCATACGTCACAATCTGAATCTGCTCTACAGACTAAAACATGCTCAGTTGGAACGTTTTTAAACCGTCGTAAAATTGGCAATGTTTTTTAAATCGAAGAGATGAATTGTGCATGACGTCTTTGCGAACGTATATAAGTTATTATGTATGCACGTCAAATTTGAATTTTCATAGTTATTAACGAAATTCTTAGGAATTATGCGATTCATTTCCATTGCCATATACAATGAAACGTCTTAGAACAAACGGATAAGCAGTTTTGATCTTCTCTTCGATTTCTGAGTCGAATGGCAAAATGCACGGTATTTATATGGTCTGGCTGATTGCGTAAAGACCACATTTTTGGAAGAAATCATATTTACAAATACTTTTATTTTTCCTCGACAAGCAAAATATAATTCAAAGCCTCGTTTTCAATGTTTGGTTTTCCAGGAATTTATTCAAACACCATGATGGTGCCTTGAGTCTAATCGAGTTTAGCCTCTGTCATTCCATCCATCTTATTTCTTAGGATAGAAAAGTTTAAAAAATTAGAAGATTCATAACATAATTAGCGGAAATAAGACCATCACTATAGGTGAAAAGAACAAATTCGCAATGGACTCTTCTGAATAAAATCAGCATTTAAAAAGGGCTCGATAGAAAACAAGTTAAGGCGATGGTAACAAATATTTGGTTTCAACGATGTTGTAACATCAATCATGTTTTTGTCTTTTTGATAACTGGTGTACAGATTTTTGTAAACATGCTATGTTATGTTTGCACATGTTAAAATTCTGCCGTTTTATGCTATGATCTAGTGTCGCTCGACATCATTTGCTGAAAAAGAAACGAGAAAGCTAACTACTTGATGGTAACCAATTTACTTACTACACACAAACAAAATATCGCATATTAAAAAAATTACTCGTCATTCATTCATTTTTGTGAGCTCAATTAATTTCAAATTTTACTCCCAAGTAAGCCGCACATTGGTACACATCTCGACGGTTGATTTGTTTGCTGAATCGGAGCCAATCAACTGTTTGACTTGCTGACTCAGCACGCGGCCTCTGTTCTCAGCACTCAGCTGTTCTGCTGACGACAGGCTTGACTTGACTACAGTAGTACCAACTGTCACTGACACACTCAATTAACCAGCTGTACATCACCACCAGGTTTGCCAACTGCCAACCCCATCCCCTCCCCTCAAAGCTGTAAACTTCTCCCAACTATTTTCGCGTCCATTCTTCAGTTGAACTGCTCAAACTGCTTGGACGGATTTAAGGGGAACTTGGGGAATAGTGTTACTAAATATGAGGATTATGGGTCAGTTAAAAAAACTAGCGGACATAAAAAGTAGCAAATATAGGTCATGTAAATAAGTAATGGAACAATGCAAACTGACTAAAATCAATTTAAAACTTATTTGTGACCTTCTTTAACAAAGCTGTCAGTAAGTATACACAAAACTGATCAACGAATACTATTGTGCTAGGACGTCGAAAATTAAATATAACCGTATAGACGTTTGTATTTTAGACTACTAAACTATGTAAATCAATACCAATTATTGTTCCTACTAAGGCTCAAAATGGTCCAACTAACTTTAGACATAGCCGCATGTTGGAGCTGTGGTCAAACAAGTGTAAAGTGTCTTGTTTAACACGGTGAAGTTAGGACAACAAAGGTTTCTCTACCACTCAACCTCGACCTTTCCCTAGCGTTACCGCAGAGTCACTTAGCAAATTGTTAGTGTTCACTGCGAGGATCGAACGGCGCCAGTTGAGTGATGAGTTCTGGAGTCGCGCACGATTCCAACCCACCACGGTTCCACTAGTTTTATTGTTTAGTAGCTTACTGTTACTCTTGGAGAACCAAGTTAGATGTCTGTGGAAGTCTCCCTCAGTGAACAAAGAATCTGTATTCAATGGTCTCCTTAAAGGTGGTTTCCTTTACCGTGCACATGAGAAATTCAAGAGGATTAAAATCGTTTTCTTTCAAGATTATCTTTCGTCGTATCCGTTTGCTGGTTGAGGTTTGGAGCAGAATCTATTGATAATTATCCTAAATCTATTGTTAGCGGTTGGTGATGTCATAAAATATGACCCAATCCAAAAGATGCAGAGTTTTAAGCTCCAGTTTGAATATTATTCACGCTGACAGCAATCATCTGTTTGACTAAGCAAACCGTGTAGATTATGTCACGGCTAATTTGGAAACCAAACCGTTCGTGTGTAGCTAGTAGCCTACTCAGAGGAAAATTCATTGAATTCCAATTAGCTTAATGATGTTAAATTAGTTTTATACTCTGTCGAATAACAATTTATAATGAAATAATGCATAGTGCCATTTTTTACCAAAGAATATCGTAGATACATTATTTTCCTAATTACCACAAGTGTTCACAAATATAACTAATCACCATTCATTCTGTTCTTTTAATATCAGTTATCTCTAACTTTTTAAAGACATTGTTAAGTTTTTGTACCTTGTTAGGATTTGGTACAAGAAATACACTTGTGAATGAGGTTGACCACTTTGTGCGTTTAACACATTTACGCTTTGTATTTAGGTTTTCTTGACGCACGTTTGGCGTAAGACTAAGGAGGATAGACTGACTGGTATAAAAGTGAAGCAATTATTATGGTAATTAGCTTTAACCATTAAAAGGCATATATATTTTATAACAAGGCTGAATTTTCAATAATAATAAGTTTTCAAATGAAGTACACGGCAGGTGAACAATAACCAATAAGAACGTTGCTTTGATTTTTATTTTGAAATTATATATTTTCTTTATATATTTATGAATAACAAAAGTTTCACACAGTTAGCGATTAATAAAATTTAAATATATAACCATCTTGTATGGATACCGAATTTTTATAGGTAGCCTAATTAGTATAGACTTGTAGTTAACCTTTAGTTGGAAGACGGACATACCATAATAAATTGTGTCACATGTGACTAACAAGAAAACACAGGAGTTACAATTTGTCAACAAGATTTAACCTTTTGAAAAACTACAACTAAACCAATTAATATACCAAAGTGTTTTATAAGTATCGTCTCATCCACCGGGTTTGCTAAAATGCTACACCAAAGCATTTTGTATAGATATTCATGCAATTGTGCAGATATCTTTAAAATTGCATCACTGATCAAAACTCTACTCACTTGTAGCGCCATTCTGTGGGTAGATCGGCGGTGTGGTGGATCCGTTCTGGAAGGGTACCTTGGGACTGGTGGGCTGACTAGTGGTAGGTGTGGAGGGAGTGGAGGGAGCAGTTGTTGGAGCGACAGTCGGGGGTGAGTTCCGGACCTGCACCCCCACTCGAGCTCCCTCTGGGCTGTCCGGAGACTTGACTCTGTCCTTCACACCTGCAACAAGAACAAACAGCTGGAATGAGTGAAAGATTAAGTTTTATTTGCAGTATAATGTCCAGTAGCTCAGTTGGTAGAGGCAGCACCGCTCTTCAAGTTCATAAACATAAATATTTATTGTCATAGTACACACATTTTTTGTTTTGTTAAACTAGAGCGCGGGTTCAAACTTTAGAGGTCACTAAGATACAAAGTTCCGATGCAGTGAAGATAGAGCTTGAATAATATAGAGGAATTGCATTTTAGACACGCAAAATTTTAATTTTTCAGCTTGGTAAAACACGGCGAGATTTTAGGGAAAATTAAAAATTGTTTTTCTCGACATTTTGGTCACTTGAGGGGAAAAATTATTCCAGGCTACGTTTCGGGCAGTTGGGAAACTCCACTCGTTGTCAAGAGCCTTACTTCAAACGTTGCAGTTTGGTCGTGAACTCTCACTGAAGCTCTGGATCTCTGCACCTGGGATCCCGGGCGAGTCCTTCCCTTTTATTATCCAAGATGTTTTAGTTAGTAAACTAGCTGTGTACCCGTGCTTCGCTACGGATAAAATATTATGTTTTAGAATCATGACTGTCAAGTATTTTCGTAAAAAGGCAGGCTGTTGCTCGGGTACTGGCATCAAAGTACCGATCCTTACACCTGTTCCTGCACTTTGAAAGTGGGCTTGAAGTGTCTACCTGACGTACCTGTTCTTCGCATAGTTGTGTTTAATGTTATAGTGTAGCGATAAAGTGTGATGTTATGTTTGCCTTTTAGTTAGCTATGCCAACTGTGAAGTGTACGTAGACAAAAACGTAGCTATCAGATGACAGGCTGTAGAGCGCAGCACTGCGCCGACAAAATGTTTTCAGAGTCCACTTTGATCCCTTGCCATTTATTTTGTGGATGTTATATGGATATGAAGTATAGCTAAAGACACACTGCGTAATGGGATAAACCACTAAACGAAGTTTCACTGTCATAGTTTAGCCGATTTTGAGTTTTAAACGTTCTAAAATGCCTTAAAATCGTTACAGACAGACAAATAGGAATGTTTACGTCAGTTTCGGTCTTTGCAAAGTACCAGTATAAAAAGCCAAATAACCAAAACCGATGGATTCATTGCAATGTACAGACAAAAATCTTATTTTATTTATATTTATGTTAAAAGGTTGTTTTTTCAGGACAGGCATACAATGTAGCTGTGCCATATGTTTAACCATGATTTTAGACTAGATCTTAGGCATAAGACTAGACTAGATCTTCAATAGCATTATGTAGCTTAGATAGGTCCTTGACAACGGGTGAGTTTCCCAATTGCCTGAAACGTAGGGAATAGCTTTTCTCCTAAAGTTGCCGGAAAAGTCCAATGTAAACAATTTTATAATTGATATCCACTACTGTTATAAACTTTCAATCTAACATTGGCAACATTTTTCTGCAAACGTGTTGCGTTTCAACAACGTTGCGATAATGTGGTATTTGTTTTACAACATCATTACAACGTTGTGCAAATGCTATGAACATTATCATTAAATGAGTATTTATTACTTAAAAGTGAACCACACGGCCTACATACCTTTAAATGAAATGTATAATTGTAATTAAGGATTTTAAAACTAGGTTGTATTGTGTCTTTACATAATTCTGCAACGTTGTATGGATGTTGCAACTTACAACGATTGCTCATATATTGAAAGAGTTTATCTATAGTTTACAATTGTCAATTTTAAACTTTTATAGACCATCTAAAAAACATTTTATTGGGCATAAGTTTACAAAATACAATTGCATTAGCCAACAAAAGATTTCAACAAAAACCAATTTCTTCGATCTTCAATCGAAAGTAAGTAAACAATGTTATTTTGAACCGTATAACGTACGAACTGTTATACAAATAAATAATCTAGAATCGGACATTCCTTTATTTCACGTACAAAACTAGTACTTTACAGCTGACATCAGACTATGTGTGTTATTTACCGTCTCTCCACCCTGCCAATATAAAACAGCTGACTCCTGGCTGTCTGTGACGTGACGTCACCGTACATGACGAGTGGTGGGGGGAGGGCGGGGTTAACAAATCACAAGACAATGCACCTGTCACAGACATCTCAATATCTATCCTGCACTCTGTCTGTTCCGCGGAAATGCAGTGTTTTCATTATCAATGCAATATTTTTTGTTTAAATGTGTTGAAAAATATTTGTTCGTTTTAACGAGTATGGTTTAAGTAATGCCGTAAATAATATTGGTGTTTTGTCATTTGGATCTAAAACCTGACCGTCTTCGACGTATGAAATGATCAGCTATAGTTTCCTTTTTGTTTTGTAAAGGTTGAGGAGATTTTTACTTTCTCGGGAAAATGGACAGTTTTAATGATTTTTATTTCAGGGTTATTAACGGTTTGAGTTTCTTTATATTAAAATCTGTTTGTCATTTTGCTCCAAATCGCTTGTTTTCGACACTTGAAATCACGTGCTAAGGTTGCACTATTGTTTCTGGGATATAAAGGTTTGTTTTGATTATCTTTTGCTCCCTAATTCTATAATTCCCTAGGAAGTGGTGACTGCTCTATTACGGCCGCAGTGTAACGGTGAACATTTGTTTTGATGTAAACATATGGGAGTGTTTTCCTGGAGAGCGGGGGACACTGACATATGATCGCATTAAAAACAAAAGTTCACCGTCATTATATGGCCGTAATATTTAGGTCATCGCTTTTCTAGAAAGCCATAGCTATAGAAGGAAAATACAATTTTGGTTATCTTTATATTGCAGAAATAGCACCTGGTTCTAGGAGTTTCTTTTTATAAATTTTAACATCGACAAATAGGAAGCCATGACACTGGCTATCTTCACAACAGTCTAAACCCCTCTACTAAAGGTCGTTGTAGTGGCGTCCATTGCAACTGGCCAATACTGGCCGACATCAATTATCTGATGGCTTTGTGTACAGGGGTACTGGCGCTTTCCTCGGCCAGTAGCTAGTGGCGGCCTCTAAAGTCGAAACTGTTCAACTTTAGTGGCCGGTGAAGCGGCCAGAAACAAGTCACATGATCTAATAATAGCGTAACCTCTGATTTTCCATTGTTTAACTACAGATGACCAAAATATTACTAATAGGTATTAAATTTAATATACATTACCGGTTTCGACCATTGCCAATCATTTCAAGTATTAAAATAAAATCCTAACTGATATTAGGCTATCGTTTTTATTTTAAACTTTATACCAATTACTAAATCTTGAATAATTTATTTCATTTTTTATACACGCTCTAAAGTTTGTCTCGCAGTTGAATTTCTTATTACTGTGTTTCTTTTAGCAATGTTAGGCTTCATTAAGTTGAACTCATTAATTTTTTAACAGTAATTCTTAACAATCTCCTACGCTCTAAAGGATCTTCCAATACAACACATTCACTCACTACATCATCAAAGTCACTTTCACTCTCCATATTTAATAGTCACCAAACAACGCCTCAGCATCAAACTGGCGGCCACTAAAGGAAATATTGGCAGCCACTATTAACCTCGTGGATAAGCGTACTGGCCGCTAAACCCAGGTGCGTCCACTAATGGCCGCCAGAACTGGACGCCACTACTGGCCCCGTTACATCGACCTTAAGTTCAAACAATTCTTTGCTTCCAATTTGTTGATAGTTTTAAACATTTATGTTGAAATTTATGTTTCAGTTATGAGATCATGACAAAAGTATCGTTCATCACTCTTTCGAAAAGTTTCCTTTTGATATTCGCTTATTTAACGTTCTCGGCTGCGTCTTGGACGTTAAACGTCGACTCATATCGAAATGCTTCAATTCAGGTCTTAGCAATAAAAGTAACTTATTACAGTATTTTCGTGCGCTTAGTTAGTTTATCTATCATAAACACTATTTACATGACGACAAAAACTATTGTTCATCGCTCGTCCCAAAACGGGTTTTTTCGATACTCGCTTTTTTAACGCCCTTTGTTACGCCTCAGACAACAAACTTTACGAGTAGTTTTATCGTAAAGCTGCACTGTATAAAATATATTCTATTAAAAAATTTGAAATTCTGGATATTAAAATTAAATAAATAAGTGTGGGTGAATTAAATAAAAGCGAACTATATTTTTTATATCGATGGTGTAAACCTACGTCTAGCAATCTTCAATTGAACACTTTAAACAAAATACGTGTCTTATCACGTCGATATTAAATCAAATGAAAAATATTTATTCCAATATTTGTTACATGGACACAAAATTTTGGAACGCCACTGCCATTTTATACTTTGCTTGATATAAATATTTCAATTCCAGAATTACCTCCCCTCTAAACGGTTGATTATTACAGTAATTCTGAAACTCCTTCTTTGTCCCCAAACTGCAAAGATAGTAGGACAAGTGTCTATATACAAAACAGCTCCTGCCCAGCGCTACAATACTTAAGATTTCCGTAAATAATTATTAGATCAAATGGTATATTAATTTAGTGGACCGTGGGGAATCCTGCGCGACTCCGGAGCTCATCACTCAGCTGGCGTGGGTTCGATCCCCACAGTCACCACTAACATTTGTAAAGTAACTATACAGTAACGCTAGATAAAGGTCGATGTATATTGGTAGAGAGGACTTTGTAGTCCTAACTTCACCTCGTTAAACAAGACAAACTTTACCTTTTTATACGGAAAGTATGCCCGTACCGAATTGTATCAGCAAGTGCTTTGAACAGCTTGCCTTTATTTGAAATGTTTGGATTTGAGTAGTCAGTTGTCTGATGTTGGCTGGAGTTAGCTGAACAGATGACATCAGAACAGACACAGCTGATTCAGACACGTGTCTCGAACATCTGTGTCTGTGCCTTCACTTCCGTTCCGCGCGCACAACTTCCGCTACGCGTCCTCCGTCCTCCGTCATGCCGTTACTTATAGAACAACCCCTTTATCACCCCTCCGTTTACCTTTTAACCTGGGCACCTTTGTGCAATTGTGCAGTTCATTTACTAGCAACATTGTAGTTATTTGTCGTGCGATATCACCAAAACTATGCACAAATTAATAGTTATTTAGTACACGTTTTGAACAGTTTTTGACAACCGAAAGACAACTCTGGAACGTTTTAGAAAAAATGTTGAAACCACTCTGCAGGTAAATGGCTTGCAGTGCATAAAGTAAAAACCAGGCCAACACGCAGCTAAAGCACCGATGTCATGAGTGAAGCGAATTGTCTATGCAATAATTTGCATAATTGTAATTCTAGTTCGCTACGCTCACAGCCTTTTTCAAAGCTTTAATAGGAAGTACACAAATATCATACTATGCTGACAAAATCCCTATGCGAAATTTCCACGAATAAAATATTTATCAAGATAGCATCAGCAGAGAAGGACTACTGTCAGCAGTTTTAAATGCTTGGCATTCAGCGTTTAGCTAATGGAATGTTGGAAACTCTACTCTAAAACCGAGAATTATCAGTTTATACCTGGTCTTGTACAACATGTTATTATGTTCATTAAGTTTGTGTCCAATCCATTTTAGATTGTCATACAAAATACCAAGAGAGAAAATCTACTGCCAATAGTTCTTTAAGTTCTGTCAGTGAACTAGAACAAAAATATGCCGAGCGTAAAAATATACTTATATTTTCTTAAGAACCAGTGGGTTCTAGATTGGTTAGTAGTTATCGATGTCAAACACTATATCGTGAATGTGCAAGCACCTGTGGTGTACATTTTACACACTCCTAAAATTGCGAGCTTTTCAAAATTATCTTTTGGTTTTACGAAACTGAATCAAATGAGTTCATTAAGATCCAGTAGTGTTTACGGTTTAAAGCAATCCAGTGTAACTTATGCGAAGTAAATGAAAGGACCAACTAAAGTTTTGCAGGAGCAAACTCCACCCCCGTTAGAACGCTGACACTAAACACCCCGCAAATAAACACTATATGGAACTCCAATGTTTCCTTGACTGGCATCATCATAGGTAGATTGTTTTGAATCTGGTATTACTTACTGGTTTAGTTTTCCAACCAAGCCAGCTAAGGCAAGACACCAGTTAAGCAGATTTTAAAAAGTTGTTGGCAGGTGGGTATATAGGTAATTATATGGGTAGCTTTAAAATATATAACCTTTCACAGAGGATTGAAGGATGTCTTTCAAAGTCGAAACTAATAGCATAACAGGTCTATCTCAGAACAATAACAAATAACCAGGATTGTAGACGAGTCTGAAATCCTATTAAACACAACTCACTAAAGGTCCGTTGTTTCATCCAACTTGTAAAGCAGCAACACTTGAAGTTAAGGCTGACTGATTGATGCACGTTGACAAAGTGAGGAATTCAACAATAAGTTATCAGAGAAACAAGTGATAAGGGGTTAAGCCTGCCAACTTTCTTCCGCACCTGAGACGCAGGAGGGTGGAGGGAGAGGGGTGGAAAGTTGGAGGTAGGGGCTTTCTCTTCCGGAAACACAGATAGTTGATGTTTACAGTTTGTTTGTTACCTATTTAACAAACTATTTTACAAGTGACTACCCTTTCAAGACCGAATTTGTTGGGGAAATCTTCAAAGTTTGATGCATTTGTAAGTGTATATGTTTATGTCGAATCCAAGTGTTTGTACAAACTAGTGCGAATAATTTGTAAACAAAATATTATTATTATTAACGTTCAAATATAATTTGACCACACAAAGTATGTTAACGCCGTCTTAAAAGTTAAAAGTTTTTTTCATCCTTGTTCTTCACTCAGGTGTGTTTCAAACTTTCGGAATAAACTCGTTTTTGTTAAAAGTCCAGGCTACTCCTCTCTTTTTAGTAAACTACAAAAAATAGCGTAACATGTTAACACTTTCTGCTTTTAAAACTCTACAGCATGATTAACATTAGTTGTACCTATAAACACGAGTTTAATTATTACAAAAAGCTAAAAGGTAAAGTTTGTCTTGTTCAACGAGGCAACGTTAGGACTGCAGAGTCCTCTTGAACAGTCAACCTCGTCCATTACCTAGCGTTACTGTACAGTCACTTAAAAAATTGTTAGTGGTGACTGCCGGATTGAACCCGCGCCGCTGGAGGGATGAGCTCCGGAGTCGCGCGCGATACCAACCATGGGTCCGAAAACTTTTCCCTAACTTTTGAAAATACATGGTTAATTTTAATACTATTAATTATGATTTGACCATTACAACTTCGTACGAAAGACAACCTTAACGTTTCAAGCGAAACGTATTTGTGCTCGTTGGTGCAAAAGATTTAATTTTCAGTCCACCAAACACTTTTAACGAAAATTAAAACAAAATTATGATTAGATTTACATACCTCGACGTGCACGGAATGAGTTTGAAGAATAACGTAACTGCTGATAAGTACGTTTAAATCTTTCAAATGACAGGTGCCAGTTTTGAGTGAAGGGTTATTAAGCTGTCAAATGCATCCAGTTATCAACTTCTGCTACCACATAGATTAACCATCAACTTAGCTTGGCAAATCAACCGGTTTCCGTTTCAATTAAATTATTATGCATTCATCATTGTGCACAGTGCATTTCAATGCAACAAGTTGAACTTTGGTTTGGTTGTGATGTTGTATGGCTGCACACACACTTTTGACATTTAAATTAAATTTATTTTTGGAACTGTTTTACATATTTCGCGGAACAATTTTAATGTATGCTACACAGTAAACATTTTGAAGGTATTTAGAAATCTTTGTTTGATGGGACTCAACTTATTCTTATTTCTCGTCTAAGCTCTTTTATCAAAGAACCTTCAAAATACAATATTATATAATAGTAGTAGATCGCTAACACGACAAGCTATGAAACCTTTAGTACCATAAATCGCTAAAACCACGAACAACTTGATAACTTTTTTATGTTCTCCGATGAAAACAGACCTTTGATCAAATTCTGTTAAGTCATACGTATTGGCCATTGCAGGTAGACGTATTTTTAGGTTTTCCTAAGAAGTTAATTAAAATTTCGTTAATGACATTAAAGTCTACCTCAAAACTACTTGTAATGGACGGTTTTAGGGATGTTATAAAAAGTTATAAAAACATGTAGATGAAAACCAACAAAGAACGAAATGCGGAACCCTTTAGAGGCACCTTGCTAAACATATTCAGAATTAAAATACACGCGTAAAAACTTATGGACAATAATTTCTTAACTAGGATGAAAAGAAAGTAATAAACTTACTGTACTGATTTAGTCTCAGCTAAGGCAGACATCGCTTTGGTAAATAGTGTTACTGTGAGGTTCAAACTTTTAAATGAAAGGTCAATAAAGATTAAAGCAGATTGGAAGCCGATGTTTCAAATTTTATTTCAAGAAAACTCAACTTTAACTTAACTAAATTAAATACTTTTAGAGCTCTAAACTTCTATTAAAAGGGGTATTGACATCATACACTCTTGACAGGCTCATCATACAGGCTTGACATCATATAAAATGTTGATATGATGGATTGCGTTTCTCGGATTTCAAACCCACTAAAAAACGTTTGTTCAAAGTTGGAGCGAGGTTTCGTAGCTTCTAGCCGCTCTTAAACACACAATACTTTTACGCCAGTAGACTAAAGTCATCGGTCAGACCATATCGCAATTTTATGACGTCCGTACTGCACCTTGAGTTGAGTACCCTCAAACGCACCCGTAAGTAAAAGATGCACATAGGAACTATTTAAATAGTTCCATAGCTAGTAAAAACTATCCCTACATTTTACTTGTACAATTTCGCCAATACATAGTTATCAAAGTACACATAGAAAACACTAGATGCAATGTTATTCATTGCGCAAAGTAAAGTACACAAAGGGTGGTGAGTGTACTCAGGGGAGGGAATTAATCAGCCAGACAAGCCTTATCAGCACGAAGGACACCTGGCCTGTGACTTACACAAACATCCTTTATCATCTAACCACCCCTTTACATCACCCCTTCACGTGACGCGCTGTTTACTTAGCTTCTCACTTCAATGTCAATAGTGGTGTTCTCGTCGAAAATGTACTATAGACAAGAGGTATTCTCAAATTAATGAAAGAGTTTGAACTATTTATATTTTCGCTCTTTAGGGCGAACGCAAGAAAAGGTCCTTTCACTTATACAATGCATTTTCCCAAAGAATGCAAAAGTCGACAGTTGAAGTGAAATATTCAAAGTAACTTAAATTCAAAGTTCCTTCTTTCTAGAGGAAGAAGTCTACTCAACAAACTTCCTTGGAACACACCTTGATCGAGGATTTAAGTGGGACTGTAAGGTAGATAATGTCTGGTCCAAATGAGCTTCAGGCATTTATGTTATAAGGCAACTTTCCAAATATTGTCCAACTCAGGTACTGATGTTAGCATAGTACGGGCTAATCTACTCACACATTTTTGTATATGACAGCATAGTACGTAGAAGTATTGTCTTTGTTGGGAGGTTGCTCAAATACCAATTTTCCTGATTGTCTTCTGCAAAAACAAGCAGTTCGACTATTGATACACTTCAATGGGGAGAGCATTCAAAACTTGAAACTGTTAACACCTTCCTATTTCTACGTTTTTGAAACTTATCTTTTTAAGGTTTTAAGGGAGAATGATCAAAATGGGAAACACAAAACGAAAGTTCATAAACGGTTGACTTCAACAGGTTGCCAAATTTTATTACAAGTGCCCGATGCCCAAATCATTTAAAACTCGACTCAAAAGAAATTTGAGAACTCTACAGCACAGACGTGTACAACCAAAGACAATACATGTATTGTTTTTGGTACAACCCACGGCACGCGACTGGGAGAACACGTTGTATGACGACAATTGGACTAAAGTGGCGAAAATTCGAATAGATGAGAGGTGAGAATGCATTTATGTATGTCTTCAAGGGATTTACCTGTGTGAGATCGGAAAATGTTTAGTGTAATATGAATTGACGATTGTCATACACAAACATGTAGTATGCAATAAATAAATTTAAAAGATTGTAAAAATATCTCAACACATGCTTTGTACAAGCATTCGGACAAGCCATCAATCACAAGTTGGATCAAGAAGCATGTTGTTCTTGTGAGTGAACAGCTGGCCAGTGGTCATTGTTGTATCGCATATGACGTGATTACATGAATGACGTCATCTATCACCGCACGTCGCCGCCGCACGCTCACCCCCACCTGCTCCTCACCCACCCTCTACCACGGACAGTCCTATTAATCACAGCCCAAACTTCACGTTTGCCACTGCTGTAAATCTTGCCCAGTTCTTTAACTTGTTTCTTTATTCGACCGTGGGGCGAACAATTAAAAACAGTTTAGACTGGAAAGAGTTTCAGTTCTGGCGCGAACAGAGAAAAACCCGTCAGGGAAACTAATTTTGCAACGTGTGAAAAGTTGAAGCGTGCCTGCGGCTGACGCGGAGTGCAGCCAACATGGCGAAAATAAAAATCCCCGCTGAAAACAAGTTGAGTGTTGAGACTGGGCCTGTGGGTGACACGTCATCAACCACCCTCCCCCGCCACTGTCCGCGTCCTGACCCGACAACGAGCACCCAGTTTTTCTTTAAATATTTTCTAATTAGCGGATTGTTTAGTTTGTTTCACTTCTATGAGCGAGTGTGACAGGTAACATTTTTAATTGTCCAGCTCGAGGTCGGACTTGTCCGGTCAGGCGACTTTGCTGACACTTTATGTGCTTAGAATGTCCGTGGACATGTTCGCTTTTGTTTATAAAGCTTCGGGTAAACTCAGTTGTTCGAGTTCTGTCAGCTTAACTCTTTTATTAAAACTGGTTAACATTTATTTTTATCTTGCGAGCAAAGGATATTTGTTTAGTTTCCTTATGGCTGTTTTGATGGTATATACAGCAATTTCTGAAGGGCACATCAGATGTCTTCAACATTAGAGACGTTGCTCTTTTTTACCACAATAAAAAGAACCATAAGAGGAAGTGGCATATGTTTTAATTAAAACAATGACAGGAACACCAGACTGGGAGACACAGAACAATACCTAATGAACGTTTATACTTTCCCAGACAAGAGGTCATGTCGTCAACAGACTGGGAAATTCTTTCAAAAACACCCTCATGCCCAAGGCATGCAAATATCGTATCAAAATAATCCTGATACTTATAGCATAAATAATGTAATTTATTTGGAATACATTGTGGTTAGCTGATTGACTGACAAAGATTCTTTGAGACGAAGTAAAACTACTTGGCATCGTTATCTCAAATAAGTCTGGAGTAAACAATCTGCGAAAAGTTAGATCGAGTGACACACCTATCTGGAGGTAAGAACATCTCCTGAAAGATTAGTTCCTGGTTACCATCCTTCAATTGTTTCATAGCCGTCTTAGTAACGGCCCTTGGGCCCACAGGGATGTACACTCTGGCTTGTCGTTGTTTTAGCCTTCAGAAACAATGTCAGAATGTTGTCTTGTAAAGACTCTCGTGACCACTGCAAGTCTATTCCCAAAATCTAGACATTTTATTTATACGGTAAAGGTCCTCCACAGTCTCCAGTTCTTCAAGAGTGATCTACCTAGACAAGCGAGAAAGCAAACACAGCTTGAATATTGCACCCTGAAACTGGGTACCAGCATATTTCACAATGAGCATTTAAATGTATAGTTTCCCTGTCTTGGCGATCAATGACGAACATGTACAACGCCTTGCTGGAGAGTTGGACGAGTGTCGAATTTTAGACTTTCAAAACTACAGCTGTGATGGTCTGGCTAATCTATAGCAAGTCGTATTCTATCGATCAAGTCTTTGAAGCCACAAATAAACATATAATAAATCACGCAATCGATCATTAGAGTCCGAACTAATTACTAAACCATCAGATAAACGCGTTCAGACATGTATAATCACAAGCAGAGGATCTGTAGTAGTGACTTGACATCGTAGTCAAGCACTGGACATAAACACGCCTGAGTATCAAATCAACCAATCGGCCGACAGTTGTCTACGTTTGTGCCGCCTGCAGGTCACCTTTGATTGGTCAAAGAGCAGCCAATGGACTGTAAGAACGAGGCCGGTCAGCCAATCAGCTTGCAGGACGTTGTCAGCCGGCGGCGCGCTCTTTGTGGTACGTCAACTGTCTTCTCTGCTGACGACAGCCGAGTGGTCTCTTTGACTAAGGTCCTTTAATCCTCGCGGCTCGCGGCCGCCGGCTCTCTCAGACTAATTGAAACTGTCTCTCAGGCTGAAATGCTTTGCTGTGTCATTTCACCTCGGATCCTGTCTTTTGTTGACACTGTGTCGGAGTAAAACTCTAATGTAACACAACGCTCGAGGTACCTTTTTGTAATGTCTTCTTGTCGCTTGGAGTCAGTTAGGGAAGTTTTAATTGGGTTTCGTTTGGAATAGCGAACTTCTGCTTTTAATGAAAACTGGTAATTGTATTAGGAGGTCACGTTCTGTTTATTTATTGTGACAAATAAATAAATGGGTGTTTCTTCTTTTTAATTTGTCTTTAATTCAAAATTACTCTTTAGTTCAAAATAGTTTGGCACCGGCCATAGTTTCTTCTTAGTTCCTCAGTGCCTTTTGTAAAAGAGACAACCTGTAATCATGCATAAATTATACTGCTACAAATTGTATCAAAGTAAATAATACACCAAAAAATACTGTGACGTTCAACCCCAACAAGTATGTAGCTAGTGTTTACTATATCCTAAACTCTTCCAGCGCCTAGGCCTTTGACTTCGGCGTCTTTCGTGAGCATTTCCAGTCAGTTATAATATTTTATGTTTTGTTGATCTCATTTTTTACCTTAGATTATCGTATTAGGCTTTATTTTTCTGTGTGCCTCAGCTGTTGGCCTTGTTGTCTACAAGGTACTCTTCAGGTAGTTCCTAGTTTTTGTCCCTGTTTCTTTTACCTCGGCTTCCACCCTTTTTCGAAATAATAGAAGTTGATCTATTGGACATATCAACACTTGATGTAAGAAACAAACTTTTCATTTCTCTCGGTCACCAGTCTAGGTGAACCGATGTACCATATAATTCCTGTAGGCAACGTCCTGGTTTTCACGTTCTTTTGAACTAAGACTTGGTCTTCGTATCGTACACTTCCGTTACTTCCCAGTTTTTCCGATATATGATTGCATTTTTAGTACTCACTTAATGTGGATATTTAAGTGATTTCAATCGACAAGTCAGTGAAGGAGGCGTTTAGGTGCTCAGCACGGGTGGTATAACATTTCAATGTAATCTGATAAACAAATGCAGTCCACGTGCGTAAAAATTAAAACATTTTAGCGGCTAGAAACTACTCTAAACCTTGTGTGAACTTTTGAAGAAGCCCCTTCAAATCACTGTCAAAAGTTAGTAGTTTTCTAAACGACGTCGTTGTCCAACGTCCAGTTTTTAATCTTGAACGTCCTCAATGCAAGGTCAATATATTCAATAAACGCGATTAGAAGCTTATATTCTTACTTATATAAATCACTAAATCACTATTTGAGATGCCGACCACTCTCATGAGGGTATTTTAAGGCAAATATGTGGTGAAGGAAGTGTGATATGAAGTGTGATGAGTGGTAGTAATGAGTTATGAGGTGTAGTCTTGTTACAAACTAAGGCCGACTCTTCCTTAGAATGGGTCATTAATGCCCAAGTATTGCTTAAAAGTGTTTAAGAACCACGTTTGTAAATGTTTAAAAATAACTTGAAAACATAAACCTAAACGTTTGACAACGACGCTGTTTTGAAAACTGCATGGGAACCTATGCAATCCCACCTTTTTCTTTTACAAAACATGTTTTTCACAAAACACTTGATCACGCTAAAATAACAGCTGGACAACAATTAAACAACCGCATTAACTGCGCTGAAGGGCAAAAGACTGTAAAGAGTTTAAACGTCTATGACCAAAAGCAAGCTTAAACTGAAGTTCTATGTAATTCTAAATGTGTATGTAGTTCCTAACTCAACACGTGAGTTGCCCCACTAACCGGTGCTGATCCTGTAACATAAAGGTAAGGTCTGTGGTTGAAGCTAAAGAAACATCAAGCAAGCAGCTGTTCCTACACGCGCCCAAAACATCCCTTCTTCAACCTTTCTCCCAGTCTCCTTTGTTGAACACACGTCACACACAAGCCTGCATGCAAGTGATCTGCCTTTTCAACGTCTGCGAGGCCTATCATTGTCGACAGAAATTATTATTTTTGTTGTACTTTTGGTAATTTATTTTAAAAGTGGAAAAGCTATAAGGTGAATTGAAGCATTGTAATTTAAGATTAGTACGTAGTTATGAATTATTACCTAACGGTTTAGCTATAACGAATTCCAATACGATGATAGACCGTACCTTATTTAATTAAACTAGCGTGCATTAGTGGTATATTTTATAACACCGTAGTTCTCGTCAATGGTGCAACTGATAACAATTTCCCGTGTAAATATTTTTGACACAATTTTGTCATTTCCTTTAAATGAACTGTTACTTTATAATAAAAAGGGATAGGACAAAAATATTATCTTTCGACGCAATTTAAATCCTAATGATTGAGAAAAAGCTAATTAATTGTATCATTTACTATATTTGTACGTTCTATTAATAAGCGTATGTTGCTTGAACACAATGAGCCTGCATGTATTGATTGAAATGAAAATTAAATGAAAAATTACTTTATTCAGGCAAAAGTCAGGTCTGTGAGAGTCCCTTCTACCACTTAACCTGACAAATAAAAGTATATGTCCAATAAATTTACTTAATGTTATCCTATAATTAAATTAACCTTGACTTAGTAGAATTGACATAGTATTGAACGACTTAGTTACGACGTTCTGTAGCTAAAATGTGCTGCTTGCATTTGGATCCACCGAGACCCAAGACAGATAAATATTTCCAAAATAGTGGGATCTATTTTTCATTTAAATAGGTCGTAAGTACTTCTTTTTAACACATATACAACATATAATATTTTTCTCAGCATTTCTTCTCTTATTATACACAGCTCGTATAATGTTGGTCGAATTGATGTTGAGTGGTAGAGAGGACTTAAGTAGTCTTAACTTTGCCTCGTCAAACAAGATAGCGAATTTATGATGTATGTATTGGTCGTTTGACCGTTGGAAGAATGAAATAAAATAAATAAGACAAACTTTACCTTTACTTGTTTTTAAATGTTTGTAAACAATAGAAATAACCTTTCCAGCTAGTAATCTGTCAGTAGTTAGCTAATGTTTCACATTTAATCGTGATGAATTGGAGTGTTGAAAAATCTCCACTTGAGTGGCATGAATCAAGCAGAGACGATAAGACAAAGCGGGGTTAAGCTTGGGGAAGTTTTCTTCACACCTGAGCCGTTCTAACCCCCTCTCCCTCCCCCTGGTGTGAGGGGATGAGTGGGGAAGGGGTGGATATTCATCAGTACTGTCCCCCTTCACCACAGTGAAGTGTACCTACTGACAACTTGTCACGTGATCACATCAACTTAAGTGTTTGAACATTCGCTCATCCTGGTACCTAGCAGAACGTAGTACAGCATACAAAGAACAACGTTCTATTCATATAAAAACATAGTTAAAGTTTGTGTCTTATTTAATGGGAAAATTAAGGACTACAAAGACCTCTATATCACTCAACCTCGACCTTTACCTAGAGTTACCGCTTAGTCACCTACAAAATGGTTGGTGGTGATTGCTGGGATAGAGAGTGCACCACCGAAGAGATGAGCTCCGGAGTCGCGAACAATTCCAACTTGCCACCTGTCCAGTAGTATTAAATCATAAGTATTTATATACAAAAGAAGTTGAATCTGTTAGTTTCAAAAAAAAAAATTAACTTTTGAACTAAAGATTATTTTTGATGGTCAAAGGTTGTGCTGCTGCTCTTTATTTTTTGGTTTGGCTTTTATTTAATTCTTTGTACGTGTTGTAAATGCAAAAATAATTTTTATTACAGCAAAACAATCACTACCTGTTAGTACAAACCAATTTTTTAAAGTTAAATTGTCAACATTTTTTAATTTATTTACAATATTCAAACGTTTCAATACATTATTATTTCAGTTACTGTTAATTTATTTTATATTATAAAGTCGTTTCATTGTTTCATTTTTCAGATTTGTCCTCGACTGAAGGAAGAAATTTAGTTTCTACTGCGTTTAAAACAAGGACTATACTGATGACCGATAAATTAAATCAAACACAACATTTCAACTGTAGGCATTAATACTGGAGCTATATTTTATTCTATGATTGGTTTTATAATAATTTTCTCTGCTTCAGACAAAGTTGATCGGCTGTGGTATTGAAAGGTTGCCACCTCGCCAAGCACTGGCGCTGACGTCTTGTCACAACTTCTAGGAACTTAACCCACACCTGATTGACAAACTGATCAACTAAACCTGATCAACGGATTGCAACTTACTTTATCATTAATCTTAAACGAGGTTATACAAAAGTAAAACATAATTAGGTAATAGTGTCTGCAAGAATCTGCAAAGGAGTTTTAGCCTTACTTGATACCCAATTTCCTTAAGGCTCTCATTTGATTTGGGGTTTGGTGATAGTCGAATAGTCTGAAAGTTCAATGTTTCAAACTTTGAGCGGTGGTTTCCCAAAATCTTGTTTATATGAAACTAGTTTTATCTTAAACTTGGGTATAAACTGGGATAAGAAACAAATTTAGTTGAAACTCTGACAAGGAAAACGTATTTTTAAGACCTTAAGGGCATTTTGTTTTAATCGTGGGTCCTTATAGTTTTAAAATGTATCAAAGACACTCCAAACTGTACCTAGAATTTACGAGGAACAAAATCCCAGCGAATAAATAAGAAGCTTACACTATTCTACAACTTGGTAACATAGAACTAAATGACTCTATTGAAGAGGTTTAATCGAGCGGTGTTCATAAGCTACTTGATCTCATCACCCCCTTTCACCCCTCCTTCCATCCCTTCCTTGCGATGTGTGAGTCATGTACATATTGTCAGTTGATGAGTTGAGATGATCCAATTAAGGGATGAGACGAGCTATCCTATGTACACAACATCGTCTACCCTTGTGACTTGGCGATGTTTCGTCGAGTCTAGTGAGTTTAATTATTGTTGTCCATAACTGCAAAATTGTTTTATGTTATATTTTTCTACACATATTGAATACGTTGGTGGCTTCTTCACGTTACGAGTAATATGTGTTTTGACAGGGCAGGGATTTTAACATGGATAATTTTGCATACAATGTTATAAGTAGGTTGACGTACTAAACTGTAACAGGGGCTTCAATGGCAGCATAAACCATTAGTATTGCACTATTCAAATTAAAAACTTGATAGTTTCTCTGCAGAAGACAATAATTATTTCAACATTTCAAGTTGAAAATGTATATATTGGCCTATACCTTTATATATTGGCCTACGCCTTTTATATTGGCCTACTGTGTTAAATTTATATTCATCAAAGCCAATATCACAAGAAGAAGATCATTTCAAGTTCTGTTTTTCTCATAACAAAATCAAGTTTTAAGTTTGAAAAGTTTACAGTTTTATTTAAGTCTATGTTTTAGCATTTATATTTAGCACGTCCAATAGTTATATGGTTCACGAAAAATATTTTCCGAATTTAAATACATTAACTACTTTGAAACATCGGTTGAAGTTGTACTCCATGTTATAACCTGTATTCAAAGTTAGACCTGCTCTTGCTCTATGCAGTAGTTTAGCAGCAAAACCAAAGTTTTGAATAAATAAAAAGGCAATTGATTCTAGAAGCTTGAAGAAGTTTCTTTTGTTTAACCAATATTGTTGGTGTAAAGACCAGAGGATGTAATAGCATTTCGTTGAAAAATCTACGGTAGCGTAAGGAAAAACAATTTTAATCAGGATAAATTCCTCCCAATTAAGAAACAATTTTTGATGAAAACGCAACACTTCCCATTATATTAAGTTAAACGAATCCTTTTAAGAAATGCTAAACAATGTCTTAAACTTAAAACAACAATATATCTACATTCAAAGGGATTCAAATTTGGACAGGAGTAATGTATTGAGGGGAGCATCTGGGAAAGTGAGGGAATTTCATGTTTCTGTCAGCAGTTGGCCGACCTGTCTGCTAGCACACCTGAGCCACTTACACGTGAATTGATCACTCAGCTGATCCTCCTTACATCCTCCCAACATTTAAATAATTCATCTGATAAATAAAGGCGTTTTCATCATATTATAGGAGTATGTTTCTATCTAGTGCATGATTGATGAACTAAGTATTAAAATATCATGGTTATACCTTTGTATACGAGCATTTTACGTTGTGTACGTGTATTTATTGGTCATAAGTGGTTTGACTTTAGACTATTGTGATCAATACATAAATTGCTCACCAAACAAACATTTCTTAATTAAATAAAATCAATCTGTAAAAGATAATCATCACTCAATATACCAGCATTGTGCTGTATATAGAGGCAGGAAGTATAACACTAAGAGAAGCCTCAACTGATACTTAGAAGAGTTACTGAACTACAGAGATCAGGATTACACAGTATCCAGCCAATGGGAGACCACCTTTTGACAAGAAAAAGGAGACAAGCCAGAGACACTCTTCATTCAGCCACACAGAAGACAACATCAACTAAAAGTTTTAAACACTAAATTTGTTTTAATAAATCCTTAACAATCATAAATTAAAGTTTTACAAATGTGAATTTTGAACTATTTCGTGCGGGTAGTGACCGTATGCGCTTTCACGAAGCCGGACTTGACTTTTGAAATTCTACAGCAGACACAATTTGTATGTATTTTTCTAAGTTAACATGGGTTAGTTGTCTCTTTCACAATACAAGTATAGTCTAGTTGTAACTAAATTTTATTTAACCAATCGAATCTGTTTCAATTGTTGTAATGGTTAAAATTAAATATTTGTTTTAAGTTTAGTTGTTTTGATTTAACTCTGCTACTTGCATGATGTTATGAATATTTATATTCAAGTAAAGTTTTATTTGTTTCATGCAATTTAAATTCAATTCAACAGTAGTATTTATTCAATTCCCTCTGCAATCTAGTTTTGATTAAATTGGTATACTTTTGGGTTACGGTCCTCTCATATGCTGAAGCAAGTGTTCCAAATTAAAAGCGTTTCTTTTTAGTTAGCTCAAAATTAATAATTTTGTAAGACTAGAGGGCCGAGAGGTTCCTCACACTATCAAGATGCGTTGAGCTGGCCGCAGACTGGCGAAGGCACGGCGCTCGCTCTCAAAACGACTACACGGCTGTACTGCGGGTCGTGCAATTCATTTCTTGCAGGCGTCTCTTTACCTGCCTCTCTTTTACTTTCCTTATCGACTATTTGCTTGTATTTAATTCGCCTTAAGCACTTTAACTTTTCTTCAAAACCATATTAAACAGTTAAAAGTGTCAAATTTTACTTAGGAAAGGCTTGCACGTATAATATATGTATAATTAGAAATATAACTTTTTGTAGCCCAGATCTAATGAGTCAGTAGAAAGCGATTGGTAAATCTTATAATTTTGCGTTTTACTTTCAATTTACTCATTTCTTGAGACTAATGTTAAATCTGAAGTAAAGCTTCTAGTGGTGTTATATTGTTTGTTACTATTTAGTTTGAACTGAATTCAAGTGCATTTTAAAACACATGATTTTGTACAACATGGTAACAAGAGAGCCGAGCCTGAATTATGTTTACTGCAAACATTAACCTTCGCTAGCTGTAGTCAGAAGATTTACTTGTAAAATCATTGCGTTGTAATTTAAATTACGTAGTAAAAAATGATATCTAATATACCATTATTTATATTTAAATACGTATAAACTCCCAGGTGAGTTCAAAACATATTCAATTATAAACGTTCAGCTACAAACTTAAATGTATTGTTAGTTGATTATGCATAATACATGTTTAAATACGAGTACAACATCTGAAAACAACTTGAGTGGAATATGAATAGTCACTTTATATTCATGAACACAAATGTTAATTGAATGCAAATATTAATAGAGCAACCATGCGTTTATTACATTTAAATACAACACATTATGAAAGTGTATCCATTTAAAGTGGTAAACAACTATGCACAAACTGGATTAAAATAGTTTTAAATTTCATGTAAAATCCTTTTTCAACCAAACTATGGAGGTCCTCACTGACTATTGTAACAAAAGTAAAATTTAAAATCGTGTAAAGATATTTTAAAGTTTTTTTAAGAATTTAAAGTAAACATAAAATATGTTAAACATAAATATGCAGGAAATGAGCTGCAAAGTATGTCTGGACTAACTAAATCCAGCGAGAGCAAAAACTTGGGTTAGCCCTTGCATTTACATAAACTGTAGAATCGCTCGCGTCTACCACAATTGACACAGTTAACATCCCGGGACACAACTCCAATTAAAAATATTGTTTTAGGTGAAACATTAAAAATTGCATAAATATGAACAGTTATACTGTTGTGTAAGTTCACTGAAATTAAGGTTTATAATTTTGTTTGAGGTATGTTGTAGACGATGAGAGAATTTCTGAGTTTAAAATAATGTTACGGACATCTTCATATAAGGCACAATATGATGATATTATTATAGTTAATATTCTAATCCCAAGCAATACAAATTTACTGAATGTTCTTGAGGTTCTTGTGCAAAATTGGTTAGGAAAATTCAGTTTTTGTAATTTGTGACGGGTTTTGCAAGGAAAACTTCCGTATTAAGTTTAGAGGATTTAAAAAATATCAAGGAAAGATTGGGAACCTTCATAAAAAGGTTAATAAACAAGAAGAAAACGACCTTTCGGTATGTACGATCTAGTCTCGTTATCAGGTGAAACAAACAAAAACAAAAGTGAAAGTACAAAACCACACGTAATTTGGTTGTGTGTAAGTCATCTTATGCTGATTACTCAAGGCTAGCTCAGTTTTTAATGTTTTGTGCTATATTTTAGGTTACCTTTCACCTGAAGAAGGTATAATATCCTGAAACGTCGTGTTCTTCTAGCTCGTTAACAATTAAAACGTCTGCAATAATATTTAAAATGAAGGTATAGTTTAATTATATTGCTGTTTTTAAAAATTTCGATAAATAAAACCATTGTTAAGAAGTAATTAATATTAACAATATTGAATCCAAGTAGGTGAAGTACATCACGTACAGACAAGACTGCAGTTAACGTCTTGAGAGATGGGTTTGAAGCAGTTGTTGTGCACAAGTGATGTCTTACATCCTTACACGACGATACACAAGCAGAACAGAACTATAAACGCGACATGTTTTCAATGTTATGGTTCTGTCTTTGTCATCAATCGACAGATCATACAGGGTGAGTTTTAAATTTCCCTTCCTTAACTTTTGAGGAAGGAAATATTTTTGGAAAACCTTTGGGGAATGTTTTTAAAGGACACTGAGGTTTGTTTTGACGTATTTTGCGTGACCCACCTTCCACCCAAAACCGTGGGTGGGGAAGGCCCCCCAAAATCTTCAAACACAAACCCCTTCCCTTGAGGTACCTCAAAATAAAGGGAATTCTAACTCTAATTTAACGACGCAAAGAAGCATTTTTTATCTCAACGCGTTTTTTGTTATCCTTATTTAAAGATTTTAAGAAATCAGGTTTAAAACGCCACATTTGACATACAGTTTATTTTGAATGACAAATTTATTTTCAAAATACTCTAAGGTACTATGTTATAGGGTTTTAATGTTTCCTTCAGAGAATTTTGAAGAACAATTTGTCATTCAAAATAAAAATGAAATGTGGAATTATAAACCAGATTTCTTTCTTCGTTTAATTTGTGTTGAAATTAACTTTATTTTTAAATGCCACAAAGGGAGGGAGGTTTTTATATAAAAAATAGAGCTTTCTTGGTGGGGGATGAATAACGCAAAATACGTCAAAACAAACTTCAGGATCCTATAAAAACATTCCCCAAAGGGTTTATAAAATATTTCTCTTTTCAAAAGTTAATGTTAAGGAACATTTAAAACTCACTCTGTATATCGTGACGGATGAGTCTGTGTTTTGAGCGTGAAAATGAGTTGGTGTGGTTCCAAGGTGACGGGGACAATAGATATGTCATAAACACTCTCCCTCGTGGCACAGTCCAGACATCACGGTGTGATTTGTTCATCAGCTATTGACATACAGCTGGAACTATCGCGCAATGATTGTTCGATCACATAGTTCAACTATCGACACTATCGAAAGAAGCCATAACTTAACATGTTTATCGGAGAGACTTTTATCGTAGGAGGGATCACTACTGTACCTATCTAGTAACTGGGTTAAAAGAAGTGCTATGCACGGTGGCCAAAGTTGTTCTGGAAACGGTGTACATGGATTTAAACCACGACAACCCCAAATTTAATAACCGTTCGCTTCCAGAGCTCGGAAGTCACATCGAAGTTCCACACATCGGAAGTTTCCAGAGTTGGTAAATTAGAATCGCATATTAAATATTTTTAGAAAATGAGGCTAGTTATTTCTTTATTTGCCAAGGTAAAATTCCAATACATATATGAGAAAAATACGCCCCTGGACGAAGTTAACGCATTGCTTTGGTTTTTTCATAATTTTAATCATCCGTCTTTTATTTAAAAACTGAATTTAAGATTAAGAGCAAGTAAATACAAACTACGCGTTGTTCAATTATGCATGCATATAAAGCACCAGGTGCAAAACCTTGCAATAACTCTGATAAGTACATGTAATCCTAGTGAATATAAACTAATATTTATACACCTTTGATAGAAGAATGTATATCCATCCTTGTTTTTTTAACACAGCAAAATCCTCCCCACCACCCGAAGATGATGAACTAGCAGAATCTGTTTTGGTTGTATAGAATTTGTATTGTAGGAAAAACGTGTATTTCAATTAAAACATTTTTCTCAACACCTAATGGTTTCTTAAGAACAAAAGCAATGATAATTTTAACTATAAAACAACGAGAATTTATACAGGGTAAGTTTTAAATGCCACCTTAACTTTTGAAAAAGGACATTTTTTAACCCCTTTTAGGGAATGTTTTTATACTATTCTAAAGTTTGTTTTGACGTACTTTTCGTCACCCCCAAACCGGAAAGGCCCCCAAACCTTTCAAATACAACCCCAGCACCTCAAAAGAAAGGGAATTTTAACGAAATTTCAACGATGCACAGAAAGGTTTTTTCTCGACTCGTTTTTGTTTGTTGGTAATACTCATTTAAAGATTTCAAGAAATCAGGTTTAAAATGCCACATTTCACATATGTACAATTTTGTTTGGTGACAATTTCTTTTGAAAATGCTTTGAGGGAAGCATCACAACCCTGTAACATAATTCCGTAGAGTATTTTGAAGAAAAATGAGTCATACAAAATTATGTGAAATGTAGCATTTTAAACCTGATTTCTTGTAATCTTTAAATAGGTATTACAAAAAACGAGTCAAGATAAAAGATGTTTCTTCGCGTAGTAGAATTTGTATTAAAATTATCTTTCTATTGAAATGCCACAAGGGGGGGTTGTATTTATAATTTAGCCTCCCGGATTTTGGGTAAAGGTGGGTGATGCAAAGTATATTAAAAACAACTTCAGAATCCTATAAAAACATTCCCCAAAAGATTTGAAAAATATTTCCTTTTTCAAAAGCGAAGGGGGCTTTAAAACTAACCCTGTATATTTAAATGAACAAATGTACCCCAATTATGTGAATATTCATAATGATTTCATAACAATTCTACGAATCTTTCTGTTTAAGAATTGCGCTCAACTTCTGAGGCAAAATCCGTCCTATACACCGGACGAGCCACTCATGTAATCAAGTATATGCAATTACCAGTTTGTTTGTGAAATTTAATCATGATCAATATAGCGGGTTGATTGCTCCACATTGCGCCTGTTCCAATTAAGCTATGCCTCAAACAGACTTCCGTCGCCAACAAGTAGGAAACATGCATGTTCATAATTAGTCCACCTCAATTTAACAGTGAGTCCTTGTCTCACAAAGAAACTAGACTAGGGGTTTGATTAGTTTAGTTAGCGTTATTTAGAAATGGCCGGCATTCATTGAAGTAGATGTTTTAAAGTTTGTTGTTGCGATAAGAGGATTTCTGAGGTTGAAATATTCATGCGGACGGGTTCCATAATTTTTTAGACAGGAAGAACACGACGTTTTGGAATCGGAAATCTGATACCTTCTCCAAGTGAAAATTACCTAAAATATAACCCAACACATTAGAAAACGAGCTAGCCTAGAGTTATTACCGTTAGCTGATCAGTCACCCACCACCAAACAGCATGCATGCGTTTTGGGTAAAAATCCCACACATTTTTTTGTAAAATATATAAATGCTACCAAAAATGCAGAAACCTAACGTTCCGCATAACCAGTTCTCGTGATTCACAGTTGGGAATTTTCTAAAGTCTTGTTAGGCATTTTAACCGCCTTTGTTAGGAAAACTGACCTATTCATCAAAAGCTCTAAAGGTTTCTTCTTCCATTCGCTGTGCATGAACAGGTATTTTTGTTTTGTCTGCTACTGTTGGTCAGTCTGATACACGTCTGTGATTGGTCGTTCAGTGCTCCCAGCCAGCCAGCCAGTCGGTGGGCAGCTGTCACGGGCCGTAGACGTGTTTATAGTTTTGTAATTGATTTCAGTTTCATAACGTGTTTGTGCACGTTGTATTGTTTTTTCTATGCTAGCTGTTTTAAGGTATAAAATGCATGCTTGTTGTAGATGGTGGGTCAGTGGTCATCAGCTTTCACTGACAACTTAAGCTAGGTCATTTTGTAATGTTTTATGTTGACCCGAAGAAGAGTTGGACTCCGGATCCCAAATGTCATGTTCTTCTTGCTCGCTAAAAACTATGGAAAACGTACGCAAAAATGTCTATTGAAATTTTGCCCAAGTGTAAATCGACAGTTTAGTTAGTTAAACGATTTTTTGAATGATATACGTTTGGATTAAGAGTTAAAAATGGTTGTTTTATGTTTTGATCTAGTAGTAAAGCCAAATCTGTTTATGAATATGAACACAACGCTTACCTTTGTCAGGTATTTTTAAGATGCGGAGACCTGACATTTTTTAAGGTTGCTGGAAAGTTACAACTACACCATTTCCCTTGAACTTCAAAAACTAACACGCTTAAATGTGTGAAACAGTATTGGTGGTGGTGTGTTCAAAATGGTAAAGTGCCAAGTACTTCCTTTTCGACAACCATATTATTTGTGTGTGCAAACTTTCAGCACGTTGCATTAACTATTTTAGGGAAACCGTTTACACATTTTCCGTTTTCTCCTTTTTTTACGTATACTCCCTTGAAAATAATTTCAGAGTCCACCACCACACCAGTAGTTCAGTCGTCACTTGGTTCTCTGTTGACTGCATTTTAGAAGTCAATTCCAAAAACAGTAAAATTAAGGGCAATACATGGAAACGTAGTCATCACATGTGCACCTTAATTCTCACTCAAGCTAAAACGGTGTAGATTTAAATTAATTGAGTACAAAATCAATTAAACTAAAGTTAAGCGCACAACAATACAATGCAACTGGTGCAACCTAGGTTTAGATGTTGTGTTGAAGGTAGACGGTGAGGGGGGTAGTTGGGGGCTGCGGTAAAGGACGATTAATTTGAGTCAGAGTCTGGATCTGAGTGTTTGGAGTATTTAATGTTTGGGTGTCACTCGCACACCCTTACCCCCTCACAGCCCCCCGCCCCCATCTCTCGGCACTGGCCCTACTTTCTTTAGACTTGAAAGAAATGCGCTGGGAAGGTGGGAATTATAATTTTTTGCTGAATCTTTTGCGGGTTTCGGTGAAAGTTAAGTCGGGACAGGCAGGGCGGTGTGTGGGGCTTATTATGTCGTGTATCTGGTTAAAAGAAACAATAGTGATATCTGAATAAATCTTTTGAAGGAATCCACTAAACGTACCCGTTCAAAACATCATTTTAAACAAAAAACTTTCCGTTACGCTATGGTAACATCTTTAGTTGCGTATACAAAAAATAGATATAAAATGTTACAATATAAAAATGTATAACGTGTATAAGCAACGTTTAATTTTTAACACTTTTAGTGGTTTCCTCAAAAATATTTCATCGTTTTATGACCAGCCACTCAGGGTTCAAATTGAAAATGGAGTTGTGGTGTCTCTTTACTTCAGTTGGTGCAGTTACACCAAGGTTGTATTATAAGGTGTAATATACTAACTTTGCATTTACACCTTTTTACAACTGGCTTGATAGTAAATGTAAAATACTTTTCGTAATAACCAACATTTAAATTCTTCTTAATCGAAAGACAGATATTAAATCTAGAGTTGAAAATATTTTGAGTATTGTAAACCCAAGTGAAGTTAGTCTATAAGTATTCAGTAGAATTTTCTCTAGAAAGAACTCCTTGTAGTTGTGTTTAAAACCCATAAGCGATAAGTGAAACTAGCAGCAAGCGGTTAAAGGACACACACACATTGTGCATACATTTGTACAACAACAAAAGTTGTTATACTCTTTATTAAATTTAAGTTATGAAAATAAACAAGTTACTGATTACTAGCGAGCTTTTTTTTAATGAGATATTTATGCAGTTAGCGTGGTATGACTGGCAGCATGAAATGAGTCTCAATCCTGGCCCCAAACACGCCTTGAGCAGTTTTTTTAATACTTTACATACATATGAATATACAATGTTGTACGCGAAAAACTGGTTAATTATTTATTGTAGCACTTTATCTTTAACTCTATCATTAAAGTAGTTATGAGAACTAAATGTTACGCTCTCCTTGAAAGAAAAAGAGTCGGGGACTAGTGTAGCCAGATGGTTGAGTAAAAGCACTCGCAAACCAAATTAAAACTTATGTTTATTTAAAGAATAACAAACTAAGAAATCAAATAGATGAATCAAGATTAAATTGTAAACCATGTGAACTACTATGAAGAGTCATCGTCATTGGACTCTATATTAAATTTTGTTAGTAGCCTACTAGCAACTTCAAGATTTCGGTGTATTAAATATTAAGAGCTGAATCTAATTATCTAAAATAGTTCAAATTATAATTTAAGCATAAGTAAAGAGTATTATAAAAATGAAATAAAATAAAGTGAGACAACTAGAACTGCAAGAGCTGAACAAAATATTTTTGGAAACAAATTAAAAGGAAATAAAAACTAACGTTGGAACTAAGATTGGGATTGGGACCTACCTCCCCAGGGGCAGCATCGTGAATGGAGACCCCCACTCGCAGGGATTCTCCCAGGCAACTGCACCTAGAGGAGCTAAGCCAATGACCTTTTATTACTTGCTCAGCATAACCTTGACTATCAAAACAATCTGGCCAACATTCCTATGATAACAAGGAAGCAGTTCTGCAGCCAGCACAACATTGTGACACTATGTTATGAGAAAAATACGAGATGTTGGTAATCAAAACTGGAGATAAAAGAGATTATTTTCTAAATTACATAAAGTATTAAACCCATGAAAAGTTTAACTATCGTTATATAAACTATGATTATCGGTAAGAGAGCGGAGCGGAGTCAGCGTCAGGCCAGACCTCAGCAGTGTCGAGCGCAGAGCTGCTGATCGATAATTTAATTTGCACCCTTTGTAACCGGTTCTTTGACTCAGAGTTCTCCTCAACACTTAGCAACCCGTCACCGCCAAGAGTTCCCTCTCACTCGCCGAGTTTAGAGAAGAAAGTATCGTGATACAGAGAATGTTTTTGCTACAAATTCTAATATTACTAGTAAAGCACAGTTAAAGAATATTAAAAAGCGACTGGTATCACCCAAACAAAACATTTGAATGGAAATCCATTGGGAAAAAGTGTGGTTGGAAAATTGGTTTGTGGGAAGTTACTTAAAAGAGTAGCCTGGACTCAAGAAAGGGGACTATTCCGAAAGGGTGAAACAGGTTTGGGGACATAGAAAACCAACTTTTCAAGACAGCGTTAAAGTACCTCGCGTGGACCGGGCCACCATGTGAAAAATACTTATAAAAACATAACAAACATAGAAAATAAACGAAATTCCTCTTCAGATATTAAGAGGATTATCAGCATTGTCGGTACCTTTAATTGCAAAACCGTTATTAAAATAGTTCTATGTTTAAACGACATCATCGACACGTTGACGTTTATTAGCTACTTCTGTTAGGACATTTTCTTTTTCCAAATATTTGGAAAGATGTTAGGGTTGACTATATCATACAATATTATTATATCTATACGTTATTAAATAAATAAATATAGTGTTCAGGATTTTCGAGTTCCTCTTAGAGTTTGAGTATAATTCAATTAAATAAAATGTTCATGATTTAAACAAGTAGGCACAAAAAGTAAGTTAATAATCTTTTGTTTAAAATTTAGTACTGTAAGAAGTACTTCAATTAGCTTTTAAAAATTGTTAACTTCACATCGTATAAAGACTTTTTGACAAAGTCGACACTTTATTTTGTTCTTAGTCAAAAGTTAGACATTAAACATTTAGAGTTGAAATGATTTAAATATTGTAAAACAATGTAAAGAGCGAATGTATTCTATTTTGAAATTTCCCAAGATAGAACTGTAGTAGTTGTACCTTAGTAAAAAAACATGTAATCAAACATCAACAATCTCTGAGTTTCATACCTGTAAGAAAATTTTTCTGTATGTGTTAAATAATTATGTGGATCCTACCTTTATACATTTCAACATTATAACCGTAATTAACTCAGTGATTATACATTAGAAACACAATGTAATAAAACGTAAAAGCAGTGCTGGTTTCGTAAACATAATGATACATTACAGTTCGTCAGGTTTAGCATGGTCAGTGAGATGGGCTATAGGGCCATAAGCGGCCAGCAGGAAATCTCAAGGCCACCGGCCATGCTATACCTAACGAGCTGTACTTTATAATTACAACATGTTCAGCTTAAATCACATGAGCACTGCTTATGCTTGATAGCCAATGCTTTAAACACTAACCGCTTTGACAAAAACTAGTTCTTTAACGATCCAATAGCAAAAAGACACGTTTAAATGCAAGTCGGACTTGAGTGAAAAAGGTGGACGATGAGGTTGGAGGAAGAGGGGGGAAGGGGCATCAGGTGGCGGGCACATCTGGGTTGACGAACTAATCCTGGAGGACAAAAACCGAGGGAGGGGAGGGAGAGGGTACTTACATACCCTAAATCTGGATTTGTAAAATTGGAAATGTTTAATCACCTCTGGATGTTTCGTTGCTGGAAAATCTGTTTTACTGTAGATTAATAAATACGAGTATCTAAACACAACGTTGTTCAAACCTTCAAACCACGTATCAAAACCATCATTCAGAATATGCTGGGTACTTGTATACTGGATGAAGAGCTAACTATGGAATTACTATACATTAAAATAGGCTACTATAAAAAAAATTAAAAGGTCTTTATTTGCAGGGTGAAGTTAGGACTTTATAATCCTCTCTACCACTGAACCACGTTAAATATATGCAATACTACTTAAATAAACTAATATACTATACTACTTAGTAGTACCTAGTAATATACTATTCATATGTATTTACTTTTTATTGAGTTTCCTTTGGAAAGATGAGATATTCATGCGGTCAACATGGTAAGACCCAGACCCAGGACCATGAAATGAGCACGGATCCTGACCCCCAGAACACGTTTTGAGCATTTTTTCAAAACTTTGAACGCTTAGTTGCGTGTCGGCCTGGCATTAATTGCAACTTTTATCTACATAACATTTGTTCATTATTTTATAAATAAACTCGTCGTTTTAAATTTTTAGGTTAAAAATCATAGAAATTGTTTAGAACAAACCCATTGTTGAGCAAATTATGTGCTTAAGGATACAGCTTTTGGTGTTGATAATTTAGCGGTGACGTTCTTTTACCTATTCTGGTGATCTTTGGAAGTCATAAGACGATTAACTAATTTATGTTTGAATTAGTTTAACGTTGTTTAGATATACCAGTTTCAAAACTATGTTCCCCCCTACTTTTTTCAAAGTAAACCTTATGTCTATTTAATAAATTACAAAACAAGACCTGTACTGCGTACACTAAGATTAAAAATTAAAAGCAAACATACAGAAGATGAGTTGAAGAAGCAGTTGGAAATGAAATTATCTGCATATGACAGCAACCTCAAGAGTGTTCTCGACATCGTATCTGTCCTCACTTCAGCGTTTCCTTGCATTTGCAGCGAGTGTACTCCAGGAGTAGGTCTACAGGAAGCTGACCGGACTGTACACAGACAGTAATAAAACGGAGACTTTAGTTTTAATGATATTTTGACGAAAATCTTTTAAATGAAAGATAAACATATTATCTAGGTTTTCCATTAATCAAAATATCGTTTAGTTTTATGCTATTGACGGTTGAGGTTGGAAAATATAGAGTGTTTTAAGACCTTATTTAAAAACTTAAAATAAATTTATCTAATTTTAATCACAGGTAAACACAGATAAACTCTTTATATTTTCATAAAATTAACGTATCCGAATTTAACCTTCATATAAGAGCGCTATCTATTTTCTATGAAACCCTTGCAAGCGGAGGGTTTGACAGTTAGGCCGCATCAGACGAAGAAAACCCGTTGTTACGTGCACGGTGTTATGTGTTCCTTGGGCGAACAAATTCAGGCTTTCTCTGTGGTGACCACGGAGGCGGACCCTTAATGAATATGTAAGTAAACTATTCTAAAAATATAGAATAGTATTCTGAATGGCACAAGTAATGAAAGGGTACAGTTTCCCATTTTTATTAAATTTAAATCAAACATACAGTACTTGACGTTAATCAAAACAAACCTTGCTTGTAAAGCTTCTTTCTAAACTATCAAAACAATTAGCTAGTAAATCTCTGGATAAATTCTAGTAGCTAAGTTATTAACCTTAGGTTAGGCATGTAGGTAATAACTTAAAATAATTGCCAAACAATTATGAACAATTACCAAACGCCAAAAAGCCATATTGTAGAGCGTCTAAAATATGGAAATTATTTTTGACCATCATTTTGAGATCAAAAGTATATATTTTTCATGTAAACCTTGAATCATGTTCTTCAAGGAGCCTGCATTTATTTTACGTTTGGCCTTCAATTTAAAACTACCGAACTGCATTTTCTTATCTGCAACATCAGTTTTTAGTACGTATATTCGGTTGAGTTTTCCTCAACTTATCGCGTACATTTTCATACACACACACACACACACCTGCACGAACAAAAAACCTTCCCAGTATTCACTCATTAAATTAACTCATCCAAAACCCAGATTTTAAATTCAAACCGATTCAGAAATATTTCACGCAAAAGTTGTGATGTAACCAGTCGGAGTTAAATCGAACTGCTTTGCTGAAATAATTAGAAAGGAATAAAATCAGCTGTCGTCGCCAGATGCTCTCCATGCTGTCATCAGTCCCTGACAACGTGTCCTTGGTCCTTGACGCCGCGTTTCCCTCATTTTCTCTCTTCGTTAACAGTTTTGCCAAATCCCTGACTTTCAGATCAAAACTTTTATTGCTTGGCTGGTAAAGCTATTGTGTAATAATTTGTTTTTCATTACAAAGGTTTTGTTCTCAACTACGTTTTGATTAATAGCATTGTTCAGCGTAGTCATAATCAATAAAAACTTGGCTGTCAAAATCCGTATTACATTTTACATTTGACGATAGTGTAAATTAAATGTGTATATTGTATTTGTGGGATTCGAACGTGATCGTTATGGAATTTGAAAACCTCGTGGCACTCTTGGTACCTTGGTAAAAGGGCCTAAATTATATAAATTGCTTTACTCACGCCAGCTGCGTGTTGGCGTAATTTTAACTTATAGCATAGTATTTTTTTGAGTGTAAATATTGGGCTTAAAATATAAAGTGTGAGCAAAAATATGAAACCATTACCGCAACGAATTAGGAAAGGTTTGACCTATTGTTGGATCGTATAACAGAAAATACCCCAAACTATTACTACTTCAGTTAACAGATTATATTGTGAGGAACGGAAGTTAAGGAATATTGAATTGACTCCGAATCTCAATCAAGAGTGTTTGGAGTATTTAATATTTAACTGTCAACGACACTCCTTCGTCTCCAGGCATTCTTAACCTGCATCTTTGTGTACAGAAACATGGTTGGATAACGTAATGTAGCCTTCAGTCAAACTACTAAAGAGCTTGACTTATTGTACTGACACGTTTTAAACTTTACTGGAATATCTACAAGAATTAAATGTTATAAATATAATCAATTCAATATTCAACAAACATAATTTTCAACCGACTTCAGAGAAACAAGAAGGTTATAAAAGTTGACCTGCGGCGATTTTTTTAGGTCTGTTTCGAATAACCTTTGAACATGGCTATAGTTTATAATTATATTAAAACTAGGGTAAACATTTTAAAATTATACAAAACGTATTAAATTAAAAATACTAACTACAAAATTATTGAATAATTAAATATTGATTATTATACGATTGAATCGTGTTTGAGAATGGAATGTAGGCACACTACGCTGAGGGACTTGTCAGCTGACAGACGTTTGCTAATTATAATAATCGATCAGCTGATGAGCCGCCACTCACAGCTGTGCCCGGCTCATCTTTCCCACCTGACCTGGCTACCTTACCCCGGTACAATACTGTGTGTAAGAATGGAATGTAGGCACACTACGCTGTGGGACTTGTCAGCTGACAGACGTTTGCTAATTATAATAATCGATCAGCTGATGAGCCGCCACTCACAGCTGTGCTCGGCTCACCTTTCCCACCTGACCTGGCTACCTTACCCCGGTACAATACTGTGTGTAAGAATGGAATGTAGGCACACTACGCTGTGGGACTTGTCAGCTGACAGACGTTTGCTAATTATAATAATCGATCAGCTGATGAGCCGCCACTCACAGCTGTGCTCAGGCTCACCTTTCCCACCTGACCTGGCTACCTTACCCCGGTACAATACTGTGTGTAAGAATGGAATGTAGGCACACTACGCTGTGGGACTTGTCAGCTGACAGACGTTTGCTAATTATAAAAGTCGATCAGCTGATGAGCCGCCACACTCACCTGACGCAAGAAGGACTGCGGCAGTACTTGGCAGTACTGCGACAGACCTTATTTAAAGAAGAGCTATTTAAAGAAGTCACCTTATAAAGAAGAATACCTTATTTAAAGAAGTCGCCTGAACCAGTCTCGGTAAGTCTCATGGGTGCTCGAACGCAAAATGAGCGAAATGTTTGGCACTGTAAGTAGTTTATTGACGCGGTCTGTACCAGAAGCCTTAGATGATAGTCGTTGAAGCATTTTACAATACAGTCGAGTTTATGGCACATAACAGGTAAAACTTTTTAGGAACACACTGTTTTACCACAGGACTATATTCAAAGAATGTACTAAGAAGAAGAGTGGTAAAATTCAAAATGAATTAGGGAAAGTAAGTGTCAAAAATGTATGTCTGATTGTGGATTCGATGTTACAGTGGGTGGATAATTAAAATACAGCTGCACATGTCAAATATTTACGCAATGTACCATTTATTTACTAACTATTTAGTAGGTATCTGAAGATGAAAAGTGTTCCCTCGTACTCAGTAACAAAGTGCCACAGCATTAATAATTACTTAGCTTTAACAAACGCGGTCCTTTGTATAATAAGAATTGCTAAAGGACATCTTCAACTACTTAACGGAATGTGTTGTTCTTTGTATTCAAAGATTGTGTTTATTCTACTTTATTAACTATGGAACCACGCAAACCCACTTTAAAGTACGTCTTTGTGTCTTTGCGCTAACCAGAATCGTGTGTGGACTTTGTCTAAAGTAATTATATCTTATGTTTGTTTAAAGGGGCTGAACAGTCCAGATAAAATATTCTGGTCTAGGAGAAACACTAAGAAGTAAGTCCTTTTAAAGTTCATAAATTTAACATTGGTGTAATATTAAATCATATTCGATTATGAGCTTCAAATATACAGTATTAGTGTCAGTTAAAAGAAGAAATTTAAAAATGAAATCAACCTATATTGGAATTTTTAATTCATGAGACCTTTTGATCAGCAATGCTGCCATCTTCAGAAAACCTCAAAAGTCAAAAAACATAAAATTGTTGTTAACATAAGCATTTCAAAGAGTATAAACATTAAACATGTGGTACAAAAACTTAACTAGTTAAACATTTTGAAAACAACAGGTTTTTTTGTAATTTTGAATGTACGAGTGAGCCATTTTCGTTGTTAATTAGTCTTCCTTTCCGTTCTTATTTATGTGTAATGTTTCCCAAGAGTTAAGGTATTCAAAGGCCTCATGAATAAAAAATTTTAATATGGGTTTGATTTTTTTTTTTTACCATTCCAATATTAGAGCTCATCCTTCAAGATTAGTATCAGTTATTTAATCGACGGTTTATTTTCAATTAAATATATCTAATAAAACACTGTTTCCAGTGGTAGAATCAATTTTTATCTTCGAGCTTGTATGTCGTGGTAAAGTATTCGTACCACTTTCTTAGTTAAAGTAGAATACGAATTTTTAAGTATTCATACCCTACCTTGTATTTATACATACGAAAATATTATTTTTTCCATAACAAATGGTAGTTTTGGTAACAGGCCATGGTATTCACAACCATGACACTAGAAATAGTAGTCAATATAGGTTGGGATATCATAGGCTTGAAATATCTCAAAATTGCCGTCCCAAATTGGTATTAAATTACCGGACTATTTAAAAATATTGACAGTACAAACTCCTTTAAAACGAAATTGAAAACACTTTTAATTCAAAATCATTTTATAGTGTTGGTGAATTAATGGATTATTCAAATATATAAAGAACATTTATTTAATAAATGTACATAATTACATAAATAAGTTGCACAAGTGCAAAGGATGCTTTTCTTTGCACAGTACAACTAATTTTCCCAACAACATTTCAACTCATTAGCTATGTGGCAAGTAGTACTTTAGGGGAACAATACGTATTTTGGTGATGGGTTTGTCTTATTTTTTTGTATGTTTAGCTTTTTTTTTTGTCACACAATATTTTTTGTACACGAAAAAGAAAGTTATTTATTATTTATAAGTCGTCAAAACATTCTTATAATTGAAGACAATTAATTCTACCTTTTAAACCCCATTTCAAATAGAGCAAAGTAAATCAGATAAAAAACCAGTACAAGCATGCTTTCACACAATATATTACAAGCGACCTACACAAAAGCACGTCCCACATGGAGGGGGCACAGATGAGTAGATTGTGCCAATTGTGGGGCCATGTTAGTTTTACTGTTCGCATTCAATGCTGGCCAAGAACACTCCCTAATCATGTATGGGGGACGTTTTGTGTGGGAAATTCATCGAACCAGAATTATTCATATATTCCGCTTTTGTTTCATTTGATTCGGTTCCAACTTGTGGTGTTCGGTTTTCATTGTTGTGTATGAAATTGAAATCGTGTTTAGTGTGAAATGTTGACGACGCATTACACAGCTGAACAAGGATTTTCCTTCATTTGAAGTACCTTTTATGGAAATGAAATGCACGTAATAATTATAAGTGCTTTCTTGTCATATACAGGATGTCCAGTAACTAAGGGATCAAACTTCACCAGGTGATTTTAAATAAAAAAGATGTCCGACAACACATAGTCCTATCTTGCATATGTTTCTTGAATGTAAAATTTAAACTTCTTTGTTATTATTTATCACATTATTTAAGACAAGTAATTCTACGTTTAAAACTAAAATGTATGTAAAATCATTTGCCGCGTTTTGTTATACTTGTGTTTTTACTACAAAAATTAAGAGTTTTGAGTTGTTAAGCTTAGAAAACTTATAATTACCCCCATTTTGAAACTCTTAGGGATAATAATTCAATTTTACTTTTTAAATATTGGTTTTAACTACACTAACAAGTGTGGACAGTTTTAAGTTTATAACTTAATCTACCTTGGAGGTAAAAATTATTTGATAAACACAGAGACAGACAGACGGAAAACGAGATAGGACTATGTGTTATGGGAAATGCTTATTTTGACTTGATGAATCACCAGGTGAAGCTTGTTACCGTAACAATTACTGGACACCCTGTATATGTTCAGAGTTGTTAAAGTACACCAAACGTTGTCGCCAAATACTAAAGAAGAAGTCTTACAAAACCGCAGGCAGAATAATCGGTGGAAAGTTTATAAATTTAGCAGCATTTCTTACCATCCCGATAGATGATGTCAGCACACATACCTAAAACAGACAAATATTATTAGACTTTGAGAGTTTATTTGCAAATTACGTTGATATTTCTCTAGAAAACTTGGCAGACACACTGATGTGTGTAGTTGGTGTAAGGCGATAGAAGACAACTGGTGCTAATTAATACGGCAAATAATGGCTGTCAGTATTTTAAAAACTGACTAATATAGTATTATTTTATCACAAGGTTCAACAGTGAAAATTTGATGCAGCTCAGGTTTAACGCTTGAGGGTCAGCAGAAAGCCAATTTATCGAGGATGCACAAATACGCGTTAGACAGTAAACAGTTCTATGAGCCTTGAGTTCGTATAGAAAATGTTTACTTTTCGATTAAGTGGTAAGATAGTCTTACCTTTATAAACACAAATGGACAAGGATTGCCTGGACTGATAAAAGAAAAAATTCATTCCGCAAGGATGAATCATGTCTGGGCTCAAAGAAAAGCCAACTTTCAAGACGGCATTAACGTAGCCTACTTTGCGTGGTCTGTCCGGGCCTATACGTGAATAATAATAAATACTTGAAAATGAGCTAATACAAAAGAAGGTGAGAATTTACAACTAAAACCAAACTACACGTACAACGAACATGAAAGTAGAAAGCTCATAAAAACAACAGTCCTTAGTTAAATTCTTTTTCATATTGCAAGAAATACATGAAACCGATCAAACTGAGTTAAATAAGATACAAGTTAAACAAAGAGTATCGGAGAGCAGAACAGAACAGAACAGCTGTAGAGTTTCCTGAGGGAACCATTGATCCAGGACACTCTGTACAAAGAGTTGTTATCCTTCACTAAATATACAACACTCTTCTGTAGAACCAACACATCAATTCACTGTCGTTCTTTTGTTCCTGGGAAAACTAAAAAAAACTAATCCTTTTATAATGTTTTACGTTCAAGTTCTCGCGGTTGTTTTCTTTTACCTAATGTACTTGAACCTTCCTTGAAAACCCAATCTAAATATAGAAACAAGGCTTGAAAAGCTGTCAGCTGTTACCAAGTGATATCGAACACTGGTGTAACATATGGTGTAGACAGTTCCCTGGTGCGTACAGCAGAATATGTCTCCTGCTAGAGAGCAGATGTCTGCGAAGTTATTACTGCTAGTGTCTCACCTGCTTGTCTGCAGTATTGCGTTGCTTTCTGACTGATCTTGATTTGATTTTACACTTAAGGTGTTGTTTATCTACAGACAGGGTCATCCAGTGAAACTGTATGTTTTTTATATGCATAGTACTAATAATTTGTGTTGGTCATTGTATAGGTGAGTAATATATATTTATTTTTTAACTTCCCTATGCCCTATTACCATACCGTACTCGGTATGGACGGAACTACGAACTGCCTGTTCACCATCTAAGTCAGTTCGAAAGGAAGCCATCATATGCCGGTATGAAATTCTTCAATCTGCTTCCCGAAGAAATGAAAGGACTGGGACCAAGGAGACTGAAGACACAGCTGTCCGACTGGTTGAAAGCAAGACCATTTTACACCGTCCGGGAGTTCTTACAACAAAAAGATGAGATTTTTGTGAGTCAAGACTTAAAACTTATTTATGTATTTATGTACGCTATTTAAAATCTCTAAGATTTTGTAAAAAGTCTCTCTCTCTACCTTTTAAATCAAAACATTTTTGTCTAAGTATGTTTCCAGACAAAATGTCCGTTTGTAGGATATTTGTCGATTTAAAATCTACTTTTACTGCCGCGATCCATTGAATTGTTTCAACTTTTGCCTTATTTCGAGTTTTGTAAAATTCTAAATTTGCTTTGTCAAATTAGAAGGTTACATTTTCTTTTTATGGCCGTAAAATTTCAATCTTCGTTTTTAATATCTGTAGGTATCTCTGTGTCCTCTGTTTCCTTATTACACTACGATGTTTGTAGGTTTGTGGTTCACTGTAAATTAGGGAAAGGCAGTAAGTCCGTGTGGATCAATGAACATTCTAATATCTTAACTTTTAGCTTTCGCGGCCGGTGACATCAATAAGATCAAGGCTTCTTAATATTTTTCTTACGATTTTCTTTTTTGAATTTGATCCAAATCCATCATTATCAAGTATTTTGAATTATACTCGTAAAACATATTATGTACATTCTGAACCTCAACATACGTCAGGTGTACACTAGGGTTGGGAGGGAGAGGGTTGTTTCTCCCCCTACTATCTCTGATATACAGCAGTACATCTGGTCACCACATTCATTACCAGTGACGTCACTCATTGGGGATGACGTCACATCACAACAAACTCTCGTCTGATGGCGATAAATCTCTCCGAAACTCCAAAACACAGCTGGTGGATTAAAGGAATATTTATTTGGTGGATTTGGTTCAATATAATATTTCACTGTGCAGTTAACCACGATTGTGAGATAAATTCAGCTATTTAAGAGCTGTTTTTAAGATAGTTCATAGCGATCAAACATGTACTTAAGTCGTTTCGTATCAAGATTTAGCAGAGTATGAATCAGTTTCTTTTTCACAATGAAGTTAATTGTAATATAAAAAATGTATATTACTTTGAGGAATGGATTATTTATTTACATAATGTTGGGTACGTTTAAGTCCTTAATACAGATGGATGATTGTCTTTTATGGTAGGCCTTTCTTTCTATTATTATTATTTCTTAATCATAGTTTTGATCCGGTTTGACAGGTTTAAACTATTTTGCAAATGTCAAGATATTTTCTAAATATTTGTTTAAAGCGTCACAACAGAGAGTACAGTACAAACCTCACTGCTGAGGATGAACAGAAGCCTGGAATCAGCTGTGGATGACAGGGTCCTCCATCTTATTTTGACCTCAAGTGTCCTTGACTCTCTCTCCACATTTATCAAATCCCTCCCCTCCCTTCGCACCATTTGCACTTCAACTCTAGATTTTTTTAGATAATTAACAGTGCGTTTTTCTTTTAAACTAATTCATAGACGATCATGGAGCTTTAGTTCGATACAGAATGATTCACCAAATGACATTCTCTGCGAGTACTGTATAATACTCAAACATAAAAATTACACAGAAAACATTGCATGTCATTTACATTTCTTTTACGTAACATTTAAATGAAACATTGTTCGTTTACGGTATGAGAGAAAACTGTAACAGTTTGATCCTTGGCTAAATAACTAATAAATTGTCGAAGACTTCAGCTTTGTTTTGAATAACCAAATTTTTAAAATTCCATTGAAAACCCTTTTTGTTTTGATCAAGTAGATTGTGCGCAAATAGGAACTTCATCTCTTTTGGTGTTGCTTTTTACAAACTTTTTTTTATTTTTTACATTCATATACTTCACCCAGGATTCTAGATGGTTGAGAGGAAGAGTTGAATTTTTCCAATTTAAAACGTTACATTGAATCACCGTAATTTCCCATATTTGACGACAGTCCACCAGCCAAGTATAAATAACAACTATAATAGATTCTGTCCCACAAATAGCTTTCAACAAATGTTCACATATGTTACAAAACTGTTCGTCACTCCATGTTTCTATGGTTGGAAACTGGCCGAACACAACCCAGAGTCGCCTAGGCCCTGATAACACTCATACATAATGTCTTGTTACCCGATATAAAGGTGGTTGATATTTCTATCAGCTGCGGTTGACAGGATCCTCCATCTTGTCCTCACTCTTAAGAGTCCTTCACAATCTTCTCTCTCACCCCTCACACGGCATTTATCTTCCCTCTTCTGTACACCGCGAAGATGGTTCCAAAGAGATAGTTCATTACATTGGTAGGATCTTCACACCATACGATGTTGTCTTGATTTAAATACAATCTTTTTTTGTTCATCTTATATCTTGCAAACCTAAGACGGTGCAGTTTTGACGGAAAAAGTAATGATGCAGAAGGTTGCATCAAATAAACGCTGCCATTATAATGTTATTGTGATTTTTTAACTTTTAAAATAAAGGATTATTTAATGACTCTCGACTGAATGAACTTTGATTTAATATGCCAACAAATAAAATGGATTTCTCAAAGCCTCCGTTTTAATATTTTATTCTTAAGAATTAGAAGCCTAATTTTATTCATTTAGAGAAAAGTCTACCTATAAACACGTGAAAACCAGTACTTTTAGAGCTCTGAAACCCTACTTAATGTAGAATTTTATTTAAAGATCTGGCTACAATCAAATTTAAATGATCTCTTTGACAACCCAGAAGGTCCTCACATGAGAGCTTTCTGTTTTTGGATTTTAAGCCCTTGCCAAACCACTAAAAGGTTGACCTTGGTTCAAAGTTGACTAAAGATCTCGAAGTTTCTAACCGCTTGCAAATATATAATCTTTTGAGTAGACTACTCATCGGTCAGACTAGACACCCATTCTAAATACTAAATTATGTTTTCGTGCAGTGTCCTGATAAGTCAGAACGCTGTCTAAATATCAACCTACAGAAAAGCTGAGCCTACACAGGTGCGTCGGCACCGCCTGGCTTCACGTTATTGGGCCCCGTGTCTCGTCTGTTTTCTTTAATATTTTTCCTCATTTGCAAAATCAAGCAAATGGTTAGATGTTTGTTGAAAACTACTCACGACTATTGAGCGATATTAAAATCAAACTAGCTGATTTTACAATTATAATGTGTAAAGTTACGAAATATTATACATTTGTTTCATTTCTTAATTGAACATAAAAGATGTTCTCAAAGGTGAAATGAGATAACATTGCTTCTATAAACATATCTTTTTTTATACAAAAGTTGAGCCACCTTTTTTATAATCAGGATAAAATTACGGTAAACCATTATTAGGTATGTGAAGATTTAATATTCTGCGATAACTTAATTCTAAGATTCGTCTACGGAAGTACACAAATAAGGGAGCCACAATTTTTCGGTCCTCCTTTTATACATGGGATAAAATGCACTATGTAATATGTATCTCCTAGTAGAATTAAGCCCATAACTTATTGAATACATAAAGGATATTATTCCCAAATATTTCTTTATTACCCAAATACATATTTATATATATCCTTTATACCCAAATAATCACCATACAGCATATAGAAAACCTTACACTATTATGCGTATCGTTCAAGCAATATACCTTGCGTGTGTTTTCACGGTAACTTGATTGGATTCGCAACTCGCCTAAATCCTTTTTAAAATTAAAAGCCTCTGGATGTCCCTTCTTACGTAATGTACTACATAATAGAGCTTCATCGTAATGGGCTTTAATGCTCGTTTCATTTACAGTAAGGTTTTTAAAAATACGGTGTTTTAACACTTTTTAATTTAAACTCGTTTATTATTCGAAAACGAAAACTGCAATCCTTACTTACTTAGTACGCGTTTAGAGTGTGTGAAGAACATGTGTTTAAACTTTCAAGTTTCTAGCTTTCACGGGTTTGAGTAGCCGTGTTTTGTCAGTCAGTAAGTGATTGAATGGCATTTGCAGTTTATCCAGTATTTACGAGGCAAGAAGTGCAGGTAAAAAAGACAGCACAAGATATTTTTTAAAGAAACATGCACATTTTATTTAGTTGTTTATAACATAAACCTGGCGTATAAAGAGTTTTCTTAATAGTTTGGTATCTTATCACTAATTTGGCTTAAAACTTACTCAATTGAAATTTACCTACTGTGTTTTAACAAATTGTTCTAGTAAAAGGTAATACATGCCAAATTGTACAACAATGTGTGTTAAAATATCCAAATTAATTCAAATATATTCGTTTAATAGGCTTTAACCACCTTTTTATTAGTATTCAACGCCATTATTGTTTAATAACATTTCATACGGTAAATAACGCAATTCTGATCATAACTACCTACGTATACTTAGAGACAACGTGACGAGAAGGTTAATGAAAAAGAAATACAGGAGATGAAAGAAGTAATCAAAATGGAAATATAGAACAAAGTCAAGTATTGGAAATGTCACGAACAGTTCCTCCGAGTACGAAGGAACAGATGAAGTGGAAGAGGGGAAGGGGAAACAGCTGTTGTGGAGGGATAAGACCAGCTGATGCAGAGGGGTGGTAGGAGGGGGTGACAGCTGTGCTCAGGGAGAAATTAGAGGGCTAAATCAGAAGAATGGGGATTTAAGTGAAAATACGAACAGTGTTTACTTTTGTAAAAGGTTGAGTATTTAAACTTGAAAATGTTGATTTTTGAAAGTGTGCTGACGAGATCTAAGTGAACTCCAGTGAAATAATTCGCCATAAAAAGTATTTGTCGAATAATAACTAAGCTTTATTGCAGTGTATTAGCTTTTCGTCTTTAATAGTTAACGAGCTATGCTTATTCGAAGTTTTAAATCAATTACACCTAGTAGAGCTCCTAATTGGATATACAATTTCGAAATTGATTGAAACACTTCGCATAAGGACTTTCGAGAATTTTCTCTCATCTACAGACCATATCATCAACCCTCTAGATCTATAGATGAGATAACAGTATGTCATGGTCTGTAGATGAAAACATTGTTATCGAAAGACCTTACCAACTATAACAGGTTATTGTTTTTCAATAATCATCAAAACTATTTCAGGGAGTGTATTTTTTTATCTACGAGTAATTATGTACGTTGGATGTCCACTGCGGAGTACTTTATTACGAACGATATATCCTGAGGTTACGTTGAATAAGTAGATACTTGTCTGTAAACTGGGGTGATATTCAGCCGCACGTTTCTGTGAATAAAGTGTTTGTCTCAAGGAAATGCTGCCAATTTATTCACAGCCCATCCTCCTCATCTAGACCACATCTGTTCCACTTCTCACGACCCTTTTGTAAAAGTAGTTTCTGTTTAAACGCAGTTCGCGAGTCGTTTGTAACTCAACACTTTTTGTCTTGGCTGTTTGAAGGATAGTCGCCGTGGAAGTAAAACAGGAAAAGTCTTTATCTATGACAAAAACCGAACTATCGGGTTGCATCTTTTATTTTACCACTAAACGTGTGTAATGAGACAGGGATTCACGATGAAAATGAACTTACACATTTAAATCGAAATTATGTACCATACTTTTAAACCATATTTTACTTAGGCATATTAATATTTAAATAGGGCTTAAAATCAAATAAGATAAATACATCAAATAAGAAACTGTACCTTAAATATTTAACCTCCTATGAAGTGAAATTGGAGCATGATGTAAGGGACACGAGGGGAGGGATTGATAAACGCAGGGAGAGAGTCAAGGACACTTGAGGTCAAAATAAGATGGAGGACCCTGTCATCCCCAGTTGATTCCTAGGTCATCGATAGTGAATTCAACGACCCAGATATTCAAATCTAATTAGATAAATTTAAGTAAAGCTTTGTAGCTTAAGGTTCGTTACAGCTAAACATTGCATTACGTACGCCTTGCGGTTACTACAAAAGCGCTTCCATTATCTCGCGAGATGTCCTTTCAATCCTTTTTACAATACTCATTAGATGCCACAGGAAAAAAGCCCTTAGTGAGCTTTCAGTGTCCAAGATCTCGTATGAGAGGGACCAAAATGATCATTTCTGACAAATAAAACAGCCGTATCATGTACTCTTTACAAAAGGTCAACTGTAGTCATGGTTTAAATAAACAGAAACAAAACATATTCCACTTAATCCCCTCCACCAGCTGTGTTCTGAGCTGTGAAAGATTTATCGCCATCACACGGGATATTGTTGTGATGTGACGTCATCCTGAATCCGAGTGAGTGACGTCACTGATAACAAACGTAGTGACCGGATGTACTGTGGTATATCTGGGATAGGGGGAAAAACAACCTCACCCCTTATCAACATAATGTCAACCTGCAATTCTCTGACATTAAACTAAAAAAATCGTATTAAAAGCGTTTTTTATAAATAGTTCAACTCCCCCCTCGATTTTACTGCCTAAGTTTGAAACTAATTTGTGAAATGATTATAAAATTAACTTCATTTGAATTGGCTGAGAGACAATGAGTAAAAAACGAGCGTTTAGCGTCATTATTCACTTCTTCACTGTTGCAAAAATATTCTGAAACCAATCAAACCGAATTCAAAGAAGAGACACAAGTTTACTACAAAGAGTAGGAAAGGATTGCACAGAACCGAACATTCTCTGGGAGAACCACACTCAATACAAAGAGTTGTTATCCTTCACTCAATATACAACACTTTTCTGTAGAAACAACACATCAATTCACTGGTTGTCTCTTTTAGGAACAGAACAGCTGTAGAGTTCCATGAGGGAACCATTGAGCCAGGACACTCAATACAAAGAGTTGTTATCCTTCACTCAATATACAACACTTTTCTGTAGAAACAACACATCAATTCACTGGTTGTCTCTTTTAGGAACAGAACAGCTGTAGAGTTCCATGAGGGAACCATTGAGCCAGGACACTCAATACAAAGAGTTGTTATCCTTCACTCAATATACAACACTTTTCTGTAGAAACAACACATCAACTCACTGGTTGTCTCTTTTAGGAACAGAACAGCTGTAGAGTTCCATGAGGGAACCATTGAGCCAGGACACTCAATACAAAGAGTTGTTATCCTTCACTCAATATACAACACTCCTCTGTAGAAACAACACATCAATTCACTGTCTCTCTCTTGTAGGAACAGAACAGCTGTAGAGTTCCCTGAGAAAACCATTGATCCAAGACACCCTGTACAAAGAGTTGTTATCTATCACTCGATATACAACATTCTTCTGTAGAAACAACACATGAGTAATTGAAAATATCTTTATTAAATTAACAGTTTATTATGTATTTTTGTTTTGTTAAGGAGTGATGAAAATGTGTTCATGACCTTCCCGCATTCAACGTTTGAGGCGCAGTTCATTATCACTAACAACAAAAAAGTGCATACAATGATATTTTTTTGTGCTAGCAAAACTTTGACAATCGGATGACCAACCATTACGTTGGTTTAAATTTTAAGGTAATGTTTTATACATAAAAACAATTGTTTATTTATAGTGTGTCTGTGTGGTTATTTATGTTTTTAAGTGATGCATATTCGACAAAATTCTTATTTTTTCAATCTACGCATGTAATACAGCTTGTAATTCACAAATACGGCCAAGAAAACGTACGGGTTGTACTTAGTCCATTGAAATGAAGTTAGCAAGAAAGCTATACATGACGAAACGCAAATTGAGTTGTAAAAGCGGAGTGAAGTTAGTATTGGAACGTCATAAACAGCTGTCTTCGTGCAAAGGAAGAACTGACGAAGTGGAAGGAAGGGGGAATAACAGCTGTTAGCAATGAGATAAGGCACGTTTGGTAGCAGAAGGCAGCAGTCGACTGATGTAATTGATGGAATGTAGTGAAATATTTACTTCTTCTTTAAGCTTATTTCTATTAATAATTAACTATTGAAAAAGTGGAAGACCCTAGCTGAGCACAGCGGTTTGCTTTGTCAGTAAATCTGATAAACTTTGCTCAAAGTTAAAAACATTACAAAAACAGATTTTAAAATGATACCTGCCACTGCAATGGAATTTATAATACCTACAAAATAAACCTGGAGGCGGACACTATTTATGTCTGACTTCTTACTCAGTAAAGGAAGAAAACTGTGGAATATCACGTAGTTAAATGCGTTTGCAGATAGCGATGCATTAGCGCGTGTCTTGAGCAGGATTGGGTAAGATATGGCGTGACTTGGGACTGACTTTATTGTCTCTGCTGCTGGCGGACACTATTTATGTCTGACCTCTTACTCAGTAAAGGAAGAAAGCTGTGGAATATCGCGTAGTTAAATGCGTTTGCAGATAGCGATGCATTAGCGCGTGTCTTGAGCAGGATTGGGTAAGATATGGCGTGACTTGGGACTGACTTTATTGTCTCTGCTGCTGGCGGACACTATTTATGTCTGACCTCTTACTCAGTAAAGGAAGAAAGCTGTGGAATATCGCGTAGTTAAATGCGTTTGCAGATAGCGATGCATTAGCGCGTGTCTTGAGCAGGATTGGGTAAGATATGGCGTGACTTGGGACTGACTTTATTGTCTCTGCTGCTGGCGGACACTATTTATGTCTGACCTCTTACTCAGTAAAGGAAGAAAGCTGTGGAATATCGCGTAGTTAAATGCGTTTGCAGATAGCGATGCATTAGCGCGTGTCTTGAGCAGGATTGGGTAAGATATGGCGTGACTTGGGACTGACTTTATTGTCTCTGCTGCTGGCGGACACTATTTATGTCTGACCTCTTACTCAGTAAAGGAAGAAAGCTGTGGAATATCGCGTAGTTAAATGCGTTTGCAGATAGCGATGCATTAGCGCGTGTCTTGAGCAGGATTGGGTAAGATATGGCGTGACTTGGGACTGACTTTATTGTCTCTGCTGCTGGCGGACACTATTTATGTCTGACCTCTTACTCAGTAAAGGAAGAAAGCTGTGGAATATCGCGTAGTTAAATGCGTTTGCAGATAGCGATGCATTAGCGCGTGTCTTGAGCAGGATTGGGTAAGATATGGCGTGACTTGGGACTGACTTTATTGTCTCTGCTGCTGGCGGACACTATTTATGTCTGACCTCTTACTCAGTAAAGGAAGAAAGCTGTGGAATATCGCGTAGTTAAATGCGTTTGCAGATAGCGATGCATTAGCGCGTGTCTTGAGCAGGATTGGGTAAGATATGGCGTGACTTGGGACTGACTTTATTGTCTCTGCTGCTGGCGGACACTATTTATGTCTGACCTCTTACTCAGTAAAGGAAGAAGAAAGCTGTGGAATATCGCGTAGTTAAATGCGTTTGCAGATAGCGATGCATTAGCGCGTGTCTTGAGCAGGATTGGGTAAGATATGGCGTGACTTGGGACTGACTTTATTGTCTCTGCTGCTGGCGGACACTATTTATGTCTGACCTCTTACTCAGTTGTGGAATATCGCGTAGTTAAATGCGTTTGCAGATAGCGATGCATTAGCGCGTGTCTTGAGCAGGATTGGGTAAGATATGGCGTGACTTGGGACTGACTTTATTGTCTCTGCTGCTGGCGGACACTATTTATGTCTGACCTCTTACTCAGTAAAGGAAGAAAGCTGTAGCATTGGGTAAAGATCTCAGTTAAATGCGTTTGCAGATAGCGATGCATTAGCGCGTGTCTTGAGCAGGATTGGGTAAGATATGGCGTGACTTGGGACTGACTTTATTGTCTCTGCTGCTGGCGGACACTATTTATGTCTGACCTCTTACTCAGTAAAGGAAGAAAGCTGTGGAATATCCTAGGAAACTTGTTGGTTATGTTTATTTATAACAAATATTAAAACAACACTAATAATATTTACGTGTTTACAAAAATAGTAAAGGTTGTGTTTGCACTGGAAAATAAAATTGAAAGTTTAAAGTTAATTTTTCACAGTTTGACGAAATGAACGGGTAAGTAAGACTGTGAAATATGTCTGTAATGAAATCTTAAGAGAGGAAATATGATTTCGAAACGGAGCGTATGGCTGAGTTGTTCAAACAGTCCACGGAAACCAGGAAAGACATGAGGGAAAATGAAACTTGTCTTCCAATGCAGGAGTTTTCCTCGTTTGTTCTTTCTGTTGAGTAAACTTTGTGAAAAAGAAGAAATAGACACATTTATAACACAGTAGAAGTAATTCTTCCATGACCAAAGTGTCATCTGTGGCGATCAAACCATTTTGAAAATAACAGGACTAAACAGTATTGCACTGCTGCCACGACAAAAGTATTTTACATTAACAGTTGTCAACATAAAGTTTTAAATAACTATAACAAAGTATTTACAACGTTAACATAATTATGTTCCAAGATTAGCTTGAGTGTTGTTTCAAGCAATGACTTTCTAATGGAGCCAAAACACACAGCATAAACATAGTTAAAGAAGTCTATACTCCATTTTACTATCAGTTGACAATTGGTCTTAAAGAGGATACCTTATCTTCTAGTCCGCCTAAAAAAACTGAACATGGTATTTTGAAAAATTAACAAAAACGTCATATCAACACGATTAAACTTTGTATTAAGTCGTATTTATTTACTTTTATTGTTATTAAAATTTTAGATTATCGTCGTATCTTCGAAAGTCGTCATTCTGATTTTTAACAGATGATTATCAAAGAGAATTCTAAGAAATCAATAATGTGAAATAAGTAAAAGGTAGTCTTGATAAAACGGGGCGGTATTGAGTTTAATCTTTTGGTGAGTGGTAAAAATTGAATTCCCTATTAAATATCATGGCATCAGGAGTTTCTATCCCGCTAATATAGAATATAACTGAATGCTCCTGACACCTATATCTAATGGAAATAGAAGTTCCACTGAATGACAAGACTGTTTTTAAACCCCAAAGTTCGCAAACGTCACCAATCGTTTAGAATCACTAAAATGGGAAATAGTGAAGGATTAGTAGTGGTTGGAAATGGTTAAACTCAAAAATAAACGTTTGACTGATTAAATATTTACCAGAAAGGCATCAATTTTGACGTAATCTGTTTGAAAATAATTTGTGATATGATTTAAAAGGCAAACATGAGCCTTGTCCACAGCTGGTGAAAGTGCTAATGAGTTTGCTGAGAGGGGAGGTTAGCAGTGCAGGGATCAGCCTCATCGCTGTTCCAGCCTGATAACGACCCCCCTCACAGCACAACTAACTAGTGCAAGGTAGCTAAGTTGTTATTTATATTATGAAAGAGAGACTAATAATACATAACATTATTGCTTCTTACTCATTGTTGTCCATATTTTAAGACAGACAAAACCCATCTAAGTGAAGTAAAAATGAAACATTACGAAACGCACTAGCACCAAGGCTAATAAAACACTTGTGTGTATTAATCACGGCTATTATTTGAAAAGGACAATTGCCGAATACTCTTTAAAAAAGTATTTCGATAATATTATATTATTGGAAAAAACAAACTGTGGGAAGCAGCTCATGAAATTTGATCATTAGTAAACATGCTGTGGTTGGTAAAATACTCCCTTGAGGTATTAAACCTTTAAACTTAACCTTAAATCTAAGGTTCTATAGGATCTTTTATTACGTACCAAATAAAACAAGTGTATTAAACAGGTAAACTAAAGCATTTTGCTGAATCGTTACAATTTACTGAGGGTTTGTTATCATTTTGAGGGTTGCATCTATTGAATATCATTATTGAGGCTTGAATACTTAAAATAGATTTGGGGCTATAAACATGTTGTTGCAAGTGTGACACATTTTAATTAAAGAATAATTATAATAAAGCTATGTTGTATCAATAAAATGAACTTTTAATAAATCGCGTTGACCCGTGCTGATATGTCGAGATTGTGTACGTCAGCATGTTTGTTATGTGAAGAGATGTAAGCTCAGCAAGAGGCAGCGGTTACTATAAACACAGGATGATTGTCCATGCTGCTGCCAGTGCTGATAACGCGCTGAATTCTGCTGATATGTCGAGATTGTGTACGTCAGCATGTTTGTTATGTGGAGATGTAAGCTCAGCAAGAGGCAGTGGTCACTATAAACACAGGGATGATTGTCCATGCTGCTGCCAGTGCTGATAACGCGCTGAATTCTGCTGATATGTCGAGATTGTGTACGTCAGCATGTTTGTTATGTGGAGAGATGTAAGCTCAGCAAGAGGCAGTGGTTACTATAAACACAGAGGATGATTGTCCATGCTGCTGCCAGTGCTGATAACGCGCTGAATTCTGCTGATATGTCGAGATTGTGTACGTCAGCATGTTTGTTATGTGGAGAGATGTAAGCTCAGCAAGAGGCAGTGGTTACTATAAACACAGAGGATGATTGTCCATGCTGCTGCCAGTGCTGATAACGCGCTGAATTCTGCTGATATGTCGAGATTGTGTACGTCAGCATGTTTGTTATGTGGAGAGATGTAAGCTCAGCAAGAGGCAGTGGTTACTATAAACACAGAGGATGATTGTCCGTGCTGCTGCCAGTGCTGATAACGCGCTGAATTCTGCTGATATGTCGAGATTGTGTACGTCAGCATGTTTGTTATGTGGAGAGATGTAAGCTCAGCAAGAGGCAGTGGTTACTATAAACACAGAGGATGATTGTCCATGCTGCTGCCAGTGCTGATAACGCGCTGAATTCTGCTGATATGTCGAGATTGTGTACGTCAGCATGTTTGTTATGTGGAGAGATGTAAGCTCAGCAAGAGGCAGTGGTTACTATAAACACAGAGGATGATTGTCCGTGCTGCTGCCAGTGCTGATAACGCGCTGAATTCTGCTGATATGTCGAGATTGTGTACGTCAGCATGTTTGTTATGTGGAAGAGATGTAAGCTCAGCAAGAGGCAGTGGTTACTATAAACACAGAGGATGATTGTCCATGCTGCTGCCAGTGCTGATAACGCGCTGAATTCTGCTGATATGTCGAGATTGTGTACGTCAGCATGTTTGTTATGTGAAGAGATGTAAGCTCAGCAAGAGGCAGTGGTTACTATAAACACTGCTGAGTCGAGATTGATGATTGTCCATGCTGCTGCCAGTGCTGATAACGCGCTGAATTCTGCTGATATGTCGAGATTGTGTACGTCAGCATGTTTGTTATGTGAAGAGATGTAAGCTCAGCAAGAGGCAGTGGTCACTATAAACACAAGAGATGATTGTCCTTGCTGCTGCCAGTGCTGATAACGCGCTGAATTCTGCTGATATGTCGAGATTGTGTACGTCAGCATGTTTGTTATGTGGAGAGATGTAAGCTCAGCAAGAGGCAGTGGTTACTATAAACACAGAGGATGATTGTCCATGCTGCTGCCAGTGCTGATAACGCGCTGAATTCTGCTGATATGTCGAGATTGTGTACGTCAGCATGTTTGTTATGTGGAGAGATGTAAGCTCAGCAAGAGGCAGTGGTTACTATAAACACAGAGGATGATTGTCCATGCTGCTGCTGCAGTGCTGATAACGCGCTGAATTCTGCTGATATGTCGAGATTGTGTACGTCAGCATGTTTGTTATGTGGAGAGATGTAAGCTCAGCAAGAGGCAGCGGTTACTATAAACACAGGAGATGATTGTCCGTGCTGCTGCCAGTGCTGATAACGCGCTGAATTCTGCTGATATGTCGAGATTGTGTACGTCAGCATGTTTGTTATGTGGAGAGATGTAAGCTCAGCAAGAGGCAGTGGTTACTATAAACACAGAGGATGATTGTCCGTGCTGCTGCCAGTGCTGATAACGCGCTGAATTCTGCTGATATGTCGAGATTGTGTACGTCAGCATGTTTGTTATGTGGAAATATGTAAGCTCAGCAAGAGGCAGTGGTTACTATAAACACAGAGGATGATTGTCCGTGCTGCTGCCAGTGCTGATAACGCGCTGAATTCTGCTGATATGTCGAGATTGTGTACGTCAGCATGTTTGTTATGTGGAGAGATGTAAGCTCAGCAAGAGGCAGTGGTTACTATAAACACAGGAGATAATTAATTTACACAAAACAAAGTTTACAAAACTTCCCCATGTTAAAATTCCAATCCTATCAAAACGCCGCTCGGGCTCTACCCGGTCTCCTCATTGAAAACCCCTCATTGTTATTTAGGATCCTACTTAAATATTCGGAAAAGACTAAAACTAAGCTAGCATTAATACAATATTTTATATTTCCATCGTGCTTTAGAACTTCATATAAGGGATACCCCTTAAATCAACTGACCTTGCTAAACGTCCTTCTAAAAACTAATTAAACTGATAAAATACAATACAAAGTATTCAAAAGAAGCTACAATCTACGTTTTTTGCGAAAGATTCACTATTTTTTACTCGGCTAAAACACATTAAATCTCAGGTAAGCTGTACTTGTACTGATATAAAGAGGTAAAGATTTTCCACAGCCACTTTGATCGAATATTCCAAGTGAAGAGTCTCTGGCGATGACAATGTTATACGGCTGGCTGTGGCTTCCTATTTATGTAGGTCTTCGACTTCCTGGCCAATACCAACAGCACCCCATTTGTCAAATATATCGGCCACCTATTTCTTGCTGCGCAAATCTACTTAGACTTTATGCAGTGACGTTGTATATTAAATAACAAATTTTGTTGAAATAATTAGTTGTTGGTTCTTTAGAGAATTTAGAAAAGCAGTTTGAGGTTTAGGGTCAAAAATCTTAATTGATGAAGTAACCTAGAGTAGTTTTGGACTCATTGAGGTGTAGTCCATGCTTTACTGGCCAGTAATTGCAATAGCTGTTATGTCACTATTTTCCACCGCCATCTTGGTCTGGTTTAATGAATTTTGTTGACTGTCTGTACACTTGCTAGTTACATTGCGATAAATATGTATACCAAGTTTGGTTGAAATCGGATCATAATCCCCATTTTTAGGAAAATCGCCCCCCCACTCATAGGTCATTTTCGGTGGATTAATTTTGGCTATTTCCGGCGAACCTATCCAATAGAAATTTACAACAGGAAAATTGCACAAGTATTTCTATTTCCTATGAAGGTTTCAAAACAAAACGAGATTAACACCATAAAAACCTCAAAGATTAACACCATTATTGCGTTTAACCCGCACAACACTTTATATAGTATAAACTATAAGTTGTTTGTCGCGGGTGTGGTGGCAGCCTGCGTGGCCCAGCTGTAGACTCCCAGCAACAACACAGACGCCTCTCTTTCAATGCTATTATATCTGTAATGCATGCACCGTGCACCTGTATATAATCGTGGCGGTTCCCAGGTCTGCGCTTGCATGCTATACAGCTCGCGTTGTTGTCAATCATATTTATTTATGGTTGTTAGAAAGATGTACAACTTGTGTGAGTCATGCGACTAACTTGTGATAATCCACCGTGTCCCAAAAAACCTGAACAACTTTGAAAACTACTAAAATGTATTTGGGTGCACATATATAATTTTTGAGATTACTCTGATGGTAGAGGAACTCAAAAGTTTCTTTTGACATAATTTATATGTATCAGCTGATTCATTGTTGTCACTCGAAGCTTAAATATTACCTAGCATAAGGTAAACACGATAAACGTGCAAGAGAAAGCTCAGTGTGTTGAATGGTACATGAAAACAAAATCAGATATTTATGTACAAATAATATTTAGGACACGCTATAGTTGACATACTCCATAAAGAAACTCCATACGAGCCTGGTACAATAGGTTTATGCTCAATGGACGCATTAAACCTTTGGAAGTTAATGGTAGGCCTAAGCTCCCAGTTGATGTTGTTCAAAAACATGCAAAATCATTCCTTCGCCGTCCTCTAAAATCTGTTCGGAATGCAGCACGTGAGTTAAATTTGTCAAAATCTAGTGTTTACTGAAAATTAAAGAAAAGTTTGAAGATGAAAGCTTATTAATTAAGAATATTTGCAGCAAATTGCCCAAGATGACACAAAATTAAATGTGAACACTTTGCAGCTACAACAGCCCCAAATTAAACGTTTGGTGCGTCATATTATATGGCGGTTTTTTTATAGCATCAAGATATTTTTCGTCTGGGCTTTATTTAGGACAAAAGTCAGGTTTATAGGACAAAAGCCTCCAATATCAAGAATAAGGATTGAGAATTTAGAGACATCACTGATGAAATGCGGCACAGAGTGTGGTCAGAGCTAGATACCCGCGTTTACCATCTATTTGCAAACACAGGAGCCATGTTGAAATTTTCAAATGAAACGTGTGTCCAGAAAAACTTAAGAATATATGTATTATTTTACATTTATTAAAATTTGTATCCGCCTGGTAATAAAAGGTTTACACTGCAACAAAGTTCTTCAGTTTTTGGGGAACGGTGTATAATGCTTGAAATAATATACTCGTAATATAGTTAGAATAATATAATGTTTAAAATTAAGAGGAAATTTAAAACACATTTAAGAAGGAATCGTTAATTTTCTTCGTTTAAAAATTAATTATTGTTTAGACAAAACATGTTTGTACAGTTGTGAAGAGATTTAGAAATCATGAGTAGTTGTTTTGGTTTTTGTGCGTGTTTATTTTCAACATAAATAAGCTTTTAGCGTTGTACGTAGTAAAGAAATTGCTAAACAACTCAAATTTAAAGAATTTACATATATTTTTGTAGCCTATTAAAGAATAAAGACGTACAAGTCACTTTGGCTTTACGTTGTTACACGAAGGTCATCCGAGGAAAAAATAACTTTAACAAAGAAGGCAGCGTTAATCTTTCCAGAAGCTGGCAACCAGTCCTGAAGAAGTCTTTTCAATAGTTTCAGCCAATCAGACTGAAGATGGTATTTCACAACAAGGCCAAAACATCTCAGGCTAGTTATTATGATGTTTTGAGGCGGTGTGAAACGGAAGAACTAGATTAAAATTGAGACACCGGCCGCAAAAGCCTAAGATTTAAAGTACTGTACTAGTATAAAGCTCGGTTTAAATCGTTACGCTATTCGCTTGATTTTGTTAAATTATTTGAATTGATTTTAATTATATTAACTTTAGTATTTTCCAATATAAAACCAACTTTCAATAGAAATCTTATCATTTTTTTAACCCATTAATACTACAACCTAAGGTTGACCCACATAGGCCACTAACTAACTGACTGAAACTCTCCTTGTGCAAATTGCCCAAAGGTCTTAATTGGTTTAACAAAGCGAAAGACCGCAACTGAACACACACACACACACACACAACAAACGGACAGAACAAACACGCCTTGAACAAACACAGACCTGAACAAACAACAAGAGGTGAGGCAGACCTTTGCCAGCTGTTTGTACAACAATACAAGGCGCAAGACTGTGTACTGACTGCAAACGGTGGTACGAAATGAAATTTAAGAGTGCACAGTACCTGTCGGCCATTTTGTTTTTTGTAAAACGAGAATTTTCTTGAGACACCTCATGCCTAAATTTTCATCGGATCTTTTTTGAAATGGGGTTTACTTTGGAGATAACAATGCACTGCAGTGACTCCAATGGCCACTTTTTTGAAAATGTTATTATTTCATAAGAAAAGTAAAAAAATCGAAATAAAAAGATGTTTAGATTTTTAATTTATGTCACGATTTTATAAATAAAAGAATGGAAATTCGGCTCAGCGGAGCCACTAAAACATTTGATGCACTTTAAAACGAAGTCTTTTTCCATAAAAGTCCGATGAAAACTGTAGGTGTGAAGTTTCTCAAGAAAATGGATGTTTTTACATTGCTCTTTTGGGACGAAATTCAAGGTCACACACAGCCTTCGATCAACTAACATTTCAAGGTCAATGCAGATCCTTTCAATGTTTGGACTTCGTAAATGAAAATTCAAAAAATTGCTTTGAAAATTGTTTTATTTAAAGCATTCAATTAAAACCTTAGGTTTAATTTATCTATAGATTAAAAGAAGTTATGAAAATCTCATTGCAGTTAGTACGACCGTTCTATCAGGCCGATGCATAAATACCTTTCATTTTTATTTTGAATGAAAGGTATCTATGCATAGATTCGTCATCAGGCATCAAACATCGCTTAACTTTCGCCTTCTCAAGTTATACTCAAAAAAGGGTTTTCCCGTGTTTTCTTAGCTTTGTTCTGTCATATCTCAGGTTCTAATTGAGATAAATTGTTCGTTTTGGTCTAAGAACACTCAGTAAATCATGTTCTTTCATTTTCGACGTATATAGTTACATCTAAGAGGAGTTATGCGCGGATAAACGATTTTTTGGCACTGTTAAGAGTTTAAATTTGCTTGAGATAAAACATATGGGCAAAGTATTAAAAATGCCCAACTGCTGTAAATGTAAACATCAACAAATAATGACAATAACAGTGTATAAGTTTCAACTCTCAAGAAAATACCCTAACTGAAAAAGTATAGTCATTAGCGAAGTGAATAGCCAAACCGAGAGGCCGAAGTAGAACCGTGAGCGAAGCGAACGGAACTGAGCCGCAGGCCGAAGTGGTGGTCTGGGGGCGAAGCCCCCAGCTGGCCGAAGGCTAGTTACTATTAATATCTTAGAATGACATTAACTTGGGCTAGGTGAAGTGGGCTATGTTTCGTTCGTGTAAATTGTGGTTTGTGATACATTTTAATTATTGTGTTTTGTTGACAAAGGAATATCACACTGAATGAATTGGTGTTATACATTGAAAATTTAACGTCAATGGTAAAATAATGCACACGACAAGGTCATTTGCACTGTAAACGGAGGTAAATATTTTATTTTTAGACTTAAAAGAATAGGTGTCAAATGAGTTAATTTTTGAAATAATATTTTGATACGTATATGAGCATGACCTAAGCTTCAAAAACCAGTTGTGATAAAATGTTATGAACACAAATTTATTTTATACAACAATTTTAGGGGTTTTCTTGTATTTTATATTGAACAGGCATTTAACTTTAACAATTAAAACCCTAACGATATGAGTATATTACACTTTCTTTAACGTTATTGAAGCTTTTATATGTTTGGTTTTTTGTAATACTAAGTTTGATAACTTTTAATAATAGTTTTAAGTTTGTCATTAGCCAAAGAAAATAAATTATATTATTAAAATTTGATTTCTTAGGACGCTATTTCCTAAACGTTTTCGATTAAAAATAACAAATTTAAAAATCAAGCAAGGTGCTTTTTGTCGGTTTCCTTACGTTTCTTAAAAAAACTACTTTTCTGCACCCTTTCAAAAGGTGTTTTGCAATGACAGTTATTTCAAATGCTTAGTCAAATGTAAAAGAAAAAAGTTTGGTGCTTTATAACAAATCATGATTTTGTTAAATAAAACGCATTTTGCTGAATAACACACGAATGAAAAGCGATAATCTGTGTGTAAATGTTGATAATCCTGTTATCGCGGGCCACCAGTCAAACAAGGGGGGGAGTTTACTGTTAAGGGGGTTCTTCTCCCCATTCTGTTGTGAAACAAATATGGGAGTTTTTAAACAGAACTTATATCTGTGTGATAATAAGTAGTTTTCATAAACTAAACTATTGCTCAGACATTCTTAAGTTATGTTCAAAACCCCTCGAAACGAGATAACTATTTATTATAATGTCATGTGTAAACATATTTTGTGCATATTATTATTCACGAGTAGGACTGGTAGAATAACGCGAAATAAGTTAACCCAGTCTTGAAAAGTAGGGTTTTCTTTGTGCCCAGGCTTGTATAAGCTCTTCTTTTCTTATCACAGTCTACTCCTATCTTTTTAGTCAATTCCATCTGACCTATGCTCCAACCAAATACTTTTTGTCCAAATGTGTTTTATCATATATGTCCGTTTGTGATACCTGCCGCTTTAAAATCTTCTTCAACCACCGCGATCAGTTTAATTGTTTCTACTTTTACCATTTTTCGAGTTCCATAACATTCTAAAATTTACTGGATTGTTCTAGAAGACTGTTTTTTTGTATATGGCCATGATATTTTAATCTTGTTGTTTGTTGTGTAGCCTATGTCAATTTATTACTCTATTTCTTTGTTATTACGAAGTATGTACGTCTGCGGTTCAATTAAGGTTTAGCGTTTATTTAAATACTAAATTCATTAAAGTTATTATGGCACCGTCCAAAATAAATAATGTAGTAAGAAATTATATCACAGTTATAATAAACTTGTCATATATGTGCGACGAACACATACTCTGATTGTTTTTGGAGTCGGATCTTGAGATTGTATTATATTCAGCTACATTTTATTAAATATAAACGTAGATGTTGCAAGTACTTCAATAAAGTATAACAACATACTGTAAAGCCCTCGTGTTATCTTTCTATGATGTATTGAAAAAACTGTAAATGTTATAATTATTTTATACAACCTTCAATAAAAGTGGTACCTGATTATCTATAACAGTTGTTTTCGGACTCGTTGTTTACGAATTAATTGTACGATCAAAATAAATATAATTATATAAATACTAACTATAAAAATCAATCAAAATAAAATATGCTGGTAAAAGACGTTTCACTTTAATTTAAAACAATTGATGGTAATTGAATAAGAAAGGCTTCCCTAAACCAAAGAGATTTCCTGGTCTTAATTGTGGAAAGTTTGCATTTTGGTTTCGGTGAGATCAGCCCGCCATTGTTTGGATATTGAAATTAGCTTCCGTTGATGTATTTTCGTTTGTTTTCTAAGCTTGAGAACTCAGCATTGTTCGTCCCTATTCGGATTTGTTCGGGAACTATCGTAAACAGTCGGCTTTGTCTTCAAGCACTTAATTGAAATCGTATTCTACTGTGATAAAGATCTTGATGAACTTCCAAAGTTAATCCTGTTTGTCGAGTTTAATTTATGAAAATTCGCTGACGCTTTGTGGTTTATCGAGAACTTGATAATTTCCATTGTTGGATATGCCAGCCGCAGTCCGTTCCAGTTTGTTTGAATACTATTCGAATACGAACTTAAATAATTTGAAATCATACCCGACACGTAACCAAAAGCGCTACTGAGAATCCTAACAAATGTCCTATAACGGGGCAAAATTTTACACCGGAAGTGCCTTTTGAGGAATTTTCCTCCCAAAAAAAGGGGTATATGCTGTTAACACCGTATTTATGAACGGAGTTCGATTAAATTTGGTATAAACATTGTTGATTGATTTTAAAAACTATGGGTTTAATCATAAACCCCATTTGGGGAGGGAGACACGGTAGTATTCACAAAACTCCAACATTTAGAGGAGCAAATATATGGGGGTGTGAAATTTAAGTATTAGAAAAATTTCACAAAACCATGTGTAATTGTAATTTTCTATTAATGTTTTTGTGTACTAAATTATTGGCTAATTTCACCTGAAATTTGGTTAAATCTATATTCAAAATATATACTCATATAGCACAGAACTGACTATTTTACTTGGGAATATGCATTGTTTCTTTTGGAGGGGCCTTTACACCAAACTCTCAGACCCCTCTATGCTCCTCACTCCTTGGCAGTTTCCTAATTCCTGGCAGAGACCCATGGTACTCTTAGCTATGTATACGGTATGAGGAAATCAAGCAGCAAGACTGAGCAGCCTGCGTGGCCCAGCTGTGACATTCTCAGGTGTACCAACCCCTGACAAGGTTCCCCTTAATACTATAATATCTGTAATGCATGCACTCACACCACCTGGCTGTAATCTTTGAGTTTCTCGTCTGCACCAGTAAACCCAACAAACCGCTCCTCCCCTATGCCACACTCATCAAAAAAATAAACTGATTGAAAATAATATTTATGAATAATTCACTGGATATAAAATTCGTAAAAAAGGGAACATGGAGTTCGTAACAAGACTGGCATATGTTGATCTTGAAGAGCCAGTGCTAATTTGACGCAGCTGGTCTTTATTTATTTTATAAATACCACATTACAGGCTTTCACCCAATTACATTGCAGTATTGAAAAAAAACCATAGTAAATAGTTGAGAATCCATGCGGTCTGCACTATCTTCATGCACAACCACAGTTTTTAACTATAAAATTCTACAAGCAACATACATTATTTAAAAAGAGTAAGAATAAAGAGAAGCCTTTATATTTTGAAGACACGTGAGTCTTTGGGTTTACGCAGTTTTTGAGCAAATTTGTATCGTATTGCTTTTATCGTTTGCTCACAACGATTCTTCAGGATTCACAAAATCACTATTATATAATATATGGCAAATATATGGTGAAGAATGAGTGTGATGAGTGGTAGTAATGGGTTATGAGGTATAGTCGTGTTACAAACTAAGGCTGACTCTTCCTTAGAATGGGTCATTATTAATAGCCCAATGACCAATGGAAATACAAGGACCAACGGCTTAACGTGACTTCCGAACCACGAAACGATGGTGGGAGTTCATGCGGGTATCATCAGATGATCACTGAGACTATCTGAGCCGCTTTAGACCTATATCATTCTCATAACCTGACCTCCATGAAGCTGGATTACAGGACCACGCCACGAGTCCCAGTCAATGAATTTTTCCAACAATGAATTCTACATTACAGTGAATTCTTAAAATTTTATTAACGTTTAGGGTCTTAAACAACAACGCATATCAGCTCAGGACTTACTTTATTTTCTTAATTGGCAACTTTCTGATCAACAGAATTAATATTTATCATCAATGTATCTGATAGGCTCATTCTAAAACTTATTGTCAAATTCAAACATACCTTCTGCATACGAGAACCCTTGTTCAAAGATACAAATAAAAGTATCACGCAGATTCCATGCTTAACATTGACAAGCAGTTTTACAACTATGAAACAAAACACAGACACTGCAACAACATACGCGCTGTTGAAAGAAAGAAGAGCGGGAAAACTTTGGTAAATAAAAGTAGAAGAAAACATTCGCAGTGGAGCAGTTGATTTTGTCCTGTTCTCAGAGTTTTATTGTGTTTTTATTTGGACCCGAGACAACAGCTGGTCACACAGACACTGGCTTCTAATTTCTTCCAGCTCCATTGAAACTATTATACTTTTTTTAATGTTCAAAGTGTCTAATTATAGAAAATACAAAATGTTATAGAAAAATAGTGCTTACTTCCTTCTTGTGTTTAATGTTGGTAAAAACAATTCATTTTTCCTCAAACATAAAATTTAATATTTGTCCAGAACTATAGCTCCAAATTGAGCTACCTTTGTATGCTTTAAACATGCATAAGAATCATGCTCAGCGTAGTCTGTGTTTTTATGACAATTGATCTATTTACAGCATTCTGTATTCAATGTATGTCTTAAATGCTGCAGCTTATGGGCGAAGCAAATATGTAATAGAAATAATTATTAAAGGGAAGTCGTTTTTAATACGATAATATATGCCTATTCTATTGAATAAAACGTAGCAAAATACGGTTGGGTTTTAAATCAACAGTTAACATATAGGTGTGGATTAAAATAGATTTAATCTTAACTCTTAGGCTTTTGCGGCCGGTGTCATCACTAAGATCTAAGGCTTCCGGTTTACACCGCGTCAAAGTTGAAATATAATTACTGCTAAACGTTTCGACCTCGCTGTGGAGAGTCATCCTCAGTAGCTTGTTGACTGGCTGAGACTGGATTGGCCGGCCGTGGCGTCTTCTTATTCTAATTAGAGAAACCATAGAAATAATCAAGCATGAAGACAACTTTAACAAAGAAGACAGCATAAAATTATCAAAAACTTGGCAGCCAGTTCTTCAGAAGTCCTATTGAAGCCCGCCAATCCAGTTCGACAACGAGCAACAGGCTCCGCCCACTTCGGCCAATCAGGTGACAGGACCCCCATTGGGTATATAAGAAGACGCCACGGCCGGCCAATCCAGTCTCAGCCAGGCAACAAGCTACTGAGGATGACTCTCCACAGCGAGGTCGAAACGTTTAGTAGTAATTATATTTCAACTGTGACGCGGTGTAAACCGGAAGCCTTAGATCTTAGTGAAAATAGATTTATATCACGTTGATCGTAAGCGTTTGTCTAGTCTCGATTTGAGGCAGAAAATGCAATTAAAATACATAAAAATGTTAAGGTTGTCGTGTTTTCGTATTTTTCTCCTAAATTTACCAACTTCTAAATAAAAAAACATAACACTTGATAAATTGTAAGTAATATCCCCAAGACCTCATTCAAGTGCGTCAAAAATAAAACTATATTTCCTTTTTACATACTGCCTGGACGAACATAATACTTTCAACACAAATAATCCACGAATCACAATGAGTAAACATCCATTTGGAATGGGGAGAGGGCTTTTACGATTGGACAAACAGAGCTAATTTAGAATGTTTGCATTCGATGAACGATCGAACCCTTTTACCGAGAATCCTCCTTATCGTGGTTTAAGTCAAAGTTTCGTTTTCTAACCACAGAATTGATAAAATTTTAAAAAACCCATTTGATCTACAGGATATACAGGGTGTTTAGAAATGATTTACTAGTATTTTAAAGGGATCGTTCCTGAAACTAATACTAGTGGATATATCATAATTTAGCCGTCTAAAACAACTTGGTTACTCATGCAGCCCCCATTGTGTTGTTTTAATATTTTTTTTTATTACACAAATGGTTATAGGCCTACCCATCAACGTGAAAATAGTTATAACTATTTACTCCTACTACCAAAATGAATCAATGAAAATTTCAGGAAACACACTCATTGTTAACGTATTAACAAACTATGACCTTTAAAATTTAAAGTTAAACTAACTTACGTGGCCCACATCATCTGAAAGCCTTGGATGTTTTGAAATTACCTGAAACAGATAGGTACAGTTAAAATATTTATGCAACAGGGTATTTTTGGTGTCGAGGAGAGATCAAATGTATGTTTGTATTAAGTGTCTTTTAAACTAACTATCAACACTTGTTTTTAAGTTTTAAATTACTAAATCTTTTGAAAGTGTCTAGTCCAACATTAATTAACTTTACATTACTATGAATGCCTTAAAATCCCTGACCCCAAAACTATTAAGCTAAGCTTCAGGGCCCTACTATTGAGTATACACGTTACTTTTATAAATAGAATATCACACTTTGAAACTCTGCCATCGCAACAACAAACTTTAAACAGATACGAGCAAAACAATGAATATTGTAACATTGTGTATCATCAATCTTTTGTCAAGTGCGGAGTGTCCATTACGTGTTTCGTACTCACCCCTTATAATGTGTATGTGTGTGTTGGGGTATTCTAATCCGTTCACAGGTGCCTTAGTTCTCAGATTACCCCAACCCCCACTCAACCTCCACCCCCTTCTTACTCAACCTTCTTTAACCCCACAAACCCTCTACCAACATTAGCTAAACTGGACATTTTCTTAAGGAGGGTCAACAAAGCTTACAGCAACAGAACTGAAGGTGGGAACCTAAATCATGTATCAATATTGAATATGTATACGTTATCGTAGAACCTCAGCTAAATGCAAAAATCTGTTCTCAACTAAATGTCATTTTTCTGTGTTGGTGCCTGTTGGTACTTGTTTATTTTTTTACAGCTGGTCATTATAATATACTATGTTCTTTGATTGCTAAGACTTCAAAATATTCTGGGCTCGATACCAACAGAGTGTGGGAAAATTCAGCGAACAAAGTTCCCTATTGAGTCCCATATTAAAATTTTAAGGATGGAATTTTTTTTGAAAATAACTAAAATGCATTGTTTTACTTAATCAACATTTAGCTGGAGGAGAAAAATAATGCCTATGAATGCAAAGTCCAAAATTATTTTTTTAACAATGTACATGAATTTTATTTTACAGTGAATACAAAAGTTTAAAACAAATACAAACATTTGTATTACATAAAACTACTAGTTTTTCCAGGCTACGAATTTAATTTATGTCTTGATTATCTAATGTTATTGTGAAAACTAGTTTGGGTAAAACAAGTCAATTTCAATGTGTAATCCAAAAAAGCAAATCGAAACACTGGACGTAGAAATCTACGTGTTTATTGCAAACCTAGGTTTAAGATCTCCACTTTTCCCAAAGACTACTTACCACACAATGATTACACAAATGATTACAAGACTGCAAGTGTTGACGATTACACAAACTAACGCTTGGATGCACTATGTAGGTTGGTCACGGAGTTGTGGTGCGGGGTGAGCGTGTTTTGTAATAACAACACTTACAGATGTGTGTTCCCACCCAACCCTCAGTTCAATACTCATATTCACCTCCATAAACAGTTCGGGAAGTACATAGACAAGTTTCATGTTAAAACTGCTTAGACACTTAGGCAAGACTGAACGTGATTATGCTCAATTGAAATGCTATAAAATTATTGACTATCGTTTTCTATTGCTGTATTCAAGAACCTTTCTAAGTTTAATAGCAACTCAATTATTAAATAGTCGTCAGAAAAAATAGTCATATTTTGTTCTAAAAATGAGTATGTGTTTGGTTGAACCCCAATTTTCCAAAGTTTTAAGCCTTGGTTTGCAAGTGAGTTTTGAAACAAAACATATAAACTCCAATCTTTAAAAGGTTAGATATTATGACCAAGACGGCTTTTTTTAATAGGTAAATTTTTATATTTCTGCTACTAACCTTCAATACAAAATACTACAAACAGCCAAGGAGTTGAATAGGACCGAAGATATTACTAAATTACTCCTTAGTCAACAAAGGTGCTCTAAAATCAGTGACTAAGAATTTGAGCTTTGATGAGGTTGTCAAAGAGGATTGATTCAAGCTTGGATCAAGTCTGGTCAGGCTGAGAACTGTCACCTGATGAGTAACCAGAGTTTGTACAGCCTTGCTGGATGAACGTAATCGTCACCTCTCCTAAAGCAAATGCACTCAGGGTGTTGAGGTTGTCAAAGAGGATTGATTCAAGCTTGGATCAAGTCTGGTCAGGCTGAGAACTGTCACCTGATGAGTAACCAGAGTTTGTACAGCCTTGCTGGATGAACGTAATCGTCACCTCTCCTAAAGCAAATGCACTCAGAGTGTTGAGGTTGTCAAAGAGGATTGATTCAAGCTTGGATCAAGTCTGGTCAGGCTGAGAACTGTCACCTGATGAGTAACCAGAGTTTGTACAGCCTTGCTGGATGAACGTAATCGTCACCTCTCCTAAAGCAAATGCACTCAGAGTGTTGAGGTTGTCAAAGAGGATTGATTCAAGCTTGGATTAAGTCTGGTCAGGCTGAGAACTGTCACCTGATGAGTAACCAGAGTTTGTACAGCCTTGCTGGATGAACGTAATCGTACCTGCCCTAAAGCAAATGCACTCAGAGTGTTGAGGTTGTCAAAGAGGATTGATTCAAGCTTGGATCAAGTCTGGTCAGGCTGAGAACTGTCACCTGATGAGTAACCAGAGTTTGTACAGCCTTGCTGGATGAACGTAATCGTCACCTCTCCTAAAGCAAATGCACTCAGGGTGTTGAGGTTGTCAAAGAGGATTGATTCAAGCTTGGATCAAGTCTGGTCAGGCTGAGAACTGTCACCTGATGAGTAACCAGAGTTTGTACAGCCTTGCTGGATGAACGTAATCGTCACCTCTCCTAAAGCAAATGCACTCAGAGTGTTGAGGTTGTCAAAGAGGATTGATTCAAGCTTGGATCAAGTCTGGTCAGGCTGAGAACTGTCACCTGATGAGTAACCAGAGTTTGTACAGCCTTGCTGGATGAACGTAATCGTCACCTCTCCTAAAGCAAATGCACTCAGAGTGTTGAGGTTGTCAAAGAGGATTGATTCAAGCTTGGATCAAGTCTGGTCAGGCTGAGAACTGTCACCTGATGAGTAACCAGAGTTTGTACAGCCTTGCTGGATGAACGTAATCGTCACCTCTCCTAAAGCAAATGCACTCAGGTGTTGAGGTTGTCAAAGAGGATTGATTCAAGCTTGGATCAAGTCTGGTCAGGCTGAGAACTGTCACCTGATGAGTAACCAGAGTTTGTACAGCCTTGCTGGATGAACGTAATCGTCACCTCTCCTAAAGCAAATGCACTCAGAGGTGTTGAGGTTGTCAAAGAGGATTGATTCAAGCTTGGATCAAGTCTGGTCAGGCTGAGAACTGTCACCTGATGAGTAACCAGAGTTTGTACAGCCTTGCTGGATGAACGTAATCGTCACCTCTCCTAAAGCAAATGCACTCAGGTGTTGAGGTTGTCAAGAGGATTGATTCAAGCTTGGATCAAGTCTGGTCAGGCTGAGAACTGTCACCTGATGAGTAACCAGAGTTTGTACAGCCTTGCTGGATGAACGTAATCGTCACCTCTCTAAAGCAAATGCACTCAGAGTGTTGAGGTTGTCAAGAGGATTGATTCAAGCTTGGATCAAGTCTGGTCAGGCTGAGAACTGTCACCTGATGAGTAACCAGAGTTTGTACAGCCTTGCTGGATGAACGTAATCGTCACCTCTCCTAAAGCAAATGCACTCAGAGTGTTGAGGTTGTCAAAGAGGATTGAGCTTGTCAAAATGTCATGCCAGAGTTTGTACAGCCTTGCTGGATGAACGTAATCGTGCAAATGCAACAAAGAGGATTGAAAGCTTGATCAAGAGTTGTCACCTGATGAGTAACCAGAGTTTGTACAGCCTTGCTGGATGAACGTAATCGTCAGCAAATGGACACATTGCTAGTGACTGTTGCCAGAGTTTGTACAATGAACGTAATCGTGCCCTAAAAGTTAGGCTTAGTTGACAAGAGCCCTATACCAGAAAATGATCGCAGTTTGACTTGTGGGAATGAGTAGTCGAACATAGTTTTGACTTTGCTTTTTGTAAAACCTCTGCCTTCTTAAAGAAGTTTAAGCGTTTGCACTTACAGTATACAACGAAATTAATGTCGCAAAAGATCAAATTAACAGAAAATTACGTAACAGAAAACAGTTTTACTGTACTGCATATAAATCAACTGGGATTCTTCATTCTTCACCCGGGTTTGTAAAGATAAAATGGTAAAACGACCCAAGAGCTCTGAGAGCGCAGTATACAACTATAATACAATTAAAATAATGGTTTAAATTGAAATAAAATCAAAATTAAGCTTTTACGTAACGATTTCTACTCTCACTGTAGTTATTCTGAGGCTGAAGTTAAAAGCTGACCATCTAGTAAACCATTAACAACATAATTTCTATCAAGAAACTTATTTGTCGATTTTGGAGTTTGGTTATAACAAAATTGTCGCTCAAAACAGAAGCGATTTCTACAACAAAGACTATCAAAAGTTGGGCGCGCAGTGGACCGAGGGGCTGGGAGAGGACACCTGTTTGTGTGGTTGTAAGGAAAACACGCTCTGCCTGGCAGTAACATAACATACAGTATTAGCATTCTGTCAGCCAGATGTTCGTTCCCATCAACCTCGCTCGAACAACATTTGCCGCCACAACCTCTACTCTACTCTACTCTACTCTATTCATGCTTTTAATCGTAATCAGTGTTGCATACGAAGTGTACGTCCTAGACTGATTATAACGAATAGTGTAAAGTGTAGGGTCCTAAATCTGTCTTTAGGGGTCTATGTTCACTGTAGAGTTGTATGGGACATTATCAGTTTAGCGTGTGTTGAGCCTTTTATGAAACGGTTCAACTGTTTGCGGTTTGTTCGTTTGAAAGTCTTATGGTTTGCGAGGAGAATATTATTTGAATTTACCTCAAACTAATTATCTAAATAAATCAATAATTTAATTAGCTTTATAGTGAAAACCTTCTAGGAGTTTTTGCAATAATTGGTATAGAATAATTGGTAATAATTGTAAAGAACCGAAGCATATGGGACTCTTGTATACTTAAGCTTATGCCTCCCTCTGATCTTCAAGCATCAACAAGAAACTTTTGATTTGACACATAGAGAGTTTAGTCTGCTATAATGACCAACAGTCAAAAATAGACAATCGGTGGACCTAAAGGAACTAATTGGCGTCAATCCTCAAAATATTGGCTGCAACTCGGTATAATAGAGCTCACTTGAATATTTTCTATATTTATAAATTCAATGAGTCCACCTAGTTAAAAGTATGGAAAGATGGTGTACTCGACTTTATAAATGTTCTGAATGTCTGCCACGTAACTCACGGTGGACTGTTTCTAACAAGGGTTGGTTAAAAAAGAATTGTTGGTGGTGTAGTGAACTACGCTGAGGATTCTTAGATGACTGAGCTGTCACGCCTTTTTGTCGCCCCTTTTTGCGCTTTTCATTTCCATCTGCAGGTTGTCTATCATTGGCACAAATTAATGATGAAAGTACAACGTGACTCAAAAGAGTATAAATAATGCGTAATTATAACTTAGCACCCCACAATGAGTCAGAGGTAGTTTTCAATGTTATTCGTATTTTCCATTAATCTTGAGTTCGTTAGTTTTAAAGAAACGGCATTTCCCCAATCTATAATCACACGTAGTTAACGAGCAATTAACCACTGCTCAAGAAATCTAACCTACATTTAAATTTCCATATTTACTCAGTACACTTCCAATCAGTCCAGCTCAAAACGCAGCGTTAGCTGTTGACGTTTAAAACAGTAAACATATAAAAATGGGTTCCTTTTTTCTTTGCTTCTTGTAAAGGTTGAAATGAAAGTTCTAGATTGCGATGAAGACGAAGGAAAAATGGCACAGCTGGCAGTGAGTTGATCGATTATTGTAATTAGTAAATTTCCTTCCCTTGCAAACAGCTGTAGGTTCCCAGAGGCCGCCGCTTGCTTTGCTCTGAACAGATCAATGCTCTAACCCTTGTATCTTTTGAGTTGTGTGTTTGCTGAATACGTCGCGGCAACGGGGATTTGTTACTTTGAAGTTTATTTTATCTGAAAACTCTCAGATGTCTTAGGGTTCGTTTTTATCATGCATTGTGTTTGAAAGGATCCAGTGGGGCTTGATATATTATTTATGGTAAATAACAGACACTTCCTATTTTCTATATCAAAACTTACGGATATTTTTAAAGCTAATAAGTAACCAAATGTCAACCAAGAGGCACGGCCACCAAAAGTACGTAAGAAGAAATACGCAATAGTAGCTAGATATTTGAGATGGATTAATACAGGGTTATTCAAAAAGAATATCCTACTTTCATTCTTCTGTAACTTTTATAGTATGAGTGGTTCATGAATAATTTACATATGGTTGAAAAGAATACGTTTCAAAGTTTTGTTTACATATACTGAAAATTAATTTCCGCTTTTAATTACCTACAAGATGGCTGCCCATTCAACACAAGATATTTTGCGTTCTTGAATATCCAAAAGAGCCAGTCAGTTCATTTCAGCTGGAAATTCGTCGTAGATTTGTGATTTCCTCGTGAATTCCCTTTGTGAGGCTATGTAAGGGTGAGGGTTTACGTACCCACTTTGACAAAAATCTAGATGACCTGCAGAACCGTAGCAGAGTTTCAGTCAATTCCACATATTAACTTTGTGATCTACGGTAAAAGAGTTTGATTATCGGCTAGATTTTGCCGAGCAGTCAGGGGAGGACATGTTGAGCATTTATAGAAGTGTACCAAGGAAGACAAACTTTGGAAAGTGCTCTTTTTACTAGTATTTAATTTATGTATATCTAAGTAATAATTAACGAAGGAGAGTTGTTTGAAAGCAATAACCCTGTAGATCATAGAGAGGTAAGGACAACGCCACAGATTTTACAATTGGTTAATTCCATGCGTAATGGGCTAAACTATAGGTTTGCCAGAACTACCAAACGAATGGTTTTATACTTTTGGACTTTACACTGAAAACGTTATCATTTATCTTATAGAGTCAACCTTTCAAGTTCGTGTTAGCGGCATTGTACTCGTACTTTACTAATGGTGACTGTATATATACCTTTATTTATTTTATACCAAACTCAATCTATATAGCCTCCTTTTCAATTTCCATTTGGAGTTTTGACAACATGTTGTTGGAAGGGACTAAGTTAAGATTTATATCAAATTTAAGGTCATAAGGATTAGAGATTAAAAGCGACCTTAAAATATTGACTCTGACCCTAAAAGAAAGTGCTGTTTTAACTTTCAAGCTTTCAAAATCCGAACAGTGACAACAAATCAAATTACCACGATTGATCGCCATTATTCAGCAGACAAACATTGGTAATCTTTTACCTAAACAAACTTTTAGAGTTTGCTTGTGCCAATCAAATGTAACGTTCTGTATGTTCGTTTTAAGCATCTCTTTAAAACATACACACATAAAATCACACGGTTTTACGTACAATTTTACTGTATTCTACTTAATCACGAGACCTATGATGGTTCTAAAATGTAATATAGGTTCACAACTCAATTATTTAGCTCGCAACATGTCATGTGATTACAGAGCACACCGCTGTTTCCCCAAGACGTTCACTGTCCAGAAGAAAAATATAGAGAACGCGCAAACGTGAAAACGTACGTTTAAGAGTGCACAGTACCTGTCGGCCATTTTGTTTTTGCCCCATGAGAAAAATGTAAAACAAGCATTTTCTTGAGACACTTCAGGGTCACAATTTTCATTAGATCTTTTAAAAAAGTTTTATTTGAAAGTGACAATGTACTGCAGTGTCTCCGCTGACCACTATTTTATTAGTTTTAACGTAAAAACAAGAAATTCAAAAACAACGTTTCCTTATTTTTATTTATGTCATGGTTTAATAAATATGAAATTATAAATTTGGCTCAGCGGAGCCACTAAACTATTTAATGCACTTAAAAACAAAGTTTATTTCATACAAATCCTATGAAACCTGTAGGCGTGAGGTGACCCAAGAAAATTCATGTTTAACATTGCTCTTATGGGACGAAATTCAAGGTCACGGTCACTACAGCGCACTCTTAAACCAACAATCAAAAGCTTTACAGCAACACGTCTAACAGATTAAAAGAATCCGTCAGCAGCGTTGCTGAGGTATGGGATGACGTAGATACAAAGGGCTTACATTGAGTAAGTGGGGCTTGTCTGTAAACTGGGGGTGATATTCAGCCGCACGTTTCTGCGAGTAAAGTGTTTGTCTCAAGGAAATGCTGCCAATTTATTCCCAACACGTCCTCGCGAATCAACACAGACCTCCTGAATCATTTCCCACCACGATCGATTCAACATTCATATTTGAGATAGTTGAATTCGTCGCAGAGACTGTTGAAAAGGGATTAGTATCTTCTGATCGTGGCCAAATCTTGGTTTGGACATAGTACATTTGTGAATTGTGCACAAAATAGAGCTATTTATTTATATCTTCATATACGAGTAGAAAGGAACGTCGTATAACAAAATGGAGAGGAATTTTGAGTTGTATATAAAGAAAGTTTATTGAATAAATTCCAACCTTTTTCATTAGATAAATAGGTTGCACAAGTGCAAAGGATGCTTTTAACACGAAAGGAATACATATTAGATTATGAGTTTTCTAAATTATACAAATGGGTTCTTAAATTTTGTATACTGAATCTGATTGCGATGTTTCAAACTTCAAATAACAATTTCTTTTCTAATTTGAAGGTTGTCCAAATGTTACTTAAGAATTTAGGTATATTCCCTCTTGAGCCAATTAATGGTCCGAATGTTTCAATATTTTTATTTTTCTTAAAAGAATTGTTTGGTTTTATCGTAACTTTTCTTTTTTTTCTTTATGTACTTCTGATGATTTGGATTTGTTCTTTTCAAAACGGATTGTTGTGTCAAAAATGTAGCCTAATCGGGGTTTTCTGTTGACTGCCAAGATGTCAACTCGGCAAATGGATCCATGATCTGCTAAACCTTCAATTTCTTCGTAGACTTACGACAAACAGTACGGTACCTATTGAGTTACATGGCAAACTTAATATGTGAGTAATATACAAGTAGCACAAAAGCTTAAGTAAACAAAAACAAAGGCTTGAACAAAGGCTTACGTAGCACAAAACTACTATGGGACACTTCTGACGGAAATCAAGGTAATTAAACCATTTGTGATTGTTAAGAGTGACCGGAGGCTTCAACATAAAAATGTGTTGTGTGTATGTAGTTACTTACAGGCCGCATTTGTCGTATTATTTGTACACAATATGGTACAATTATTTATTTTGCAAATTTGTAGCTTAATTTGTTAACCAGTGAAATCGGTCGATTTAAAATTCTCTTTTAGGATAATTATTCATGTTACAGATATGTTTGAACTTCTTATCACAAACCTGGAGCTGTTTTACTTCTTTACCTACTTGCCCTCTGTGTAAGTAAAATATGAGTACACAAACATAGATACAGCAGACATCACTCAACAACAGTGATTTTGTCGTAAAACTTTTCAATGAGAGTTTTCAATGAGGAATCTCTCTTAAAATCTCACTTTTTTATTTTTAAGTTCAACCAGTTACACTGAGATTAAATTATTTTTAACTTTAATAAAGGCTTAGGTTTGATAAAATCTAACTTTATTGATTATGATTTTACAACATGCTTTAATTTCAAGCGTTGAATATACTTGTCCACATTTTACTTTATTGTATTTTATTGTCTTATCTTATTGGAAAATCTTGGACTGTAACACACGTCCCCACGAGTGTCTCTCAGACGCAGTGTTGATTTATTCTGATACTCTGTGGGAATTCTGCTCATCTGTGGATTCTCAGGCACCACTCTGTGGCTCTTTGCCGTTCATTCCATCCTATTAGGTATTAGTGGAGCACTCTGTGTCTCAATATAGCAACACTTCTTCATCTTGTTCTCAGAGATAAAATTTAAATAAACCTAGTAGGAATTGGTTGTAACTTTTCGATTTTTTCGATTAAGTGTCTTTTTGGATAACTTAGAAATGTCTTTGGCTTTGGGGCACTTTTATATAATTTGGTAATCGGTTGATAAGTTGAACTCCTATTTGAGATAGTAGAGGTGCATGAACAACCGTACTATGTCCCCCAGTTCAGTAGTTCTCGCTATCTTTCGTTTCATAAGAATGAATGGCACTACCCCTCAACCTACTAGATAGCGATAAAAAAGACGAATTTCGAGAATTCAGTGGCAAGGTAGTGTCTTGAACAATAGCCTGCAAGATTCTCATTTTTTGAAATTTACGGTTATTTAAATGGTTTTAAGGATAACAATTTTGCTAGTAGCACTGCAACCTTAGTTGACCGTAACTTTAGTTTATTATTCTATAATAACTTATAAATATCTTTATAAAGCATAAACTTGTTTTCAAAATTTATTTGTTATATCACAATTTTAAAACCTCCATGCAAAACTCCTGTCAGCAGAGGTACTTGGCAATGATTCTAAATCACAACTTCGATCCTGACGCTCTGAACTTTAGAGTTGGTAGAGAAGCGCGTTATCAGCGATGGCCAGATATGAAATTACTGCTGATACCTGCTGACCTTTGCGTAATCAACATAACACTTGTGACATGTATAATATCAACACGCTATCAGCACTGGCCAGCACCGCCACCGTTACTCAGCATTTATGCACTGGTGCAGAATATCTGCATTGGAATGTATGAGTATTATCGAACGTAAATTATTATTGATGTGTGTTTACTGCTGAGTAGTTCAAGATGGAGTTGAATTTTCGCATTAACAAACGAATCAAGTGAATAACTTTGCTTCGTGTTTTGTTGAGAAGGATTCAATGACATTGCTGTGCAGTGTAACAAGGGGTGAAAAGGGTGGATGGTACAAGTACCAACCTCAATGAAAATATTGTGTCGGTATACATACAGTAGTGGACATTAGAACTAATTCAACTGATGATGGCCTCATTAGGCTGAAATGCAGAAGCAACAAGAATTTTTTACAGGCTATTGAATAAGGTAACTATTGTTTCAAAATAGGTCCTGAAACCGAAACATTGTTTCAATGTATTAAACCTAATAGGATCATAAAGTTGGTTGACACCATATTTTGTCAAAATATTTATGTTTTCTATCCAAATGTATAAAAGGCTTTGTCCTGACTGACTGATGAACTCACTCACATATAAATCTGCCGTCATAATTCTAGAGAAACTTATGAAAATAAAAAGAAAGAAATGCGCATGAAGACAAAACGACAAGATTGTGTTTAAGTAGTTTGATAGCACCTCTCAATGGCCTCTGATTCTATGATCTCCTGAAATCTATGATTATGCGTATCAAAAGTTAATATTACTTTTCAAAGCTGCTCGTATAATATCAACTATGTTACGAAAGCACAATATAATAATATATTTTTAGGGTTAACCTCCTCAAATAATATTGCCAATTTCTCAATATATAATAAAATATACAAATCTTGAAAAGTATATTTCAATTCTAAAACCTCTTTAGTCTGTAAGTTAGTTGTGCTGTGAGGAGGGGTCGTTATCAGGCTGGAACAGCGATGAGGCTGATCCCTGCACTGCTAACCTCCCCTCTCAGCAAACTCATTAGCACTTTCACCAGCTGTGGACAAGGCTCATGTTTGCCTTTTAAATCATATCACAAATTATTTTCAAACAGATTACGCTAGAACGGGCAACATTGGGTCAGCTTTTACTGTTGGTGAAGTAAGCGAGAGTTTTTCAAAAATATAATATAATAAGAGGGTTTATTATAGAGGTGTATTTAGTATAAAAATTTCCCTCTAAGGCGCATGATCATGTGACTAACTTATGACCGTATTTTCATTTACTTTGCGTGAATAAATAGTGGCTTGTTTACCATTCCCAGAGCGAGGAAATCTGAAGAGTATATTGAATTGCAAACATATCAAGCCGGAAAATAACTATTTTCAAGCAAATAAGTGAACTACTCCAAAAAAGGTAGCTTCAAGAAAAAAATATGTTTGTAGGTTATGGTCGGCCAAATCAGTCATCTGTTCCCAAAACCTTTAGAAGTGCTGCTGCGGAAAATCCATCGCTGTACATTTTTTATTCAATCCAGAGATTTAGTAGAATTTTGGATTTTGGATGGTCACTAACCAGCTTAGAATATACTAGCATAGTCACTGATTACACTGTGGAAAAAGCACGAATCTTTAACGGACAGGATCCTTCCCACCGTTCCACGCATCCTTAACAAAATCTGGCAGCCCAAGCACAGATAGCGCTGTGAGCGCTGCCATCTCTCGTCGTCTTCCCCTCGGCTCCACATACTCGTGTATGACTAAATCGAGCGAATTTTGAGACCGAACGACCTTGCACATGCGTCAGTGGCTCTACTTGAGACTCTTAAAATAATCCCCTGTCTGTGCTTAGGCTGCCGCAACTACGTTGATTTTCCTGTCTCAGCCATTCGGCATCCATGCCCAATACTTACTGAAACATTATTTTGGTATAGTCAGCAATGACGTACTGATAAATTAAAAATCTGTTTCAATACACTACGAACTATCTAGATTTTACCACCTACTGAATGTAATAAACACGGTGTAAGATATGGTTCCAAGCATGTTTTGTAAAGTGTTTTCATCATACAACCAGTGGGAACTCCCACGTGGTTGCCAGTTGTTGGTTCTCATGGCCCCAAATGTATTTACCCCGTTCGCCCCAGGCTGTTTAACTGCAGATGGATCCTCCTCGCTGTAAGACTTTCTCCTTTACAACATTGTCAACCATAATTAGTTTCTCAGTAATTAAGTCTCAACATATAAAGCATACCTTTAAAATATCTTTGGATGAAGTAACTAGAATAGAGAATTAAAATTATCATAAGTATATCTTTTCTACCATGTGCTTGGATACAAAAGGTACCAAACTAAAGACAACATTTTAATATGTTCTCGGTTTAAGAATATTGGGAGAGTGAGGAGAAAAAGTCAGACATAAATAGTGTCCGCCAGCAGCAGAGACAATAAAGTCAGTCCCAAGTCACGCCATATCTTACCCAATCCTGCTCAAGACACGCGCTAATGCATCACTATCTGCAAACAAATTTAACTACAAAATATTCCCCATCTTTCTGGTTTACTGAAGTTAGTTTTTAACAATTCCAAAACAGTGTAGGCCTATTTGTTTTCTAATTTTATATATGAAAATATATTAGCATTTCATAGCACGTCTATAGGTAAGGAATTTTCCATGTCACTGTTTCTTGAAAATTCTCTGCTGATCTTTTTGTAGACTATAATTAGTTCCAAGGAATCCAAAACAACATTTCTTGGCTTTTTACCAAATTTATTTCCCACGATAAGGATATTCTCAACCCTAAACTCCTTTGTGTTCGGAGCCCTTTTCATCGAAAGGATTGATGCTAATTGCACTTTCAGATATTGCTAGGGCCAAACAACTTCGTGGTCTTTGTCTTTCAAAGTTGGCATTTTCCGTTTCGGCACAACTTCAGGCGCTATTGTTTAATGAAGAGAAGAGCTTCTATTGACGCCCTCTCAAATGTCTGTGGAGGTGGGTTTTAATTCTCGTCACCTGCGGCTTTCTTTTAAGCTTATGTACTTAGTCTTTATAGTTTGTATTCAAATTATTATTATTTTCTTTAACTTTTGGTAGGTTTTTAACTTTGTTCTATAGGTTTGGATAAAGAAAATTATCTATTTAAATCAAAGTGACTTTATTTAAAAAGTTAGAAGTACTATCTACAAAGCCAACTTATTTAGAAAAATTAACACAATATATACATAATTAGTTCTGTATATTTATTGTTTAGTTGTCAAGCGTTCAAAGCAAGATATAAGAAACTACTTGCTTTGCTGTTGAGATTTTTAATGTAGGTAATCTATCGTGAATATATTATCAAAATAATATCTGTACTTGCTTAAACATTTCACAACCTAAAGGAACTAGCAGTCGAAAGGACTAAGGAGGTAGTATGCTCGCCTGGCTATAGTGAGAGCAAGATATTCTGGTATCAATTTTCTTCAAGCCGAGGATTTTTCAATAAATTAAGCATAGCCGATTTTTAAACAGGACCTGAAAAGGAAACTTAGCCTTTCATAATTCCAGTGTTTTCACTGCATAACCTTTTCATAATTCTTATCAACATAATGCAAGAGAAGACTACAATTAGTTCCTGACATATCCATTTCACTTTTGGGCTTGATTTTTAAACGTAATGGACCCCACTAAGACCCGTACTATAATTAGTGATGAACACTTACGTACAACTTTTCCTCATTCGAAATCAGTCTAAACGTTTAAATTAAACCCAAACAATTAAATTACTAGTCCGCCAATGAAGAAAAAATCTATCTACAGGCAAAGATATCTCAAAAGCCACAAAGATAGAAGAGAACATGTTATAGGTACTGTGTCAACGTAGAAGAATACAACGTAATGTATTTTCAGAGGTCTGTTTGCCGGAGATATGTTTATATTGTATAACAGAGTTATATGCATTATGCAGTAGCCAGAATATGGAGTCCTATATCATCAAGCAAGAGCTTTCTCGACACCTCTTCAACGAGACAATAGGATAATTTGAAATAAAAACACGATGGTAGGGATTTTCCTAAACCTTAAGTTTTGCTTTAATTATGTTAAGATACTTGATTCACTCAGTTTGTGTAGGGCAGTTTTAAGTACTAGTTGTTAGTTGTTAGCTGTGATTACTATTAAAAAACTTATTAGCTTAGAATCAAATTTAAAACATAGACGCGTACAGTTCGTCAGGTTTAGCATGGCCGGTGAGATGGGCTATAGGGCCATAAGCGGCCAGCAGGAAATCTCAAGGCCACCGGCCATGCTATACCAAACGAACTGTAGCCACAAGCGCTACCGTGAATCCTAGCGAATTTCCTATAACGGGGGGAAAATTTACACCGAAAGTGTTTTGACGAATGTTTGGACACTTTCAATCACTCTCCAGGTCGCATTTGTTGTCCGATTTTTATTAAGTCTAATACAAAAAAGTTCCTTTTGTAAATAGCTAGATCAAGTTTGTTAACCAGCCAAATCACTGGAAGTGTCCTTTTCGGTATACTGTACCTTTCCTCCAAAGCTTGGGGTTTAGGCCATACAAAATGTATTGATTAAACGTGTTCGATTAAACTTAGTAAAAACTTAGTGTGGTACCTAACGCAATGTATGTACAAGTCTACAAAATCGATCGGAGAAAAACAATTTTCAGCCGCCATCTCAGTTGGGCTGAACGAATTTTGTTGATTTTTACGTACATATCTGGTTTAGTGCTATAAACATGTAAGTTTTCCCGAGATCAGATCAAAAGCACAGTTTTTATAGGCTAATGCCCGTTGTTTGGGGGACAGCACGTAACTGTACACCCCGTGTTTATGGACGTGCGAGGCTCAAGGCTTACAGGCGCAGGTGTCGGTTCCCGGCTTATCTCAGGACAAACATATAACATTTCCTGCTCTCCTGGTCCTCAACAAACACGCACTGAAGATATACTGAAGGGTTATGTATATGTAAGGGGCAGCATGTAACTGTACACCCCGTGTTTATGGACGTGCGAGGCTCAAGGCTTACAGGCGCAGGTGTCGGTTCCCGGCTTATCTCAGGACAAACATATAACATTTCCTGCTCTCCTGGTCCTCAACAAACACGCACTGAAGATATACTGAAGGGTTATGTATATGTAAGGGCAGTGTTTATGGACATGTAACTGTACAGCATGTAACTGTACACCCCGTGTTTATGGACGTGCGAGGCTCAAGGCTTACAGGCGCAGGTGTCGGTTCCCGGCTTATCTCAGGACAAACATATAACATTTCCTGCTCTCCTGGTCCTCAACAAACACGCACTGAAGATATACTGAAGGGTTATGTATATGTAGGGGCAGCATGTAACTGTACACCCTGTGTTTATGGACGTGCGAGGCTCAAGGCTTACAGGCGCAGGTGTCGGTTCCCGGCTTATCTCAGGACAAACATATAACATTTCCTGCTCTCCTGGTCCTCAACAAACACGCACTGAAGATATACTGAAGGGTTATGTATATGTAAGGCAGCATGTAACTGTACACCCGTGTTTATGGACGTGCGAGGCTCAAGGCTTACAGGCGCAGGTGTCGGTTCCCGGCTTATCTCAGGACAAACATATAACATTTCCTGCTCTCCTGGTCCTCAACAAACACGCACTGAAGATATACTGAAGGGTTATGTATATGTAGGGGCAGCATGTAACTGTACACCCCGTGTTTATGGACGTGCGAGGCTCAAGGCTTACAGGCGCAGGTGTCGGTTCCCGGCTTATCTCAGGACAAACATATAACATTTCCTGCTCTCCTGGTCCTCAACAAACACGCACTGAAGATATACTGAAGGGTTATGTATATGTGGCAAGGCAGCATGTAACTGTACACCCGTGTTTATGGACGTGCGAGGCTCAAGGCTTACAGGCGCAGGTGTCGGTTCCCGGCTTATCTCAGGACAAACATATAACATTTCCTGCTCTCCTGGTCCTCAACAAACACGCACTGAAGATATACTGAAGGGTTATGTATATGTAGGGGCAGCAATCAATTACAGTACACCTCGGTTCCCGGCTTATGGACGTGCGAGCTCAAGGCTTACAGGCGCAGGTGTCGGTTCCCGGCTTATCTCAGGACAAACATATAACATTTCCTGCTCTCCTGGTCCTCAACAAACACGCACTGAAGATATACTGAAGGGTTATGTATATGTGGGGGCATGTAACTGTACACCGTATCTCAGGACTCAAAACACGGCTTACAGGCGCAGGTGTCGGTTCCCGGCTTATCTCAGGACAAACATATAACATTTCCTGCTCTCCTGGTCCTCAACAAACACGCACTGAAGATATACTGAAGGGTTATGTATATGTAAGGGGCAGCATGTAACTGTACACCCTGTTTATGGACGTGCCAGGCTCAAGGCTTAACACACCCCTGGCGCAGGTGTTACGGTTCCAGCTTATCTCAGGACAAACATATAACATTTCCTGCTCTCCTGGTCCTCAACAAACACGCACTGAAGATATACTGAAGGGTTATGTATATGTAAGGGGCAGCATGTAACTGTACACCCTGTGTTTATGGACGTGCCAGGCTCAAGGCTTACAGGCGCAGGTGTCGGTTCCCGGCTTATCTCAGGACAAACATATAACATTTCCTGCTCTCCTGGTCCTCAACAAACACGCACTGAAGATGTACTGAAGGGTTATGTATATGTAGGGGCAGCATGTAACTGTACACCCCCTGTGGACGCGTTTTATGGACGTCCTGCCTCCTGAGGCTCAATGGCTTTACAGGCGCAGGTGTCGGTTCCCGGCTTATCTCAGGACAAACATATAACATTTCCTGCTCTCCTGGTCCTCAACAAACACGCACTGAAGATATACTGAAGGGTTATGTATATGTAAGGGGCAGCATGTAACTGTACACCCCGTGTTTATGGACGTGCGAGGCTCAAGGCTTACAGGCGCAGGTGTCGGTTCCCGGCTTATCTCAGGACAAACATATAACATTTCCTGCTCTCCTGGTCCTCAACAAACACGCACTGAAGATATACTGAAGGGTTATGTATATGTAGGGGCAGCATGTAACTGTACACCCCGTGTTTATGGACGTGCGAGGCTCAAGGCTTACAGGCGCAGGTGTCGGTTCCCGGCTTATCTCAGGACAAACATATAACATTTCTGCTGCTCTCCTGGTCCTCAACAAACACGCACTGAAGATATACTGAAGGGTTATGTATATGTATGGGGCAGCATGTAACTGTACACCCCGTGTTTATGGACGTGCGAGGCTCAAGGCTTACAGGCGCAGGTGTCGGTTCCCGGCTTATCTCAGGACAAACATATAACATTTCCTGCTCTCCTGGTCCTCAACAAACACGCACTGAAGATATACTGAAGGGTTATGTACTGTACACCTTCGTGAAGGACAAACATAAACATTTCTGCTGTCCTCAACAAACACGCACTGATGTATATGTAGGGGCAGCATGTAACTGTACACCCCGGGTGTTTATGGACGTGCCAGGCTCAAGTCTTACAGGCGCAGGTGTCGGTTCCCGGCTTATCTCAGGACAAACATATAACATTTCCTGCTCTCCTGGTCCTCAACAAACACGCACTGAAGATATACTGAAGGGTTATGTATATGATAACAGCTTATGTTTAAATTACCCCTGTTGTTTATGGACGTGCGAGGCTTATGTATATGTGGCAAGGAGGCGGTTCCCGGCTTATCTCAGGACAAACATATAACATATTTCTGCCTCCTGGTCCTCAACAAACACACTAAACATTGGGGCACCCTGTCGTGACTTTAACTCAAACATCGAATTCATTCGGTTCCCGGCTTACTCCAGTCTACTCACGCACGTTTATTAAATGTCTGGCTCACGGGCGACGCTCGAATGCAAGGTTCTGCAATAATCTAAACTACGTCTACACTTTTGAAGTTTACATGAAGTATATATAGTTTTGAAGCTAAGAAGCTTACTTAGACGTGTATGGAGTGTTTTTTCAAACCTGTTTACAAAATACAATTGAAAATTTTTAAAACTTGGACAACTTCAAAGTTTGTTTGTTAAAATATAGAGCTACTTATGAGAAATGGGGCTTTACACACGTGTTTGAAACTCTCTAATTTCTAATTACATCAAGTTTATTTCTATAAAAATTATTTTGAAAGGTGACAACTGGCCGTCGTAAGCCTTTACAAGCGTTTAGTTTGACAGTTAGGCCGCATCATTTGAAAATAGGCCCGTTTTGCGCCATTTGTTACGTGCGCGGTGTCGAGTGTTCCTGGACGGACGAACTCAGGCTTTCTCTAAAATGACCACTGAGGCGGACCCTTAACTCAATAATGCTTACTGTATAGTTCTGTTGTTTACACATTAGAATCACATCAGATTTCAAGTTTGCCGAGTTAGGTATGAGATGAGGGTGAAGCAAACGACGCAGTTAAGTACGCAAGGGATGAGGGCGCCCCTAGTGTCTGCATGCTGAGCCGCATGAGGGCACCACCATGCACACCGTCACCTAGCCCAGCACTTGGAGTTTACTTTGCTCTCCCTGCACTTTTCATCAAGATAGCTTATTTTGTTAAGTACATTTTGCAAATACAAGCATTATAACTAAACTTATTATCGGTTGGCAAGAGATAAAAGTTATGCGCCACAAAGTTATGTGGTGCATTAGCACTGGAATTTTCCAAAATAGAAAACTTTCGTTCTGGTCTACTCTTGCGCAAAGAAACTGTATTCTTCGCGCAAAACCTAAATGACTGCGAAAATATGTTTTCTAGCAGCGGATAAATCGAACGTAATCTTAATAATTAACTTTATATTTAAAATGTGTTGCAAAAATGAACAAAACTAATTTACATCTTATTCTATATTTAAGTGAGCCTGCATCTTCCAGGTTCATTTTACTGCGTCTAAAGGTCTTCTTAAAACTCGTCCATGCTGTAAAAGGACTTAGATATTAAATCCTTTATTTTTATTTAAATCCTTTTTTGGATGTTTTAATTTTTATATTATTTGGTAATTACCAAATTTTTTAAAATTTGCTTCTTCTTTCAGTCGCCAATGATTCATAAATTGGTGTATTATGGTGCCTTCTTCTGAATTGTTTGTTGAATCTCGTCTCGTAACTATAAATATGTGTTCCAATAAGTAGGTTTGATTTGAATTTTGTAAAGAGTGAGGTTTTCATTATGTAAATAGAGGGTAATGTCAAAATATTTAGAAGTTTGAATGGTAGTCTGCAGGATTCTTGCGAATGGATAATTCCGATAATGCGTAAGGATTTTTTGTTGAATAAATAGGTTTTGAAATTCATGTTTAGAACAACCTCCCCATATTATTATTGCGTAAGAAAACATGCAGTTCGAAGAACAAGTGTTTTCTTTTAAAAGTCTCAATGCGTAAATGTTTGAAGACATTTTAGAAAGTATTTGGTCAAAATGAGTTTTCCAGGTTAATCTCTGGTCAACATATAGGCCAAGAAATCTAGTGTATTTTACTTATTATAAATACTTCTATGAGAACATTACCTTTACTGTTACTCTAAAATTTGGCCAAAGACAAATTTATATGGTTTGATTTATAGTGATTAGTATTGCTTATTGCTGTTCAATCACTTAGAAAACAATCATTGTACCATTTCCAAATCGTCATGCTTCACAAATACATACACGTACAATATATTAGTGTATACAGGGTATACAGAACAAAGGTGTGGCGATGTATTCTAATCTTGATAGGTCTGTCCACAGGTGTTTCAACTCTCAGATTACCCCTTCCCTCCCCCTTGTCATCCCCCACCCCACAAAACATCCCCAACCCCAACCCTTCGTCCTGTCGCACCCTCAGGATTGTTTGGTTTGGTCAAAGTTTATTTTGCATGTTGTTGCTACTAACATTACGCTCCATTGTTTTGAAAGATAGTCTAGTGTGTTTTTGAAGAGTGTTTGGGTTTCCCCAAAACAAATGTTTGCTATTTGTATCAAATTCTGAACTTTTGGGTTTTGCTAGCTAAACTGTTCTTTCGTGGTCGCAATTATACCCGAGTTATAGTTTAAAATAATAGTATATTTCTAAAATTCCTATTTAATGTGATTTTAGAAAATTTAAAGAACATACATACACAATTAATACTCAAGTTACAATTAAAAAATTAAAGTGTGTCTTGTTTAACGAGGCGAAGTAAGGACTAAAATGTCCTCTCTATTACTCAACCTCGGCCTTTACCTAACGTTACCGTTAGTCACAATACAAATGTAAGTGGTGACTGCGGGGATCGAACCCACGCCAGCGGAGGGATAAGCACCGGAGTCGCGCACGATTCCAACCCGCCACGGATCCGCTATCTTAGATCTTGTAGTTATTGACTAATTGCGTAAATAAATTCCTTTAATGTATAAAATATTGCCTTGGGAAACCTGAGCAAGTGTCGTGTCGGAAAACTTGTCAATCGAGTTACCAGTTTACTTTGCACAGGAAGTTAAGAACTCAATCACTCTGAGGCAGCAATAATTAAAAAGGAAATTGAATTTGGTTGAAAAGTTAAACTCAAATTCATCTTCTAAAAGTTCATTACGGCCACGTCGCTCCATCTTGTGAAAACTACTAAGTTGATAATAGATTGTATTGGTTACTTTTACCTCAAGTAAAGGTTTCTTTCTGGTAAATTTGATGTGCCTGTTAACTATGATCATTTTAGGATTGACCTAATCATCATTGGTCTAAATTAAACGTAGCCAACTAATGAAGTATACTTTTGTCTTATACATATAGCAAGGCAATAATCACAATCAAAAGATTTGTTTGTGCTGTTTATTAAATTTCAATATTATTCGTCTCTTCTTGGTGTTGCAGGTTAAGTGTAAGAGAAGATGTTTCATTTCATTTCATTTCTTGTGGGGTTTCTTCACTGACCTCTCCAAACTTTGAACAAGCTTTGGGATTTTATAAACAAAGTTATAAAATAACTCGTTTTTCTCCAGTTCAACTTAAAGTATCTTTAATGATCTTTTAACGTGGAGAAGAAGTAGAAATACGGAGTCTTGCAACAACCAATAAGAACCTGATGTTATTTGCTTTTATCAAATAAATTAGCTATAAATAACCATTGTTAGTTGACTCAATAGACAGCGCAGTTTTACGAACAACAAACCTATATTCAGCGTAATATCGTTCGTACAAAGATAGCACGTGATTAGAAGCATTTGAATTGCACTGAGCCTGGCCTTCATACACCTACCTTGTGCCGTCACATTTTAATGAAAGGGTTTAGCAACATTAAGAGTAAAAATTGGTGATAACCCTACGAGCCAAATTTTTAAGAAGACCAAAATTAAATTTTCGGGTAAATCATATACAATGATAAACTTAAGTACTATATTTTACTAAGTTCTTAAGTATCTAAGAAATCATCTACGTGTTGTATCGAAAGAAAATATAAATTATCTCGTTAAAGGTTTTATATTTACTTATACAGGGTGTTTTTTTTACGCAACCCAATTTTCAAATTAAGTATAAGTCAAATAAGTAAGTCACTTTTACGAGCGATATGTTCCCAAGTTTGTATAACTAGTTTATTCGCTTCAATATTTATTGGTGTGTATTTTTGCAGTTATATTGTGATTTTGGTTTTCTAATTTGACGTTATTGTTAGACAAAAGCAAATAAAAGAGTTGTTATTTTTGAAGAATACTTACGAACAAGATCTTTTTTTGTGTCAAGAGGCTTTTGAGGTCAAGTTTGCAGGTAAGAGTAGACAATTTGCTTTAGTTGTTTCAAAATTCTTAAAGATTTTGGGGAATTTTCATGAGTAACCCTTAACTAAGGTTAGTATATACTAACCTTGACCCTTAACATTTTCCAACATTTCTTTATTCTGTACAGTCAGCCTTCTCTTTTTCTGTTCTCTGCTAAACCTTTTTTTTTAGTTTCAAATCTGTGATTGCTAGATTGGTTAAAAGTACTCACGCTGGCAAACTTAACCTCAAACGCCTCTTGACACCGAGATAATTATCTTGTTCTTGAGTATTCTTCAACTATAAACACTCTTTGATCTTTGCTGAAAACAATGATTGCTTGTGTTACACAACGTCATCAAATTACGAAACAAAACCACAATATTACTGCAAAAGTGCAGACCTGTTAATAGATATTGAAGCGAACCAACTAGTGACATAAACTTATGAACAGTAACCTATACACCTAAGATGATGGGCTAAGTCCCGAAACCGGTAGTGTGGTTAACAAAAATGATAAAAGGGTACTCTATTGTCTTTTGTTCTGTACTAATATTACAAGTAGCCCTGTGTGAACAAACATTTTCAAAAACTTATGAACATAGATTGCTCGTAAAGAGTGATTTACTGCAGTTAAAAAAATTGGGCTGCGTAAAAAAACACCCTGTAAGATTTTGTATGAAGATCATTTGCTCATTAGACTAATGTTGTACACTCACACGTACAATGTAGCATACAGAGTATAGAACTAAAGGGAGGGATGGGAAAACACATCTGCTAGAACGGAGAATGCTTATTCACCCGGACTCAGCATAACAATCATGCTAAACATGCTTACATGTATGCTTCGTGGAGTAAACTTAGGAATAGATTAAACCATATAACGTATAAAACCGTACAAATGTTTTATTGGCGAACTTTCATAGGCAATATAGTGATTCATTTCTCTGCCAAAGAGAACAAAATTGGTCCAAATGTTCCTTTTGGAAATCTTTGGTCACGTTAACCAGCTAAATCAGTCCACTGAAAGTAACCTTTTTGTGGGGGCGCTTCCCCTTACAAATGGTTACAAATTCCATTTATGATCCGACACGTGTACCAAACATCAACAAAATCCGAGTTGCTAGACCAATATAGGGATGGAAACTTTATTTATAAGGAACTTTTGGTGTAAGTTACCCCGTTACAGGAAATTCGCTAGGATTCACGGTAGCGCTCGTGACCACGCGATGGCTATGTTTTCAACTTTGTATTGCGGCTATGTTAAAAGAGACATTTCACAAAGGTAAACTAATCAAAGCTTCTCGCAAGATGGCGCGGTGATCAATTTTCTGTGACGGATCGCTGTATAACCCGGTAAAGCAGTTTCCAATTTCCTGTTTAATATTCTATCTGCGATTGAGTCTGCGATTCCTTTTTGACGCAAAACTAATTAGGGTTTTGGCTTAAACCTACTAGTTGAAGGTTGGCTGTAAGACTATCGGAAGTGTAGTTTTAATGTCCGTGATTGCTTCCTTGAAAGTAATTTCCTTATCACTACGCAACTATAAAAACTACGAAATAATTTTCCATTGGTGTTTGCGGGAAATAAAATGGACTTAAGTGTTACTTAAGTGTTAATGCTTTTACGATAACAACTCTTAAATGAATAATAAGCATATTATCTAGGTTTACCTGTAGTTCATTTTTCAAAATGCCTTTTAGTTTGTATGCTTCTAACGGTTAAAGTTAGAAAATATAGTGTTTTTAATACCTTATTTGAGAAGCTAAAAATAGAACTATCACAAATCTAATCGCAGGCAAAGACAGATAAACTCTTTCTCTTTCCAAAAAATTAACATAACCGAATTTAACCTTCATATACGAGCGGTATCTACTTTCTACCAAATCCTTGCCCGCGGAGGATTTGACAGTTAGGCCGCATCAGTTGAAAGAAAGTCCGTTATTTAGCCAGCTGTTTTACGTGCGCGGTGTCGTGTGTTCCTTGGGCGGACGAATGCAGCCTTTCTATGCGGTTTCTACTGAGGTGGACACTTAAATTTCGGCCCTGTTTCATGTAGGTTATTACTGTTAGGAACACCTAAAGAAGGTAGTTTAGGAAATAATAGTTGGGAGTCTCCTAACATTTTGTTACATATAAATTTGCAATAATGAGGAGTCCAACTGCCTTTATTATACATGGCCTAGGTTTAGTTATCGGACGTTGATCGTAACTGACTTGGAAAAGAAAAACACAATACAACGTTAAATTTTTTCTTGGTACTTAAAGTTATGGTTTCTTAGGAAGCAGTTACAGCCCGTAATATGACAGTGAACCTTTGTTATCATTGCAATCATATTATGAAAGTTTTTTCAGAGCAGTGGTTGCTTCCATATGATTACACTGAACACAACAGGAGGTCGTAAAACCCCGCCATAAAATGCGGTCACCGCTTTATCTAGCAAACCATAACTTAATTGAATAAACAGTTTTTAAAAATATTGGTTGATTGAATTAACAAACGAGTATCCAATCCAATACTGAGAATTCTTTAAGATTTAATTCTATGAATTCATATCGAACAGCACTAAAGTATATTCGAATGAAAAGCGATAATCTGTGTGCAAATGGTGGTAATCCTGTTATCGCGGGCCACCAGTCAAACAAGGGGGTGAGTCTGTAACAAGGGGTGAGTCCCCCCTACACCCCCCTCTTAGCACGGCGTGCCGTATAAAGTACTGTAGGTAGGTATTAGCTGTGGGTTTTCAATTGAATGCTGTACTTAGACTTACTTTGATGTTCCGTCTTCCTTTATATGGATTAAGCTTGGAAACGCTCTCAATAATGTAGTTCATAATATTCGTGTTTATGAGATGTGATGTATTACGGCGTATATATACGAGCTCGTAGTTTATGTTGTTGTTGGTTCTACTAGGTTTTTTAACTGGTTCCAATAATTTTTCTGCTCCTCATTTTATTTCAAGAGCTTTTTATTTTGTGTTTAAGATGAATGTCAATAGGCTAAATTATGTTGCTCAAAGTGTCATATGAGCACATACGTGCCTTTCAAATATTGTGCACGTTGATTTAAAACAAGATCAAATTATATATTTTTTTATTCAAACTAAATTTGTATAAATTTAAATCTTTTTTACGAGAAATCTGTATAAAAATATTATCAAGCGTAAAATAGAAAATAGGGTCAACTCCTATCACACATGAACTGAGTTCATACAACCGTTCAGGAAAAATATGCATTAAATACACGACTTACGATCGTGTATTTAATTCCAAATCACTAGAAGGAAATCCTGCAATTTTCACTGGAAGAATGATTTGAATAACACGTCATCAGGTATTCTGCGTATAGGAAAAATGTGAGTAGAAATATTCTTTAACTAGTGTACAGTGTAAAGGCTCTCACGATACAGGTTATAAAGGCAGTTTTTTCGTAATATTCGATAATTAATGGTTATTTTTATTGCATAACTTTCTTTTCGTGCCAAATAAAATGACCAACACAAGGGATCCGAAACAGCAAAACCTAGACACAAATGTAACTACACACATCGCACTTTATTATTTTTGATAAAGAAAATATATGTAGTGCAGTTGAGGGCGAAGTAGGGGGTGAGGGGGTTAAGGTATCACCGCGGGGGTGTCGAGGTTTCAAAACACAGCTTAGTTCTGAACCCCCCACCAGGTGTCGCGACTCTCAGATTACCCCCCACCCCACGCTTAAACAACCCCCTCACATTCACCCTTGTATCGGTGTGGTCAAACTCGACCTTTAAACAAAATTGTTGTTCTTACATTTATTTATTGGTATGCAGTTAGTTTTTAGTCAATGGCGATTGGTATTGACTCTATACTATGTTGGAACCTATTCAAATGCTAGCAAAACTTAGAGGTGTCAGAAAGGAGAGGGTAGTAGAGAACATAGGGTTTTCAGGACCGATGGTAATTGGTCAACATTAATGGTTCAAACTGTTATGTAGCGTCTGTTGACTTGGAGGAGTCGTCCAGGGGTGTTACTTCAAGACCTGAGCTGTGATCTTTCTCATTTATATTTATATTTTGTCTAAATTTGAGGGGCTTCACAATTCGAACCCTAATACATAAATGTTCCACTACTTGTATGGAAAACGGTAATTACATTTCAGAAGTCACCTCAGACAGTCAACGAAGAAAAAGACTAAGTGAAGTAATCGTTAGTATTTGAAAATGTATTCACTGTTCCCTGATTTAGAAACTGTGCCAAAAGGACTGATTTGGATATGCAACAAATACCCGTATCATTAGGTTCCAAAGTTTCTAACCATTCGTATTAAGTTCTTCCGTCTGCTGATTGGAGCTCTTTTCTCGTTGTTGATAGAAAAAAAACTAAGTTTTGAACAACTTTAGCTAATATAAGCAATACGTATCAGTCTAGCCTCCCGAAATATTATCTTGACAATTGAGACAAAAGTTGATTTGGAATTAATTGAATTTTGATTGAATAAACAATTTGGAGTTTTAATTCAAGTATTTAAATTGCCCGGTTGGTTGTATAAAACCTTGAGGAACGGGGTTTTAATAGGCCCCAAATGGTTGATAAATGCCAAAAAACTACATTAATGACATCTCCACCTTAACCCATCTCATTTTTCAATTCAGCACCGGTTATAGATACCGGTTGTGAATATCAAAGTCAATGGATAAAACCAACGATAATGTTTTGGTAGGTAGATTGGGCATAGATGCCACTTGGCTGAGGCAGAAAAATCAACATAGTTGCGGCAGCCCAAGCAGAGATAGCGCTGCCATCTCTTGTCGTCTTTCTCCCCCCTTGGCTCGACATGCTCGAGTTTGTCCGATGTCGATGACTTAATGTGACCAAAACGTGCGATTTAAGAGAACGAAAAAACTTGCGCGTACGTCAGTGGTTCTACTTGAGACTCGTAAAACAATTCCCTGGAAGTTGTGCTTGGGCTGCCGAACTATGTTACTTTTCCTGCCATGTGGCATCCATGCGCAATCTACCTACCATAACATGTCTTTGATGTAGGCCTAACTCTTACCTTTCCGACATCTGGTGATGGCGGAGGTGGTGGCGGGAAGATGGAGAGGTGCGTCTTTGCAGGTGGAGGGCTCGCGTTCCGGGGCTTCTTCCTTGATCAGCTTCGTCTCCATGGACACTGTAAACAACAAACGATAAAATAGTGTTATTCTTTTTTACTCTCTGGGTGAGTTATCATTTTTTACCTTTTTCCTAACAACGAATACTCTTACGATTGAGCCCTAAAATTCAAGTCATACTATTTCTGTTTGGTTTTAGTGGTTTCGCAATCAACCATGAATGGATATTCTTTAGAATTGTCATCAAAATCTAATTTTACGGAATTTGTAGTTCCACATTGTATTTTTATAAAACTTACAGCAATTAATATCAGATTTCAATAACATGTAATCCGATACTAAGTTTGTAATATATCTAACCCCGTGAAGATGACATTTTCAATCATCTGAGTGATAACCGTAAGCTATTCAAAACATTGTGTAATTCAAGCAAAACTAAAGCTTTTAAACATCGTGACTTTATTATAGCTAGACGGAGGTCATTTAAAACCATCAAAACTAATTCAGGTTAAACAAAACACAGTTGAGGAAAATCACAAACCAAACCCAAATATGAGGTGTCTAGGGATGCAAACAGCTGTGAGTTGTTGCTATGGCAGAGAAGGGTGGAGGGAGGGGAGGGTTAATCCTGAAGTGTAGGTAAGCTGACACGGGCGCCCTCTATCTGTAGGGCCAGACTGTGTACACACTTATATCAGACCGGACCATTCCTCTCTCACACACACACTCACACGGCTTTTGCTGTATGTGTGTGCTGTTATGTCTAGTACTGTATACAGAAGTGAGCTTAGCCGTACGCTGTGCATGTAATTATTTCCATTACCAAATACATAGTGGAGACATGTTTCATCCAATTATCATTCATAGATTTAATCATTCAATATATTCTCTCCTCTGTTCAACTTAATAGTGAATCTCGCTCCTCGGTTTAGGAGCTTGGATAGTAGCGGCAATGATCGCGTGTATTTGAAGCCTTTATCTTTGAGGATTGCTAACAGACAGGTTTCAAAGGTCAGATATATCTATATTGGTCGAGTGGCCCAAATCACTCCGCACGTCAAGCATGAACGGTAAATGACTTCTTGCGTGACTGCGGTTTTTTGAAGGAACCCCCGACGGTTTTTTCTTACATCAACTTTTCTACTAGGACCAGCGCCTAATATACTAAGAAAGTAAATACTTATATAGTCCAAGAGCCCAATCATAGCCAAAAGAAATCATGAAAGAGGCGTGCCCATAGCTCGGTGGGATAGTGCATCCTTCGCACCAAACCCTGCTGGGTTTTCACGATAGCTCGGAAGTCACGTTAAGCCGTTGGTACGTTGGCTGGCCAAATCGGGTAAACCGTTGGCTCTAATTAGTTTCTAACAAGACTACACCTCGTCATATATCAACACATCATCACGCTCACCCTTCATCCCATATTTACCTTAAAATGCCATCTAAAAGTGGTTGGCGTCTTAAGTCAAAGTAACAAAAGAGTTTTTTATTTTCCCAACCATGAGTTTTTATTCTACTTTCGTCTGGAATCAACGGGATAAGGTCAAGTTCAAGCCATAATGAATGATTCTTAAAAGTAGACCACCCTGTACAATTATCAGATGCCATCCTAATTAATGTTGCATGATTATTAAGTCCTACCCAAATTTTGTGGTTTCTTATGAGACTGTGTAAAAATTATGATATCCAATTATTTAGATGGTCTACCATACTAGCTGATCAAAATGGGCACTGTCACTAATCACCATGACCAAGGTTTAACCCGTCGTTCAGCACAAAACTATGAACATTTCCGCCTCCTTGTATTATATCCAAGCTAACCTCATTGCAGAGATCTGAAGTGTTAATTATAGCATTGCAATCTAACTTGTAAAGGGAAAGGTACAATCTAACAGAGAGGATTATTGAGTAGTTCACCTGGCACCCGTCTCGGCGCCACCTGCTCACCTTATATGTCTTCGTCATCGCCTCGCGCTTCAATATCACTTACACACACACACACACAGTTGAGTGCTTTGATGTTATCTGTGTGAGGTACATGCTTGTTGTTCAACTAAGAGTGCTTTTAACGTAAAGAACCGTAGGTGTGAGAGTGTTGGATGGGTGCTGTTCAAATAGTTGTCGACTCGAAATCTGTAAACACAACCGATGAACACTCGTACAGTCTATTGAGGATGCACCTTACCTCATGTAGACGTCTAGAAAAAGCAAATGTTTAGCGTTCTGTTAATCAGTGCAAAGTTTTAATTAATTCGTAAGCTGGGAACCTATAACTGATAAATTAGGTTTTAACATAAAGAAATACCTAGTGAAAAAGATAAAATTTGGAATATATTTTCTGATTTGAATATAGACTACCTCAGGCTGGTTATATACTACTGTGAAACTGATTCAGCCAATCAGTGACTGAAGATGGTACTCCACAGCGAGATCGAAATATCCTTATAGCTAATTATTATGTTTTGACGTTGTGTGAACCGGGAGAACTAGATTACAGAACTTAATTGTAATATAGACTACTTAAATATGAGCCATTACAATGGTTTTTACTCCTAGTTTCCCAAGATCCAATAATAAACATTTGAGATAAATTCACAATTTAACGGACAGAGGCGGTAACCTATGCGACGCCGTTTTGAAAAGTGAAATACGAAGATGATTCGAGACAAATTACGTTAAGCTACAATTCGTTTCATAGCTATCAATTAGGTGTTCTGGCAAAAGAGATCTCTTTGTAAGTAGGTTTTACTGTCCACATATCAAGAACTGATATCCCAAAAAAATCTTAGAAACATTTTAGTAACCAAGAGCAAACTTATAGAACGGAACGCATTCAGATTACATTATTTTATTGCCTAGGGACAAATGTTCCTGAATGATGTATTTCAGATGGAGCCGGACAAGGGGCCACATCATAAGGTCGTTAACTGTGACGTCACATGTGACTAATGGCGTCCACAGACAGACAGACAGACTCGGCCAGCTGATCGTACTCACTCCTCCATCAAGGTGGAGGAATCCAGGATAAACTTCGCTTTTCATTTGGGCATATGTTCCTTTTTCTTTCTTTGATCTCAGTGTCAACGTGAATATGTGAGTAAAAAAGTGTTACCTGTATTTTTAATTGGTTTATTTCGTTATCGTAAAAGGTGTTTGTTTATGTGATTATGACGTCCAAGTGATTGATCAAGCTCAATGTAATCAAGAGTTTTGGCAAAGATCAAAGAAAGTTTCTTTTTGAAGAACAAGATAAATTTGTGTGTGTCAAGAGGCGTTTGCGGTCAAGTTTACAGGCGTTAGTAATTCAAACAATTTTAACATTCACAGATTTGTTAAAAAGTTTAAAGAAACAGATTCTGCAAGGAACAGAAAATATAACACAAGGTGGACTGTACTAAATGAAGGGGAAAATTTCGTTAAAAACGTTTAATAATTTTGAAACGACAAAAGCAAATATCCAACTCACGCTTGCAAACTTGATTTTAAACTCCTCTTGACACAACGAAAATTATCTGACTATTCTTCAACCATAAACACTCCTTATCTTTGCTAATTTCACAACACTCATTCTTTGTTGCGTTAATTTCACAATAATATCCAATTAGGAAATCAAAACCACAATATTACTGCAACAATACATACCAGCTGATAGCTATTGACGTGGAGAAACCAATAATACACACTTATGAACATATATTGATCGTAAAAAATGACTATGGTTTACTACAGTTGAAATACAAATTGCTAAACGTTTAACTGTGGAAAGCTGAGACTCTGCCAGACAACCAGCTACTGCGTTCACCGGCCGCGAAAGCATGGTTTACTATTGTTTGAAAATTGGGTTGCGTTCAACAAAAACACCCTGTATATTAAGATAAGCGTGATTACTCGACTGCTGTACACAAAGTGATTCACACGCCCCATACACACGACGCTATGGATGGGATGATTCACTGACCACTCGTGTGACCAGGGTTTCATCTGTTCCCTGGTTTATGGCTGGAGCGCGACCCACACTCAGGCCACTTCTGATGATAATGGCTCTCCATGTATCGGAGCCGACCAATACAATCGGTATTGCAGTTTGTTTTGTAATTAGTGACCACGTGACTTTTTCAAACTGGGATATTACTGTGATTTGTTTTATTTTGGATTGCGGTACGTGCTGGTTTGCTGCAGTAAGCGCGAGTGGAATTTTCGTCTGCAGTTGCAAATTATTTTTGATGGGTATTACAACGATGATGGTATGACTTGTAATTGCAAAACAACTGGGAAAACATAAAACTATCATTTACACATAAAACTTGATATTCTTTGTTTTTAGAGTTTTAGAGTTTAAACTACTGTCGCGGACATTTCCCGTCGTTAGTGAGTAGGATGATCACGACGTTCTTATGAATATGGTTTTGTTTTCTAGGCTAGTTTAAGTTTTAGTATTTTGACTTTATCAGCACATGTTGTTTGGTTGTGTTTGACTGGTCAGCTTACGCTGATTACTTTAGCCCAGCTTATTTTCTAATGTTCTGTGTTATGTTTTAGGTTACTTTTCAACCGAAGACAGGATCAGATAAATGTCGTGATCATCTTGCTCACCAACGATGGAAAATTTCCACAATAATAGTTTAAACTCTGAAACTTGATTTGCTTGAAAAAGGCAAATCCACTCTTGCTACCTGTGCCTACCGCTGATACACATACAGAGTGAGTTTTATATGTCCCCCTTTTAAAACTGCCCTTTTTCAAAATTTGTCAATTTTCAAAAGTTTGCAAAATTTATTTAGTAACATGTAGTTTTAAAGCTTTCAGTACCCAAAAACTAAATCTGTAGTTTCTTCAAAATTTTGAAAAATATAGTGACAACGTCCATTTATTTGTTTTAAAAATGAAAAACTTTTTGAGCCGCCATTTTGTACAGGAACGTCGTAAAAATGTTTTAATGGTATCTATGAGTTTGTCTTTTTATACCCTTTCAAATAAGAAGTCACAAAGGGGGGTTCGTATTTAAAAATTTTAGGAGGAGGTTTTGGGTGGGGGTGGGTAACGAAAAGTACGTCAAAAGAAACTTCAAGACCCTATAAAACATTCCCCAAAGGGTTTTTCAAAATGTTTCCTCTTTCAAAGTTAAGGTGGGGATATATAAACTCACCTTGTATAACTGGCATATTCAAATAAATTCCCGAGGAAATTATACATGTCATTCGGCTTGAATTTTGAAAAACTAGCAAACTAATCATCTACACATAAACAAGTGTTGATGACGAGAAAAACATCATAATTAAACATAAAAAGCCGTCAATTGTGTGAGTTTTTATAGATTTATGAATGAGTATATCACCTTAGATTTAAGGGAAGGACCGGGTTTGCATACGTTCCGAAGATTGAGAGCGAAATTCAGCGTTCAGGCTAAGACTACTTTGAAAACGTTCGATCACATCGGCACACACTGTATACAACCAAACAATATAAATATAGACGTTTAGTTTTGAGCAAAGTCCTTATTTAAGTATGACAGCGTAACTTATGTTTGTATTAAAACTATCCTAAAACGCCTATGCCCCGTAAAGCGTCACTTTGAGGAACTTTTCCAAAGTTAAATAGTTTCCTCTAGAGTCTAGTCCTTTATAATCGAAAATAAGTTATTGCAGTTGAAAAGTGTTGCTCAGATGATTACGCTACTGGACAGTAGACAATAGGTATGTTTCATATAGTATTAAGTTAAGCATATGCATGAAATGCTCATGAACTGTAAAACCTAACGAAAAGGAAAGGTTCACTTTGACTGAAAGTATTCTACTGCATAAGTACCCTGTGCGAATGAGGTAACCTGGTCTAAAGTGAGGTTAATGTAGCGGAACATCGACCAAGAGTCACTCGCAGACTTTATGCTCAAGATTGACTTTTTAACTTTACCACCACGATACTTTTGACAAGTTAAAAATACATCAGGCACAGACTGCATGGTTGGAATGTTTCAACTTGTGTGTTTCCGTTAGCTTTGGGTATGAGGAGATTGGTTATATATGAGTATTGATGTTTGAATTAGACCTATTAAAATAATCATATCGCTGTAGTAAGGTTCGATAAAATTTGAGAGGGTTATCTACCCTAAATTTATTATTTAGACAACGGTTGACATATAAGGGAGACAATTGGGCGTAATTGGGAGAGAGTAAATTGGGAAGTTGTCATTCGATGAACATCGGCCCATGAGGAAGCGGTATTTATTCGACAAAATATTTTAGGAGGATTAATCACTTTTTACATCTTTACAGAAATTGCGGGGATGGTAATGTAATGAGTATTCAGTATAGGCTTTAAACTCTAGTTGATTTGTATATTCATGTAATCTGATACACTTCTAAATTTCGTGGCGTGTATTGTCAGTGGATTGTGTGGTCTGGCAAGAGGCTGATTAAATAAAACAGGTGTAAAACAGCTGATGTGCCACACCGCCAGCTGACAACTGTAGCCCAGCTGGTGAATCTACACGACCTCCAACTTGTGCCAAACTAATATTCCAATATATTGCTACTTAGAATAGTAAAGGCTTTGGAACACTGTGAACATGAACACTACACACTTATTCCATGTTCATTTACGAACAAACACGTAGGTTAAAGGTAAAGTTTGTCTTGTTTAACGAGGCGAGGTTAGGACTACAAAGACCTCTCTACTACTCAACCTCAACCTTTACCTAGCGTTACCGCAAAGTCACTTTACAAATGTAAGTGGTCACTACGGGGATCGAACCCGCACCAGCGGAGTGATCAGCTCTGGAGTCGCGCACGATTCCAACCAGCCACGGGTCCGCTAACAAAGATTGTTAGTTACAAATTATAAATTTAAAACTTTACAAATGGATTACACAATACTACATTTTGTAATTGTGACAAATTTAACCTACAGTTCAGAGTTGACTGTATGCCTTCAACTCTACCTAGCTGCACTCAACCCAACAGCTATTTCAGCACAAGTATTGCCATAATTACCAAAAATTCTAAACCAATTATTTTCTAATTCAAACGTTAAGGACTGTATGTGTTGTCAAAGTTTTTGCTCACAAAACGACGGATCACTAAACCACCACTGTATATTGTTACGAAATCAGTTTATGAATGTTTTGGTTGCAGGATAAAAATCTCCCTGAGAGGCCTCAAAACTCACCGTTTTGCATCAAAACTGGCTAGTTTTCAAAAAAAACTCCCAGACCTTCTTGACCCCTAGGCTCCTCGGTAGTTCATGCCCGGAAATGAGACTCATGATCCTGAACCCTCTTATTTCCTAAATCCTGGCTACGCAACTGCTTGGTATACATGTCCTTTCGGTCGGTACGTTACGATCAATCTGGTTTGAACCAACACTCGATTGTTGTCTACTTTTCTAGCATTTCCGGCGATGCATCAGTATAAGCTTGAATCTCTCGTAAGTATGAAGCAGTTTTCACCTACTTACTCTTCACGAACGTTATATACAATGTCATGGAGGATACATACATAGAGGAAGATATTGTCAGTTGCAGCAGCAGCGCCAGCACAGTACGTACATGACTGGACGGGCGTCAGCACGAGAGCAGCAGCTGGCTGTTCTTATTATGGGCGTCCAGGGACGGTATGAATCCTATATTGACCACATGTGTTCATCGCACCCTCCCCCCCCCTCACCGCAATACAGAGTTCGCTCTAATAACGTTTCATTATTTTATGTTTACCTGGCTGTAATCATGCTAGAGTGTGAGGGTTTCTTAGATTTTCAGTCGTATAATGGTGGGTATATTAGGTGTAAAGTTTATGGTTCAACACCTATCTCAAGGAAGCCTATGTTGAAAATGATTTATAAGTCTTCAGCAAGAAGCCTAACTTTTTAATAAAATTTAGACAATCGACAAGAAAAGAGGTTTTATCATAATTATGCTTTTTAATGCGATTTGTTAAACGTTTTCTTGTTCTTCCACTTCATGTTTGGAATAGTTGTTGTTCATCTCGACATTTCAATACGAAAAATGCACATAACTCGGTGGATGAACTCATAGATAATCTTTCTGATGATGATTTTTTTACTTTTGTTCTTTCTCTCTCTTTAAATACCCAATTAAAACCAGGTACATGTATTATGTTTGCTTTTATTGCTTTTACTTTTGCTTATGTTATGTAAATGTGTCGGTTTATGTGTTTGAAATTATATTTGACTTATTTATGTGTTTTTTCTTTCTGCTACTCAATTTTTTTTATCGTAACACTCCGTCTTTTCAATATCTACGCACGTCCAGTCTTTGGATATACTCCAACATAAAAAAACAGACCCTCAATCTTTAATATAACAGTATGTATTATCCACATCTTTAACAACATTCAATCTATTCGAAATACTGTATTCCTGAAACTGAGGTAAAAGCTTTTAGATAGCTACATGTTAATTCTTTGACAAATACATATTATTTTTTGTGTTTTTCCGTTCATTGCAGTTTTACTAAAACAAATATGTTTTAATTGACAGCTGAGTCCTTTTTTAATTGAAAATAGACGCTCATCTGTTCATAAACAAAACAAACACAAGTAAACAAAAACTAAATACAAAACAAATTAAACCTAGAAAACTTTTCAAGTTCGTCCTAAACCAAAATCTTAAATCCTCCGCCTCAGCACCCATTACTTCCTCTCCCCGCAGACCCCAGTGGACCAGGATGGACGCGGTGAAGAGACTGTACGAGAGGGTGTGCCAGGAGACGGAACGACTTCCTCAGGGCACCTTGGCCTCCTTCTTCGTGTTTGTCTCCGGGCTGGTCATCTCCCGCCAACTCCAGGGAGTCCTCATCACAGAGCCTGTGCCAGGGGGTATTCCTTGCTAGATGAGTCATTCGATCATGTATTTATGTTTTGGTATTAAATAAATATTCTAGTAGTGTTTGTGTTACTGTGCCTCTTTTAAATACTACTTACCCTCGCCATCTTGTACTTATGCTACTTAAGCTCAGTTTTAACGATTAACACTATTTTTGTCTTTACTAATTGACAAAAACTATTAGAAATGGTATTGTTTAAAATATAGCGGACCCGTGGCGGGTTGGAATCGTGCGCGACTCCGGAGCTGATAACTCCGCTTGCGCGGGTTCCATCCCCGCAGTCACCACTTACATTTGTAAAGCGACTACATGGTAACGCTAGGTAAAGGTCGAGGTTGTGTGGAAGAGAAGACTTTGTAGTCCTAACTTCACCTCATTAAACAAGGCAAACTTTACCTTTACCTTTTACCACAGGTAACAGTGCGTTTCGTTGAACGATTACTCCGAATTATTGTAATTTAAATTTTGTTTTGATTTAAAAATTATAAGTTTGGATGATGTTTTCACTTTTTTTGTAAAAGCTGGACATTTTTTATATTATGACCGTCAAGTAACAATATTGGGTTCATAAACTTTAATATAACACAACCCCAATTTCGAAGTTGAGTGGCGAAGAGGACTTTGTAGACCTAACCCCGCTTCGTTAAACAAGACGGCCTTTACCTTTTTAACCCCCTTAAAAGTAAAAGGTAAAAATAAAGAAGAGTATTGGTGAAAACCAGAAAAATTCCTACCATAAAACAGCATGGACAAACGCTCAAGGTCACCCTTAAGATAGAGCCGGCCCTTGACCTTCTCCACTTTCAAAAAAAGCAACCACTAACCACAAATCCAGTCCGTGGTCACAAAATGCGAAATTCATCAGGTAGTAAAGCACGTTAACAAGAATTACACGCGTTTGCAGAGTAAAACAAGGCCATTAACTAGATGTAGCACAAAACTGCCATGTTATCAATATCAGGGATCGTGTAGTGTGTAGCAATGTAACTGACCACCTGTGCTACATGTAATGTCGTTCTTAGGCACACCGTCCCGTGTGGCTATAACGTACATTTTGCATTAGAGATGATAATATTTGGTGAATTAGTTTTTACACTATATAGAAATGTGGTTGATATTTAAACATGGAATAATATAATAGTATGTTTTAGTAATATATTGGATATTAAGGTGACCTTACCTTCATGGCTTACCCAAAAACGATTTTAATACAACTTGTTCTTTAGTTAGAATTAAGTGAAATATTATACTATTCGTAATACTGGAAAACGACTAGCCTATAAAGTAAACTAACTGGAAAACGACTATTTTATAAAAGTAGTTTGTTTTCCTGGCAATTGGTTGCAACATAAATCAATACCTATGTTATTTTAATAGACATTTAAAGACATTTTGCTCACCATAATGGATTAAGTTCATTGAGTTGTATGTTTCTTTCAAACATAACCATCAAGTTATTATTGACCTGTGTGTACAGCAGAAATTGTAAATAGCGTTCCATATTGTTTCCATACTTGTCAACTTTATGGCAATCCATATTTTAATTGTTACTTTGAAAGGTTTTAGCAATTAAACTTTTATGGGTGGCTACATTTTATGGAGTGAAGCAGGCGTGCCTCCTGAACCAGGAACTTTTAAGTGTTTTAAGTCGACAACAGGTGCATTCTATAATCTACATGTATCCCACATTGAAACTCAGGTATAAGTTGAACGTTTCAACCAGACTTGTTGGATGTTTTGTAGCATTTATCTACGAGAAATTAATAGACGCTTACGTCCGGAGGCTCCCAAACCTGAACTGTACATTAACCTTAGCAATGTATTTGGTAACATTTTAACAAGTAAAATATAACTTTAAAACGCTGAAGTACAAGTATGCTGCTGAAACATAAACAACCTACAGAGGCAAAATCAATCACAGAATGCATCATTTTATAAACAATTACATATCTCAATATTTACAAAGATAATGTTATGGTGAGTAGATAACGCATGGATGATGAATGGCTGAGGCAGGAAAATCAACACAGTTGCGGCAACCCAAGCACAGATAGCGCTACGAGGGGATTCTTGTAAGAGTCACGAAGAGCCACTGACCCACGCGCAAGTTCGTTCGTCCTCGAAAATCGCACGATTTGGTAACTTTTAATTCATCAACATTGGATAAACTCGAGCATGTGGAGCCGAGGGGAAAATACGGCGAGAGACGGCAGCGCTATCTGTGCTTGGACTGCCGAACTATGCTGATTTTGCTGTCTCAATCATGTGGCATCCATGCCTAACCTACTTATCATAACATTATCTTTGGTATTTCTGAACGTACACAAACCCAGACGCTATAATTACATTTAATAGCCTCCCAATTGACTCTAGCACCACTCTCAATAGAAAGTCCTTCCAGAGTACTTTGGTCTAGAAGGTATTCTGAAGGATTTGCACAGAAACTATATTCTCAGAACCTATATATTCTATAACTAACCCATTTTAATAAAAAGTGGTTTTAAGATTGTCTTAGAAGACGAGGGTTTTCATAGGCCACCGAGTTGTTCTTTGGAGTTACGTGTAAGCAAGCTGAGAAGAAGAATTCTCCAGTGCTAAAATTCCGATGAACTTAGCTCATAAAAACATCTTTCTACAAGGCATTTTTCTACATAAACACCGATTTTCCACCAAAGTTGATTGTTTAAAGCGCGTTGTGTGCTCAGTACACATTCACATGCAGAAAGGAGGTAGTGTAAAAGATGTAGCGGACGCCGCGGGGAGGTCTGACTTTACTTTGTGTGTTGTACTTCCATGACACACGCTTTGTAACTCACCTCCAGAAGTCACTCGTCTCGAGATCTTGAATAAAGAACCGTCATAAACACTCTCGTGTACACAACTCAAGTAATCTACCTTCTGGGAAGCTGTTTTAACAGTCTTGGTGTAATTTGTTATAAAGTGGACATGTTCGTGTCAATCCACCGCTACAACCATCTGACAATGTTTTGAAACGTTTTCGGTAATCGAAATTTCCCAGGATAATTTCTAAAACGTTTTGACAATCGGCAACTATGTGACTAGGATATTGGGTGATGCCTTCCCCCTGCTATTGAGTGATGCCTACCTTCAAGTTAAGGGAATATCCAAAAAAAGTAGTTTTGAAGAGCTCTGAGGATCGTTTATTTAAGAAAACAAATATTTCCTCTGTTCATCCTGTAAGTGATCCAGCCAAATATCTTCGACTGGAAATCTAGTTAATTAGAAATATGGAGGGGATGGGTTTAAAGCCGTTAAAATATATTAGAAGAAAATGTAAAGGACATTTAAGAGAAGTAATGAGGAGTCTTGATGATAAATCTACGCAGAATTCATACCTGGAAGATGGATGATTAAAAACTAAAACTACGATTTGAAAAGCCCATTATAGAAAGCCCACAGTTCGCTAAAGAGCCTAGCTAGAGTTTTGAAACTGTGGGGGAGGGGTTACCAGGTTATGGCCCTTTTGAAAAGTGAACTATATGTGGGTCTGGAGGTATGAAATACTCCCTATGGCCCAGCACAAAAGGTGTGCCACCCCTCCGGTAAATTAGAAAAATTTCAATCCCAGAGACTGTTCAAGTTTTTAGGGTGAATTTGTGTTCTTAGAACTTCGCAGGTACTCTACAAGGATATTCCTAGCATTTAGATTAGATTAAATATTACCAGATTTTCTGGTCATGGTACCAACATTTAAGCATAAAAAATAAAAGAAACCCAAAGCCAGCCTGTGGAAGAAGGAACATATAACGTCCACAGCATTTTCAGTAATTTATGGCAACACTTATATTTTAAGCATTTAATCTCCATATGACGGTAGTTTACTGCACTTTTATTGAGTGAGGCAGGCGTGCCTCCACATAACGCGGCACATTTAACTGTCGTAGGTTGGCAACAAGTGCTGGGCTGCAGGTGCGCCAGCTTTATGACCCGTGTAAACTTTGACGCCATTTGTGTCTTATGGATCTCTAAAACCTGCCGTATATGATGCAGGGGACTTTTAATTAAGAATTCAAAACCCTAAATAAAGGAGTGTGAAGGAAAATAGAATGGTAGGTGATGGAGGTCCTTTGCCTTTTAATATTTTCTAGCCACACAAAGCCCCTTGATAGGGTATAGAAGATGATTTTAAACTACTTCAAATGTTTTACTCAGCTATAATGTGTACTAAACAATCTTTCCGAAGTTTCATACTTCTTAATCTTGTTGTACACTAGGCTTATCACGTAACCAGTATCGACAGTCATATTTCGGATAAACATTCAGATTTAAGTACCTTCTAAATTTGAAGGCATAAATAGGTGGCCCAGATGGTGTAGTGGTTAGCATAATTGCCCGGCAAGTGAGAGACCCGGATTCGAGTCCACACATTTTGTCTTCAAATTTAGGCCGATTAGAGAAATTTTAGAGTTGTAGGTGTTTCTGCAGTATACCATTCATTTATCTTTCCATAGATAACTTGTACGCCTATTGCTACTGTAAAACTGAGAGATTGGAGCTACTGAATGGTTCGATCGTTTTACTGCTAGGTATTATTTAAATAAGCCCCTTTTCTGTTTTCAAAGGAACAAAACTACTCCTTTTGCCAACATATTGAAGAAGAGATGCAGCGGATCTGTGGTTCGATAAGTTGGATCACCTTCTTTCCGAGCTCCACCTCACGATTTGGTGCAGAATCGAATCATGGATATCGCCCCATCATCAGTGATAACGTTAGTGGGATAACATAAATTGGTCGAGGTTAAATAATCCATTCGGGTTTCCTAACTACGACTTTTCAATGTTTGTTATAGGTGAATTTCCTTTGGAAAAATGAGATATTCATGCCGCCCGCATGGTAAGACCAGTCAGTCGGAAGTCGGGACCATGAAATGTGCATCCGATCCTAACACCCAAAACAAACACGTTTTGACCTTTTTTAAACTGTATGTGCATACGTCCAAGATATTTACAAAAGGAACATTTTTTGCCAAATTTCATGAAAATCGGACAAAAATGCGACTTTTAGAGAGAACGCACATATATATAGATTGTGTACTCTATGTATATATGTGTGTACTCTCTACAAGTCGCATTTTTGTCAAATTTTCATGAAATTCGGCACAAATTTTTGTAAATATCTCGGTGAAGTTCGTTAACCAGCAAAATCGGACTACCGGAAGTACCCTTTTCGGAGGGAAGTTTTTCGAAAAAGTGGTTTTAGTTATCTAAAAACAGTACACTTCATCCGACTTTGATGCAATTTGACATTTAAATACGCATTTTGATAATATCCATCAATACACTACAAATTATGTAAAGTGTTTCAAAATGGTGGCCAAAAAGTGAATTTTTGCTCTAACAGCGTTTTAAGTAGATATTTTTCTTAAGCTTTCGCGGCCGGTGTCATGATATAAACCGGAAACCTTAGATCATTTTTGTCACTTAAAATTTTCCATTCATGATAATATGTAGTAAAACGTGTAGTAAAATACCACATAAGTCTGCGGTTGTGAGCGGAGCGAGCAGCCTCGTAACTCTTATAGTAATAAGGAAATTCGATTCACTCATGCAAGCGGCGCTTTAGCGCTTACCTGCGTGTCGGCCTGGTTTTATTATGAGCCTCTAAGAAGCTCATATACGAATTTCACAAACTGTAAAACCAACCCGGCGGTTTCTCGCAGTTTACCCGGTGGCCTGCATGTGCACTGTACAGTGTATACAGTTTACGAAGCCAAGCTGGTACCTGTATGTGTGTGTGTGTGTGTGTGTGTGGTATGAGGGCTTCATTGTCAATATGGGCTTGAGTCTACACACCAGCTGGTCCCGCAGCCTCCAGACCCAGTCAATAATAGTAGAATAAACGACATAACACAGCCTTATACTTGGATACTTGAAAATATTTAGCATACTTTGTAATCTTGAGAGAAATTCCAGCTGCTGGATAAGGGCAATTTTTACAGAATAGGGATTTACATGGGAAATTTGCAACCGATGTTTTATAACGTAGACATGTGCAATATTCTTAATTCTTAAGCTTTCGTGGCCAGTGTCATCATTAATACTAGTGGCAGTATTTGTAATTCAATTGTGACGAGGTGTAAACCGGAAGCCTTATATAATAATGTGCTATTTAATTTTATATACTATGTACATAAAGTTTTGGACAAAAATGCTCAACACGTGTTCTGGGGGGTCAAGATTGCTTCTCATTTCATGGTCCCCGTTCTGGAGTTTACCATTCTGACCGCATGAATTTCTCCAAAGTAAATTAGCAAACGAAATATGGCACAGATCATGAAAACGAATATATCACACGTAAAACAATTTAGTTATTAGACAGTTTGAATTTTTCGTATTTTAATTACAAATACTGTATATCACTATTCATTCTGCGTTACGTTAAGCGAATACTACGACCGATGTTTACAAAGAAGGTCACAAGTGTTACAATGGTTTTCCACCTTATTGACTTTATTGCAATTAAATAACTTGGGTCCATACGAAAATAGAATGTTTCCTACGGTAAAACAGACCTCACTAAAATTTCAGATACAAAGGTTCTTACTTCGATTTCCTTGAGTTAAAACAGAAAACCCAAGTGTCAAATAATAATTTTATAGATTTTAAGGAGTTACAGACAAAATTGAAATCAAAGAGTCTCAGGAGTAACTCTACTTGTTCCCCATTGTTCATTTTATTATATTTTAGTAGGCACTAATCACACTTGGGATCCTAACTTCCAAATAATTGAGGCCGTTCCAACTGAATTATTAAGTAGCAAATGATTGAAAATTAAAAAGATATTCCAATTATCCAAATGTTCCACCTTCAGCTTCGTACACCCAGAGAGCTGCTTTTACAGCTCTGGTACTGGTTAGTAAACATTGGGTGGTAGCTATTATATTCAAATACTAAAAGTTCCTATTACGTAGTATGTGATAAAAATACATATCCACGTTACGTAAAAAACTAAATTAACAATGGTGCTTTAAAGTGTACACATTCCCGCTGAATTTCAGGACACAAGATAATACAGATCAATGACAAACAGCTCGGTAATTTGCTGACTACAAAAGCTGAGTCCAGAAGGTATAGGTAATTTATTTTGCATTGAATCCGTTTCATAGCAACAATATAACTTTAGTTCATAATGAAATATCATCTTGTTCGGGTAAGTATGTTTTCCCGGGATTCTGCACCGTCATAACGTAAGTAGTTGCTAGAAGTAAACTAATAATAACTAGTAGAATAAGTACTCACATAGTTTAATTATTAAAATATTAACACACGTTAGGATAGGTCTTAAGGTAGGTCCACTCTTGTTAATATTTAATTTCTAAAATACTATCATAGGATAAGTTAGTTCCCAAATTAGTGGCTATGCCACAGGACTCCGGGGTTTGGGGTTGTAGGTTCAAATCCCGGTTTGAACTTTACACCTCAGGCAGACCGTTGTAGTCCCTTCAGTTCCCTTGGTAAGTAATAATAAACCAGGTTCGTACTTTCGTTATTATTTAATTTGTAAGGGTGATATCGTAGGATAAGTTAGTTCCCAAATTAGTGGCTATGCCACAGGACTCCGGGGTTTGGGGTTGTAGGTTCAAATCCCGGTTTGAACTTTACACCTCAGGCAGACCGTTGTAGTCCCTTCAGTTCCCCTTGGTAAGTGACAATAAATTAAACCAGGTTCGTACTTTCGTTATTATTTAATTTGTAAGGGTGATATGGTAGGATAAGTTAGTTCCCAAATTAGTGGCTATGCCACAGGACTCCGGGTTTGGGGTTGTAGGTTCAAATCCCGGTTTGAACTTTACACCTCAGGCAGACCGTTGTAGTCCCTTCAGTTCCCCTTGGTAAGTAATAATAAATTAAACCAGGTTCGTACTTTCGTTATTATTTAATTTGTAAGGGTGATATCGTAGGATAAGTTAGTTCCCAAATTAGTGGCTATGCCACAGGACTCCGGGTTTGGGGTTGTAGGTTCAAATCCCGGTTTGAACTTTACACCTCAGGCAGACCGTTGTAGTCCCTTCAGTTCCCTTGGTAAGTAATAATAAATTAAACCAGGTTCGTACTTTCGTTATTATTTAATTTGTAAGGGTGATATCGTAGGATAAGTTAGTTCCCAAATTAGTGGCTATGCCACAGGACTCCGGGGTTTGGGGTTGTAGGTTCAAATCCCGGTTTGAACTTTACACCTCAGGCAGACCGTTGTAGTCCCTTCAGTTCCCCTTGGTAAGTAATAATAAATTAAACCAGGTTCGTACTTTCGTTATTATTTAATTTGTAAGGGTGATATCGTAGGATAAGTTAGTTCCCAAATTAGTGGCTATGCCACAGGACTCCGGGGTTTGGGGTTGTAGGTTCAAATCCCGGTTTGAACTTTACACCTCAGGCAGACCGTTGTAGTCCCTTCAGTTCCCCTTGGTAAGTAATAATGAAAACTCAAACAAAACCGGTTTCGTACTTTTGATTTCCTAATTTCCTGAGTTAAAATGTGTTTTCCTTTTATTTCATGTACACACTTTCGTGAGAGCATGGAGATTCAATCATGAGCCAACCTTTGAACGTGCATGAGACCACAACGGTAAAGGATCTACAGGAGAATAGATTTATTCGAACATACCAAAGAAAAGACAAACCTACCCTCGTATCGTGTAAGTTTTCACTTTCAATTATCAATGTAGTGTTGAAACATAACCATGACTTTGTTATGTTTTTAATTTGTTTTACTTAGTGTCTCTTATATGTGCCTGTTTGATTAAGGTCTAAGTTCAAATGTGATTACAAAATCATCTATACTGTTGTACTTCCTAAGGAAAGATAACTACCAAGCTGAGAGACAACAGTAGTTCAGAAATTTGGCGCCTAGAGCCAGGTGTTAACATTTGGCTCAAAGCTACAGAGTGCAGTACTTTGTTTTCTGCCTGAATGTGTGTCACGAAGTTATGTTGTGTTGTACAGACGATGCCGGAGACGAAGCTGGATATCGTGGCACAATGCAGACGACACTGCAGCGAGAAGGAGTCTGTGAGGACAGTTCGACCTGAGAGTGGAACCCTTGGCTGAACCAGGACACTGTGTCAACATCTGCAACGTAGCTTACGTCAAGAACATCTTGGAGGGACCTGAAGAAGATGTAAAGGCCGGTATGAGGAAAGCCAATGGTGCGTTTGTATCTTGCATCTCATCTGACGAAACCGCAACATCTCAAAGAGGGCGGATGGAGGTTGTTAGGGCATACATTGAAGAAGCCTTAAGCAGCAGTTGAGAAGAAGGACCTAGATTGGAATCCGCAAGGAGCAAGAAGGAGAGGAAGACCCCGAGAAGTCTGGAAGAGGACAACAGAAAAAGAAGCGAAGGCAGTAAAGTGACTGAGAGCTCTTCTGGATGCCCTATGCTCCCAAAGGAAATAAGTCAAGTTACTTACGTGAAGAAAACAACACTAAACAATCAAACTACCACTGATGTCACCTCTAAGAACGTCTGGTAGTGAGACGCAAGGTTTCCTCATAGTCTACGTAAAAATAAATAAACGGAAATTATGTTAAAAGTCTGTATTTTCAATCTTGAAACCACTCAAATTCGTTTGGAGGATTAGTTGGTTAGACTTCTTGGCTTTCCCAACCTTTTTTAAACACGTTTTGAAATAATATCACTTTGATATAAGACGGTACATGTTTAAATTGCATTATGTCTTATATGATTTTTGAAGAGAATTTTTCTATAACAATGCCAATACTTTAATCCAAATAGATTGCATTTATCTCTTAATTTTCGTAGCAACTCCATAGGTGATGATTCTTTATGTCCGACATTTGCCACTAGAATTCTTTCCCTTTTGACAAGCGATAAAATTAAAAGATTCTTTATAATGAGGTGAAGTTAGGACTGTTTTGTTCAGTCTCCTCTTCCACTTAGCTTCAAATCAGGCAGACGGACCAGGACCATATGGTTCTGAGACGGACTCTCATTTTTTAATTGTTTAGGCATTATAATATGGACGTAGCAAAGGGTGTGCATTTTTGCCCTACGCTCTTAGACTACCGATTTAGCGTTTTAAAATTTCCAATTATGTTGTAGTAAAGTCCAAATTTACAGAAAATCAATAAATTACTCGTCAAGCAAATTTTACACGCTCGCAATCGTAAGCTATAGTTTGAACTAAATGTTTATGGATGTGATGGTTTCAACTCGAAGTAGTGTTGAAATAATGTTGCAGACAATGTGTATAGTGGAAACGCCACATGCAACAACAATCTAGGACAACAACAACAAAAACAAGCGTTGTTGTCCTAAAGATGATCGAACAACAGGAATGTGGTGTTATGTTTTAATAAATTAAATGCACCTTCCCCATCAGTAACATACAGTAGTTGATAGATACGAGTCAAAAAGTAAGTCCTATTTCATCCTTAAATATGGCGATTTTTCTGACGCAGATTTCCATACGATTGATGACCAAAACCTTAGATCAGATCAATTACTTTCTACAATCTTCAAAATTGAGCCTAACCCATCAACTTACCACTGGCGCAGCTAAACCATCGAGTAATTCACCTCTTCCTTACCAGTGGACTCCACAGATCCACAAAACCGTCCCACAACTTAAATATATACAAAACTGACTAATCAATAGTTCGTTTGGTCAGAACGATCCATTAGGGCACACATGGCAGTAGCGGAGTGCTCGTATTGGACACAGAATGTGCAGATATTGGCGGGAACAGCTGGGCGGGAAACATGTGAGTGCCACCACAATCGTTGTTATTGTAGCCGCTGCCACAGCCTGCTCGATATCTTATACGCTGCAATCATACTGTATCAAGTGCAGTCGTTAACGTTTAGACAAGCAGAAGCTATGTAACGAGTGAGTTGACTACATCGTGCGAAAGACTTCCTTGGGTGTGAATTTAGTTGTGATCTTATTTAGGATTGAAAATTTTTTGATCTAAATATAGATTGTATTATTATAATTCACGAATAGGCTCAAAATAACCACTCGAAATACGTAAACAACGTTTTGAAAAGTTTTCTTTGTTCCTAGACTTACTTCATTATTTATTTTCTTTGATCTTACTACTCACTTATCACCTTTTGGTAACTTCCCTCTAACCAACTTTTCAATCAAACACTTTTTTATAAGTGTATTCTTGTCACAAATGTCCATTTTGGTACCTGTAATAGGCTACAATATACACTTGAACTCAATAAATCAATGCAAATACAAATTTGATATACTTTTTAACATTATACTTCCTTGTGATTTTTGTTGGTCTTCTTGAATTTACATGGATATAGTCATTGGATATTGACACCACGGGTTGACGAATTGTGTCACTATGAGAAGAATTTAAATAATGGCGACAACTATTAAATTTTCTCTGTATGTCATAGTATCCTAGGCTAGGAATTGAAAAGTAATTATTAATGTTTCAGCTGTCTGAAATATTCGTCTAATATAAGAGTATTCATTCATATAGTCTTATGGCACAGGGTGGAAATTTTAAATGCGTGACCACTTCTTCAAAAATTCAAAAAACCGTATACCAAAGGCTCTTCTACTAATATCTATAAAAAGTTACCTTTAATACACAAATCGGTAAATATGGCAGCTGCTTTGAAAAGAAAGCCAGTTTATGTTTTCTATTTTTCCGTTAGCTCAGTTCGCACTTTTGTTGGCCTGAGAATTATCTCGTAAACGCAGTGAAAATGATCATACATCACGCGAATAGTGACAGTCTATACAGCCTATAACATTGGTACACCTGGCTACAGCACCTGTTGCCAACTTACAACACTTAAATGTCCCGTTACACCCGCGCAATTCCAACGTGCTTAGTGTTGTAAAGCAGGCTCACAGCATGTTTTATAGTTGTTTTGTAAAAAGGTTGTACTAAATCATAGCTGAGTAAAGGTGAACAGGTCTGGTTTAAAATAGCTGGTTTGGATGCTTATACTATGTATTTTTTACAATTTCATCATTTGTACAAATATATTTCAAAAGGAAATAACCCAACCTTATAATTCAAAGTATTTATGTGCTGACCAAGCGAGTTCTTATAGTTAAACTGTTAAGGTTCATAGAATGTCGTAAAAACAACCAATAAACATAATTTGCAGCTATTATTCATTAACTTTTAATCATTGCATGAATTTTTAATGGGTTACCTAAAAATACGAACTAGATCAAAACCTTTGTTTTTTCTGTCAATGATACAGTATTATTTTTAACCTACCTCACACAAAATATAATTAGGCAAAATAAAATTGTGCGTTTTGTTTTCGTTGCCCATAAGAGTGTAACTAACAGTATCATTTTTAAGGTAAATCCTTCGATAGCGAAATATATTTTTATATAGTGTAAAGTTATGGGATCACACCATTAAAAATTTAGTTTTCTTTAAGTTGATACCATTTTGTGAATGTATTCCACTTAATTTTATAACTTCATCAGTTATTTTTATAAAGGTAAAAGGTTGAAGCTAGGAGTTGAAGCTAGGATTACAAAGCTCTCTACCACTCAACCTCGACCTTTACCTAGCGTTACCACATAGTCACTTTAGAAAATAATGTTAGTAGTGACTGCGAGGGTCGAGCCCGCGCCAGCGGAGCGATGAGCTCCTAAGTCACGCACGATTCCAACCCACCAAGGTCCGCTAATATGGTTCCCTCTTAACTTAAAACTCAATTTTATAGTGCAAACCTTTTCCTAGAGTATTTAATTAACATTTACAAACATAAATTTACCAAAATTACTCCAAGCCGGCAAAACACAGATTAAACCTTGCACACTCGAAGGGCCTGTTCTATCGGTGTATCGGATATTAGAGCACAGGTGGCGCTGCGGTGGTGTGTTGCCGTACCACACAGTCGTTGTTATTGATAACATGACAGTTTTGTGGCACATCCTCTTAATGGCCTTGTTTTATTGTTTTACCCCGCACAATCCGAGTAACTCTTGTTTTAGCTACACCACTGCCACTTTAATGGCTAACAAAACAATCCGATGTTACTGTGAATAAACAAATAATGAATTGAATTAATGGTAGTTTTGTTCTTTATTTAGAGTACACTGGGTGTTTCTTGACAGCATTTTAAGGTATTGTTTTAGAACTAAATGAAGCAACAAATGCATTCTTTACTTTGACTACAAAGCCCCTTCGATATGAGTGACACCATTAGTTTGTCATGTTTTATTTATGCAATTCAGAGATGGATAATGTATGAATATGATCTGGACACTTTGCATGCATGTTGTTATGACACCTGTAATAAAACAACGGTTGATTCTATTAATAATAACAAAAAATCCGAGGTTTAAACTTGTCAAATGGCATTAGCTCAAAAACGGCATATTGCACAGAAATTAAGTATGAATAGGTTTAGACCATTTCAGTGAAGATTTTCGATACTACGTTTGAAATAAAGGAATTTTTAGCAGGTACTGTTTACACACTACCATGTTTTCGCCACAAGTTTCAATTGCCACCATTTTGTTTTTAGTATTTTCACAATGTTGATTATTTTTCAATACGTGAGTCATAAAATTGTAAAGATGTATGCAGAACTACAAGTTCATATGAGGAGTCGTTTTTAAAATAAAACATGAAAAACAAAACAATGGCTGTAGGCCTACAAATACCGAAGGGGATAGGGGCTAAAGTTTATCTGGTAGTGGTATACTGGAATTTATTTTAAACAATCTTTACTCGTGTTAGAGTTTAAGGCATAGGCTAGCTAAGCGATTTCAGATGGTTATATGTAATGTAGTATGGCAAATGTCAATATTTCAATACAAAAATAATTCTTTACTTGTTCATAATGAAAATTCATAAGAGGGTTATGAACATCTACAGATTTTAGTATGAAAAACCTTCCACAGTAACCAAGCGGAACTAAGCTACTTCTATTTTAAGACTAACACAAATAAAACTTCTAAAATTTAAGTACCTTAACACCTTTTATACAGTACAAACACGTTGATGAGCGCCATTTGTTGCGTGCAACAGTGTGTGTTGTATACACTACTCTGTGTGCCAGATTGCCCCAGCTGTTTCTCTGTTCACTCTGACAGTTCACAGACAACACAGCAGCTGGTATTCCTCTTGCACGAGCCCAGGTTTAGACCAATCGATAACATTGACCAGACGTCAGTGAACGTCTTGGCGAAATCAGGGGTTGTATGGAATATTGTGACATTCGGTTAGCCCCCGGCATTCGGTCGGTCTCCCTTTTCGAGCATACAGGGGTGTGCGCAGAGCGGGCGGGAATAAGTCGCGATTGAGAGGTTCCCAGTTTTACAACGGGGAAGTTTTTTGAACCTTTTAATTTGAAGTTTAGTTAAAGACTTTCAAACATAGCACTGAAATTTTGTAAAATGCAAACTTTGATTAATGGTTTAAATGACGCGTGTAGGCTACAAGGTTTACGCGAGGTATTGTATTTTCTAGCCTCTCAAAATCGTTAAGTTTTACGCCCGTTGATTCATTTGATTGGTCAGTAGCATCGTAATGTTTGCGATCAAATGGAATTAACATCAGTCTTCAAACCTGAGGATTTGAAGGTCAGTCATCCCTTGACTTTACACTGACAGGCCTTTGACCTGCCTCCGATTTAAAGGTTTCTGGCACGAACCTCAAGACTCATGCTCAACAAGGCCACATGGTTGGACCATTCTCTCTCGTACGTACCAACTGTATGTCCAAAGATTTTCAACAGGAAATGTTCGATACAGTATTTTATAGATTCGGAAGTACCTAATTAATAAATTACCAATACTCGTAAGATCTAAGGCTTCCGGTGTACACCGCGTCACAGTGGAATTAAAATACTGCTAAACTGACACTTCAGATCTCAGGAGAGTCATTTCGCTGTGGAGAGTCATCCTCAGTAGTTGACTAGCCAGTCAACCAGCTACTGAGGATGACCCTCGTAGTATTGGCTGGTCAACTACTGAGGATGACTCTCCACAGCGAGGTCGAAAAGTTTAGCAGTATTTTATTTCAACTGTGACGCGGTGTAAACCGGAAGCCTTAGATCTTAGTGATGACATCAGCCGCGAAAGCTTAAGAGTTAAATTTACCAATAACTTTGTTTTAACCTTTTTTAAATACACAACCGTTTACTAAATGTCCGAACTATAAAAGGAAGCCTTATCATCAGTATCAGGCTAACCAGTACGGGTAAATTAAAAACGTATCATCTTTAAAGCTGTGCAAATACAGCACCTCAAAAATTCGTTTTGTAGACGTCAGTTTCAGCAAACTATCTGCTATTTCCTCCCCAGGCTTGCCAGGCTTACACAGAATCAATAAACTAGACAGTCGAGTGTTAAACTGGACACATTTGCCGTGAGACTCTGCACTATAAATAGTACAGGGCTCAACTCTACCACCTGCTGTACTCTCAATACACACGAGGCCTATACTTCTTGCACTGCGCGGCAGTCCAGTCATGTAGATGTGTGTTTCATTACAAGTTCTATAGTTTATATTTTATTACTTGTGCAATAGGGCAATATCTTGTTGTTATATCGGTTTATAAATACACTTTTCATAGCGTAAAACCCAATTTTCGGGGAAAAGGCTAAAAGGGCGCTTCAGGTGGTCCGATTTTGCTGGTTAACAAACTTAATCTAGATATTTTAAAAATGGGACATTTGTACCAACTTTTGTGAAAATCAGGCTTTTGTGAAAATTTGATTTGTAGAGTGGTCACAAGCCTCTAAAAAAAGGTAAAAAGGGAACGTCCGGTTTTATTCTAATCCCGGTATAGAAAATTCGCCAAGATTCACGGTTGCGCTTGTGGCTACGCGTTGGTTATGTTTTCTCTTTGGTTTCATGCGTTTCGGAGTGGCAAGTGAGACTCTCAGCCAGTCAAGCAGCTACTGAGGATGACTCTCCACAGCGAGGTGACCGAAACGTTTAGCAGTATTTATATTTTAACTGTGACGCGGTGTAAACCGGAAGCCTTAAGAGATCATAGTTATGGCAAGTTTTGTTTTCTAACATTTTTATCAACTCATTCCTAGAAAAACTTAAATGGAAAATAACTGGCGTACAGTCGTCCCATGGTTCCAAACACTTTTTCGTTTTTATATTACAACGAACAAGTATGCTCTCAAATACGTCTAACTAAGACATAAACAAGTACTCCCGAGGTACAGAGAAGTTTCAAGCAATGTCAGAAAGCTACTTAGCAATGTGCCAATATAACGTGGAACATTTAACTTTTGTAGGTTGGCAACAGATGTAGGGCCACAGGTGTGCCAACGTTATAGCCTCTGTACACTTTGACTATAAACCTTGTGACTTGGAGATTATTTTCAAAGCTATTTAGTTTAAAAGATTCAGGATTTAAATTTGAAATTGCGATCCTGAACGTTAGATTTACAGTATGTTTAACAAACTCAAAAATTTAGGTTCAATCAGAAGTTTTTTTACAAAGGGATTGACTAAAGCGTGTCCACAAAAGCGAAAATATTGACATTTGATTGTACTGAACGCTTTAGATAAAACATAGCCAAAACACGCTGCAAAGCCCATTTTTAATATCTCTGAAAAAAACTCGTTTTAAGAACAACTGGATGTTTTTGTAGTGTTTGAATGCCTTTTATCTGAATATTCCAGTTTGTCTGTGTGGCTCAAGGTCAGAAACTATGGGAATTGCTGTATTTTGTCAAGGTTGAGTAATATAAGACCAGTGCCACCTAGATTGATTCCCAACCTCTTATACCAAAAAGGAACAACACAACTTAACTTTGAAAGGGACCGTGTAGCTCTCTAATGTGTTAGGATGGAAACATTTGTATTTCCTTAAAACATAATCAACAGCTGTAGGTAAAATAGATCAAAGAAAACAACAGAGCGTTTGAGTTGTTCATCACCAAAAAGAACTTCTTGCTTATCTTTCACCTCACGAATTAACCAAAATCTTGAACATTCCTAGTATAAAAATAAAGAACAAAAAACAAAAATTAATTTTAAATGCTAATACCCAGAACACATAAAACAGCCAATCATTTAAAACGCCAATCATTTAAATGCCAATCATTTAAAACGCCAATCACTGGCCATCACGGCACAGAACTCATTACAGACCGCATGACTGCAGCTGGAAAGACATGCACAAAGAGCGCTGATGCAGAATTGACAGGTAATATCAGCTGTATGGAAACTGCACGCGGATGTCTATCAGCTGTCGTAGTGTAACAATTCACCTGACCGCTTTACTTTACTCTTCGGTATTTACACAAGTAAGCATAAAACATGCCTTTCAGCCAGCCCTGGGCACGACAGCTGCATGTCAATGTGAAAATGTGTTTGCTACTTTGATTTAAATTAATATTGATGCATCTTTCACTACTTTGAAGGGCAATTTGACATTACTCAGAGTTCAAAGGTAGGCTGGAATAATTGTTTTGTTTTGGGTTGAACGTTTTTTCTAAACAGAGTTTTAGGGATGAATTGAAAATTTCAAACGTAAACTTTGAACTCAGAAACCAACAATAACACAAAGTACAACCAGTTTGACACCCACCTAAAAGCGTTTAAGTGCCGCTAGCGTAAAAGAAGCTAACTTCCTTAGCAATTTGTTGCTAATTAGCAAGTTATTGACTGTTTTAAACAATGAAAGCCACTTTTTTGTGAACACTCCTTCCCCAAAGGGACGTCCGTGTTCCGGTTTCGATGTTTAATGGACTTGACTGAAATATTTACAAAAGGAAGAAAAGTTTAATAGTATTTTGCCCATGAATAAAGATATATTATTATTTACAAAAATAATTAAAATATAATCTGGAGGCGCCGGGTATCGATCCCGGTACCTCTCACATGCTAAGCGAGCGCTCTACCATCTGAGCTACGCCCCCAGTTGATATGTTAACGATCACAAACAATCCTTAGGTAACGCAATAACAGGTAGAGGGGAGCCACGCCCTGTCCCAGTTATCAGCACTGCGCAGGCCTAATGCAATAACCTGACCTGCGCAGAGGTAGTTCTCGTGTTCTCACCTAGGTAGTGCCACATGATATATGCACCCTTTTCAACAGGAGTTGAATTACGATAGTAAGGGTGCGTTTTAAGAACCCGGTACACACTAAGGGTGCTTCCGTTTGCTTGAAACAGCTGGAAAGATAGGACACATTGTGACAAGTTGGGTGTCTTGAACTTCAAAGGTACTATAAGTAAACTGTTCATTCCCAGCGACATGATATTTCCAAAACATGCACCGCTCACCCAAAGCGCTGAATCTGCAAGTCTAATAGACAATGTACAGTCAGGTTTGTTTCTGTTACATATAACTTGTATATAAAGTTTGACAAAACGATCTGTGGGAGAATGTTGCCATGATCGGGTCTGATTCAAATGTGATATGAAATTGTTTAGTTATTTTGATCATATACTAAATATTTTCTTAATGAAATTTGCTAAAATATCTTCATATGCATAGACAGTGTTTGCCGTGTTAATCAGGCATTAATTTTATGCTTGAGGCAACTGTCGAGTACTTCTGGATTACAACTATTCAAAGTTTAAAATGTTGACATTACCTTGTCTATTGACATGTCTCCATTTTAATCAAAATGCGACGCCCTATGAAACTAAAGGAAATCTAAACTTGATCTGAACGTTTGCCTTCTCGGTCAGAGGTTCATGTCAACCAGCTACCAAATTACATCAAAGTGCCTGCAACGCCTAAGGCGTTCAAAACTCCCAATTTTGGTCTGGATCTTTTGACAAATTGAATATAGGTTGTATCACAGCATATTGACACTAATTGAATAATGAATATTTATGTAAATTAAAAAATATATATATAGTCGAGCGAATCGATAAGAACTTATTCCAATGAAATTTGATATTAAAATAGTTGACAAGCGCATAACAAAATTATAAGTAATTTATTTATTTATTATTATCAGTAAAATTGGACATTTAATTTGCAATTTACTGGACTGGCTACACGGCAATTCAAACTAAATTCGTTCAATTTCCTCTCAGCTTGAATAAAGCGCAAATACAGTTCACCAAATTTGAAATTCAGATTAATAACTGAGTTAGATTAGATAGTGGTTGACTGTTGAATGGATCGGGGTTTCGACAAATAGTGACTGTTTTCACGGTCGAATAACTCTGTGCAGATTAAACTAATCTATTGTGGATCTTCAATCATGAGATATGAATCTATCAATACGCTGGACAAACGAACCGTTGCAATAGAGCCCACATCACGTCCATTTATTTGTTAATTGATCTGCTTTTGTGGACTAAATAGCTGGTTTGTGTTTTTTTCGAACGAAAGGTTTAAAATTTGCATGAACTTTTTGTTGTATACTAGATATTTTGACTTATTGAATGCAAGGTACTCCGATAAACTATCTGATACTTTGACACCTTGAGACACTGACTACTCTTGGAGGGTTTTTTAAGGTGAATATGGAATGATGGTAAGTGTGATGAGTGTTTTTGATGGATGATGAGATGTAGTCTTGTTACAAACTAGGGCCGACTGTTCCCCAAACTGGGTCATTAATTAATAGCCCAACGACCAATGGGATAGGCCAACGGCTTAACTTGACTTATCCAAAATAGTGAAAATACCCAAAATGTGCATGACTAGTGTTGGAAATACTAGCATATACCAATACGTCCTTGATAATGTTACTGACCCAACTTCAAAAATAAATTTTATTCACACAAAAAGCGGCATTTCAAACTTGTCAACCTTTGAAAGTAAGCAAAGTATTTTACTATTTTGACTTTAACAGCTACATGTTGTTTGGTTGTACTTGACTGGTCAGCTTACGCTGATTACTTTAGGCTAGCTCAATTTTCTAATGTTTTGTGTTATGTCTTATGTTATAGGTTATTTTTCACCTGAAGACGGGGTCAGATTGCAGATCCCGAAACGTCGTGATCATCTTGCTCACTAACGATGGAAAATATCCGCAATAGTTTAAACTCTGAAATTCTCCCATCGTCAACAACAAACTTTAAACAAAGAACTAACTGAATTCTTAGACAGCCCGTAAATCATGTTCAATACCAAACTATTTTATACAACTCTGATTGTTGAGAAAAAACTATGCAGGAAAACTAAAAACCAATCTCAACTACAAAAACACATGGCAAAAACGTTGCTGTGATGTAAACTACACTGAAGCAGGTCGGTATTGTAACATGCATTGTCGGAACTCAGCAACCTCCACCAAAATTCAATATCAGTGTTGAATAAATTGTTGGCGGCGGAGGACAGAGGTGGTTTGTGGAACATATGTGCGCCAAATGTGGTCTAGTATGCACAGGTGTGCTGAATGTGTAGTCCGGGGCCTTGATAGAAACTTCACCCGCAAACCTTATCCCGCCCCGTACCCAAGTACATATCCTGGGGTCAATATATGTTTCCGTGATTCCGTGCTGATTTTAAAAAGGTTTATAATATGGAATCGACGTTATTTTTCCTGAAATGATTTAGCCTGAACTGATAAATGAAAAGGAGCTCATTCCGCAAGGATGAGGTAGGTCTAAGGACGAAGAAAGTCTAATGTTTCAACGTACTTGCCAGATGTTGCCAATACGCAAATAATAATGATTTGTGGCGTACGTTTTACCACAGAAACCCCAGATGTCACCCAATATTACCTATTCCTGTTACCATCTTTTTATATTCAATTCATCACGAGTTGGTTCAAACCCGAATGATTTTGTTTTCCAACTTGAGCACAAATACTCGTAACTCTCAAAAAGGTTTTGATCAAATTTAAGATAATTACTATAATCAAGATAGCATAAGTTTAGCTTAAAGCTGAGCAGAGGACATGGTTTTTAAAAAAGAAACACAAATAATTTAGAATATTGAGAAAATTCATCCGGGGTCGTGAATGAATGCGGTTTCGGCGAGAACGTGTGTGACTGGCACAGATCGCACACGGGTGAAGTGATGAGCAGCTTTTGATCCCTCCGTCTGGTATTGACAACGGCATCCCGATATCCGCTCCACTCCTCACTCATATGTCTGCTTCAAACATTCACCACTATACTGCTTTCACAAACTAAAGGCCAGTGAAGAGTTCAGCTCTATCCCTCCACAGTCCGTCTGGTATTGACAACGGCATCCCGATATCCGCTCCACTCCTCACTCATATGTCTGCTTCAAACATTCACCACTATACTGCTTTCACAAACTAAAGGCCAGTGAAGAGTTCAGCTCTATCCCTCCACAGTCCGTCTGGTATTGACAACAGCATCCCGATATCCGCTCCACTCCTCACTCATATGTCTGCTTCAAACATTCACCACTATACTGCTTTCACAAACTAAAGGCCAGTGAAGAGTTCAGCTCTATCCCCTCCACAGTCCGTCTGGTATTGACAACAGCATCCCGATATCCGCTCACTCCTCACTCATGTCTGCTTCAAACATTCACCACTATACTGCTTTCACAAACTAAAGGCCAGTGAAGAGTTCAGCTCTATCCCCTCCACAGTCCGTCTGGTATTGACAACAGCATCCCGATATCCGCTCCACTCCTCACTCATATGTCTGCTTCAAACATTCACCACTATACTGCTTTCACAAACTAAAGGCCAGTGAAGAGTTCAGCTCTATCCCCCAAGTCCGTCTGGTATCAACGCATCCCGATATCCGCTCCACTCCTCACTCATATGTCTGCTTCAAACATTCACCACTATACTGCTTTCACAAACTAAAGGCCAGCAGCTCTATCTCCACAGTCCGTCTGGTATTGACAACAGCATCCCGATCCCTCCACTCCTCACTCATATGTCTGCTTCATTCACCACTATACTGCTTTCATAAAGGCCAGTGAAGAGTTCAGCTCTATCCCTCCACAGTCTCCAACAGCATCCCGATATCCGCTCCACTCCTCATCATATGTCTGCTTCAAACATTCACCACTATACTGCTTTCACAAACTAAAGGCCAGTGAAGAGTTCAGCTCTATCCCTCCACAGTCCGTCTGGTATTGACAACAGCATCCCGATATCCGCTCCTCCTCACTCATATGTCTGCTTCAAACATTCACCACTATACTGCTTTCACAAACTAAAGGCCAGTGAAGAGTTCAGCTCTATCCCCTCCACAGTCCGTCTGGTATTGACAACGCATCCCGATATCCGCTCCACTCCTCACTCATATGTCTGCTTCAAACATTCACCACTATACTGCTTTCACAAACTAAAGGCCAGTGAAGAGTTCAGCTCTATCCCTCCACAGTCCGTCTGGTATTGACAACAGCATCCCGATATCCGCTCCACTCCTCACTCATATGTCTGCTTCAAACATTCACCACTATACTGCTTTCACAAACTAAAGGCCAGTGAAGAGTTCAGCTCTATCCCTCCACAGTCCGTCTGGTAACAACAGCATCCCGATATCCGCTTCCTCACTCATATGTCTCTTCATACCACTATACTGCTTTCACAAACTAAAGGCCAGTGAAGAGTTCAGCTCTAGTCCCTGGTATTGACAACAGCATCCCGATATCCGCTCCACTCCTCACTCATATGTCTGCTTCAAACATTCACCACTATACTGCTTTCACAAACTAAAGGCCAGTGAAGAGTTCAGCTCTATCCCTCCACAGTCCGTCTGGTATTGACAACAGCATCCCGATATCCGCTCCACTCCTCACTCATATGTCTGCTTCAAACATTCACCACTATACTGCTTTCACAAACTAAAGGCCAGTGAAGAGTTCAGCTCTATCCCTCCACAGTCCGTCTGGTATTGACAACAGCATCCCGATATCCGCTCCACTCCTCACTCATATGTCTGCTTCAAACATTCACCACTATACTGCTTTCACAAACTAAAGGCCAGTGAAGAGTTCAGCTCTATCCCTCCACAGTCCGTCTGGTAAACATTGCTTTCACAACAGCATCCCGATATCCGCTCCACTCCTCACTCATATGTCTGCTTCAAACATTCACCACTATACTGCTTTCACAAACTAAAGGCCAGTGAAGAGTTCAGCTCTATCCCCTCCACAGTCCGTCTGGTATTGACAACAGCATCCCGATATCCGCTCCACTCCTCACTCATATGTCTGCTTCAAACATTCACCACTATACTGCTTTCACAAACTAAAGGCCAGTGAAGAGTTCAGCTCTATCCCTCCACAGTCCGTCTGGTATTGACAACAGCATCCCGATATCCGCTCCACTCCTCACTCATATGTCTGCTTCAAACATTCACCACTATACTGCTTTCACAAACTAAAGGCCAGTGAAGAGTTCAGCTCTATCCCTCCACAGTCCGTCTCATTGACAACAGCATCCCGATATCCGCTCCACTCCTCACTCATATGTCTGCTTCAAACATTCACCACTATACTGCTTTCACAAACTAAAGGCCAGTGAAGAGTTCAGCTCTATCCCCTCCACAGTCCGTCTGGTATTGACAACAGCATCCCGATATCCGCTCCACTCCTCACTCATATGTCTGCTTCAAACATTCACCACTATACTGCTTTCACAAACTAAAGGCCAGTGAAGAGTTCAGCTCTATCCCTCCACAGTCCGTCTGGTATTGACAACAGCATCCCGATATCCGCTCCACTCCTCACTCATATGTCTGCTTCAAACATTCACCACTATACTGCTTTCACAAACTAAAGGCCAGTGAAGAGTTCAGCTCTATCCCCTCCACAGTCCGTCTGATTGCTTCACATCAGCTCGATTGACAACAGCATCCCGATATCCGCTCCACTCCTCACTCATATGTCTGCTTCAAACATTCACCACTATACTGCTTTCACAAACTAAAGGCCAGTGAAGAGTTCAGCTCTATCCCCTCCACAGTCCGTCTGGTATTGACAACAGCATCCCGATATCCGCTCCACTCCTCACTCATATGTCTGCTTCAAACATTCACCACTATACTGCTTTCACAAACTAAAGGCCAGTGAAGAGTTCAGCTCTATCCCCTCCACAGTCCGTCTGGTATTGACAACAGCATCCCGATATCCGCTCCACTCCTCACTCATATGTCTGCTTCAAACATTCACCACTATACTGCTTTCACAAACTAAAGGCCAGTGAAGAGTTCAGCTCTATCCCTCCACAGTCCGTCTGGTATTGACAACAGCATCCCGATATCCGCTCCACTCCTCACTCATATGTCTGCTTCAAACATTCACCACTATACTGCTTTCACAAACTAAAGGCCAGTGAAGAGTTCAGCTCTATCCCCTCCACAGTCCGTCTGGTATTGACAACAGCATCCCGATATCCGCTCCACTCCTCACTCATATGTCTGCTTCAAACATTCACCACTATACTGCTTTCACAAACTAAAGGCCAGTGAAGAGTTCAGCTCTATCCCTCCACAGTCCGTCTGGTATTGACAACAGCATCCCGATATCCGCTCCACTCCTCACTCATATGTCTGCTTCAAACATTCACCACTATACTGCTTTCACAAACTAAAGGCCAGTGAAGAGTTCAGCTCTATCCCTCCACAGTCCATTGACAGTCCGTCTCCACTCACTCATATGGTATTCACCACTATACTGACAACAAAGCATGAAGAGTTCAGCCGATATCCGCTCCACTCCTCACTCATATGTCTGCTTCAAACATTCACCACTATACTGCTTTCACAAACTAAAGGCCAGTGAAGAGTTCAGCTCTATCCCAGTCCGTCTGGTATTGACACAGTCCGTCTCCACTCCTCACTCATATGGTATTCACCACTATACTGACAACAGCATGAAGAGTTCAGCCTATCCTCCACAGTCCGTCTGGTATACAACAGCATCCGCTCCACTCCTCACTCATATGTCTGCTTCAAACATTCACCACTATACTGCTTTCACAAACTAAAGGCCAGTGAAGAGTTCAGCTCTATCCCCTCCACAGTCCGTCTGGTATTCACCACTATACTGACAAACAAAGGCATGAAGAGTTCCCTATCCCTCCACAGTCCGTCTGGTATACAACAGCATCCGATATCTCCACTCCTCACTCATATGTCTGCTTCAAACATTCACCACTATACTGCTTTCACAAACTAAAGGCCAGTGAAGAGTTCAGCTCTATCCCTCCACAGTCCGTCTGGTATTGACAACAGCATCCCGATATCCGCTCCACTCCTCACTCATATGTCTGCTTCAAACATTCACCACTATACTGCTTTCACAAACTAAAGGCCAGTGAAGAGTTCAGCTCTATCCCTCCACAGTCCGTCTGGTATTGACAACAGCATCCCGATATCCGCTCCACTCCTCACTCATATGTCTGCTTCAAACATTCACCACTATACTGCTTTCACAAACTAAAGGCCAGTGAAGAGTTCAGCTCTATCCCTCCACAGTCCGTCTGGTATTGACAACAGCATCCCGATATCCGCTCCACTCCTCACTCATATGTCTGCTTCAAACATTCACCACTATACTGCTTTCACAAACTAAAGGCCAGTGAAGAGTTCAGCTCTATCCCTCTCCACAGTCCGTCTGGTATTGACAACAGCATCCCGATATCTGCGCTCCACTCCTCACTCATATGTCTGCTTCAAACATTCACCACTATACTGCTTTCACAAACTAAAGGCCAGTGAAGAGTTCAGCTCTATCCCTCCACAGTCCGTCTGGTATTGACAACAGCATCCCGATATCCGCTCCACTCCTCACTCATATGTCTGCTTCAAACATTCACCACTATACTGCTTTCACAAACTAAAGGCCAGTGAAGAGTTCAGCTCTATCCCCTCCATCCCTCCACAGTCCGTCTGGTATTGACATTCACAGCTTTCACAAACTAAAGGCCAGTGAAGAGTTCAGCTCTATATCCGCTCCCGACTCCACTCCTCACTCATATGTCTGCTTCAAACATTCACCACTATACTGCTTTCACAAACTAAAGGCCAGTGAAGAGTTCAGCTCTATCCCTCCACAGTCCGTCTGGTATTGACAACAGCATCCCGATATCCGCTCCACTCCTCACTCATATGTCTGCTTCAAACATTCACCACTATACTGCTTTCACAAACTAAAGGCCAGTGAAGAGTTCAGCTCTATCCCTCCACAGTCCGTCTGGTATTGACAACAGCATCCCGATATCCGCTCCACTCCTCACTCATATGTCTGCTTCAAACATTCACCACTATACTGCTTTCACAAACTAAAGGCCAGTGAAGAGTTCAGCTCTATCCCTCCACAGTCCGTCTGGTATTGACAACAGCATCCCGATATCCGCTCCACTCCTCACTCATATGTCTGCTTCAAACATTCACCACTATACTGCTTTCACAAACTAAAGGCCAGTGAAGAGTTCAGCTCTATCCCTCCACAGTCCGTCTGGTATTGACAACAGCATCCCGATATCCGCTCCACTCCTCACTCATATGTCTGCTTCAAACATTCACCACTATACTGCTTTCACAAACTAAAGGCCAGTGAAGAGTTCAGCTCTATCCCTCCACAGTCCGTCTGGTATTGACAACAGCATCCCGATATCCGCTCCACTCCTCACTCATATGTCTGCTTCAAACATTCACCACTATACTGCTTTCACAAACTAAAGGCCAGTGAAGAGTTCAGCTCTATCCCCTCCACAGTCCGTCTGGTATTGACAACAGGCTCTCGACAACAGCATCCCGATATCCGCTCCACTCCTCACTCATATGTCTGCTTCAAACATTCATATACTGCTTTCACAAACTAAAGGCCAGTGAAGAGTTCAGCTATCCCTCCACAGTCCACAGTCTGGTCTGGTATTGACAACAGCATCCCGATATCCGCTCCACTCCTCACTCATATGTCTGCTTCAAACATTCACCACTATACTGCTTTCACAAACTGTCTATCCCTCCACAGTCCGTCTGGTATTGACAACAGCATCCCGATATCCGCTCCACTCCTCACTCATATGTCTTTTCAGATAATGAAGAGTTCAGCTCTATCCCTCCACAGTATATCCCGATATCTCCACTCCTCACTCATATGTCTGCTTCAAACATTCACCACTATACTGCTTTCACAAACTAAAGGCCAGTGAAGAGTTCAGCTCTATCCCCTCCACAGTCTGTCTGGTATTGATGATCCTGTCTGAGACAAACTATGAAGAGTTGGTTCTGATACTTATCTGATGGGTGAAGAGTTCTGTTGAGCTCAAAAGGCAAGTCAAAATGAGGTCAGTTTATTAGCTTGGACTTGTTATTATTTTTTTTTACTTTAACGCCAAAGACAACATATTATGTGTTTTTAATGAGTACTTCTAGCAAGGTCATATTATTGTGATGTGGCATCAGTACCGTAGGTTACGTCATTCGTAGATCCAACCTCACTAGTTTGGTGGCTGTAAATATATACCGTATTTATAAAAATAGGTACCCTGGAGATTCGATGAATTGTTTTTACTAAAAAGCAAAATCGACCAAACAGTATTTTTAAAGCTTGTAACTACAGTAATTGTCGGATACTAATACAAAACAATGTTTCAACCCTGGTTTAAAATTAGTTTTAAAGTAGTTTTGTGTGACTTTTATTTATTTTTATTACTTAATTACTTCTATTGAAACCAGCTCAACTAGTTGGAACTATGGTTTAAGTACCTCATAGTCTTATAGGAAATCATATATTCCAATAATAAATTTTTGATGGGATAAATTTCGTTATTGAAATATGTAAAGTTTAATTTAAAATGAGTTAAAACTAGTTGAAAATCAATTAAAACTCGTTTTAAAATAATTCAAAGCTGCTTGAAAATTAGTGTTAGCAATCGAATGGTCACGTCACATCAATCGATATTAAACTCGCAACCACCACTGCAAATATCGACAGAAAGCTAATTTAATTTCCAATTTTCTGGTGGAAAGAAAGTGTTTGTGTTGTGGTTTGAAGCCAAGATCAAAGCTGCACAAGTAGCGGGTGCGAGTGGCGAGCCCTTACTTTACTCCAGGCTGATGTCAATAGCAGGCCAGTGCACATGGCAGAGCGACCCGCCCCTACCACACGGCCAGAGAGGGTGAGAGTGTGTACGTGTTTTACATGTCTTTACTTCGAGTCAAGCAATATCTGACTGAATGTATGTAAAGGTACAAATGGTGGCCTGTGATAGTATGTTACGGTTGTTGTAATTGAAATTAACCTCGTGGTTACTGTGAAATGAATGAATATTTTAAGGTTGTAGTATGAACATTTTCACACAAAATTAAAATATGATAAAATTAAAGTTACTGAAACTAGTTCTACCACCAAGTACATAATATGTTTGTATTAGGTAATTTCTATCATGTCATTAGCGTAGTAAGACCCAGGACATGGGACCATGAAATAAGTATCAAGTAAGACAACACTTATAATGTCTGTGTTTTCCATAAGATTTTGTGTACACTCAGTTCCACACTTTAATCTCTACAGCATGTAAATTAAATAAATAAATAAACCTTTTGAGATTTTCAACCTTTTTAATCATATGTTCGTATGGTTGAGGTCTCTACAAGTAGAATAGTTTGTCTGATTTCCACAAAATTTGGTACAACGTTCCTTTATTGTAAATACGTGTCGTTGTCAGTAATTCGAATTCCGTAAGTCCCCTTTTTGGGAAGAGTTTAAACCAAAAGCTGTTTTAATAATCTAAAATGAGAAGCTAATTTTTCCAACTTTGATTAACTGAAAATAAATTTATGTTACTTTACCCATCAATGAAAGTTATTCAAATACGTTGAGTCTTTTAAAATCGCGACCAAAAAACTGATTTTCTTTTAAAACAGCAAAATTTATTTAGCCCGAACTCAATAAAATTTGAATTGATTGTTCCCATCATGATATGTATTAAAATTGCTTTAAAATATTACGAAAAGCTTAGACCGAAGGCCGAAGCGAGACTGTGAGCGTAGCGAAGGTCGAGTCTTGATTTCATAATCAATTTGCGTACTATGTAGGCCTAGTTGAATACGAAAGGACAAGTTCACTATGAAGGGTTACTTGTTAAATTATTAGAAAACACAATAAACAAGTGTTAAAAATTTGAAATTAAAATGTCATCAGGGTACTTCTATGTTTAATTGTGTTTTCTAATACGATTAACAAGTATTTTTTAATCAAGCATCCCGTAATAAGTAGGCTAGTATATTACCAGTCGGTAATTAATTGTAAATAAATTATTTTAATATATTGTTACACATTCAAACATTAGCATGCATATTAAAAGGTAACACTTTGGTTCTGATAACAGTGGTATATATTATATACGTATTCAGCGAATTGTTTGAAAGCGATTAGTCCAGGAGATGCTCGGTGGCGTGGGATGTAGATTTGAGACGACATATGTGCACGAAATGTGGCCTCGTGTGAACAGGTGTTTGAAATGTTCATAAAACCCACACACACAAGGCACTTACTCACTCTTGGTCCTCCTTTCATAAACTCAACTGTGTGAGAAATTGCCTAAGTGGAAAATGTGAGTTGTACTCATTCTGAAATTGGGGCAAGACCTTTCGTAAAGGTTTAAACAGTGAGATTCAGACCTTTGTTATTGAGGGTCCGTATGCAAAATCTTTGTAGGTTTAGGGCTGTACGACAGCACCTCAAGGCTCACGTGTGAAAGAGATATACAGGGTGAGTTAAAAGTATGGATACGCCCTGTTTACTTAGCCTCCATTAAGTTTCAATGCGCTGCCATTTTTTACTGGAATAAGATAGAAAACTCTAGTTTCCACTGTTTTTTTTTCTTTTAACTAAGACATTTAAAATTAGACGTCACCTAATGGTCTTACTATTTAAAAGTGCCTCGGAAAAACTCATACATTAAAGATAAATAATGTTTGTTTTGAACCTTTTCTTGTAAAACAAGGTATTTTGAGCTTCCCAAAAATCATTTCAGGTTTGTGTAACTACCGAAACGTTAAAGTCAAACCAAATATACCTACCATTTGTAAAAAAACTTTTGAGGGCGTGAACAACCTTGGCTGTAAAATATCTAGTGAATTCTTGAAATGGAATTGATTATTAACATAAAATTTAGAAATACATTAAAATACACAAAACATTTTATAAAGTGATGTTTTTTTATTTAAAACCTCAAGCGCTTTCAACAGCAATGTCATCTACAGGAAGGCAACTTGTTTACCTTAACTAAAACAACAAGATATCCACATTTCACGTCACATTCAGTTTCACAGCTGTGAGCCGACACTTGAGAATGACAAACGTGCTCACAGATTAAACTTGAATGCCCAATACGCGCAAGTTTTGTAACAAGGAACGTGTGCATGAGAAATGGCGGAATATTGGAAAGTTAATAATGTTGTCCGCAAGGGAAAAGTCGGCTTCAGGCCAAAGCTGCTGGCTACAACTGTCGCAAGTGATGTTTATTGTTTAAGCCCATATGGATTCCATTTTACCTAATAAAGCAGTTTCTTGCATAATTTTGTTTCGGGTGAAATCTTTTCACGAGGTCTGAGTAGTTTGATGCCAACAGTGCCGATGCAGAATGTCGCCGACCAACAAACGCTGTCGTCATAAATAAAGTGTCAGTGAGTTTTTAAACTTTATATTGAAAAGCGAGCGAGTATATTCTTTAGAGTGGATTGGAAGCAGACTATTTTATTTTGAGAAAGATCTACATGAAATACAGTACCTACTTTTAGAGCTCTGGACCCCCATTAGACCATTTTACTTAACACAAGTTTATTTCAATACTATTTTTTACGAGATTAATCTGCTGATGTTACTAAAACGCTTTGGCCATCTTTCCATTTGTTTATCAGTTCTTTCTAGGTGTATTTTCATAAACATACCATTTAATAATTCGAAATTTTGTTTTTTAGGTCTGCTCTCCCAAGTAAGGGCTCGATCGCACAGCTAGGGTTCGACTTCTGCGTGAGCTCTTTTATTTTGGAAAGTAACGAGGAATAAGATGTTCGCGGGTGTGCCGCATATATACAGACACGCGTTTGTACGCCGCATGTATACGGTTTTGACTTGTGTGAGTATTGTGAGATTGATGGAGCAAGGGAGATGAGACACATGTGAAACAGCTGCGAGCAAGACAGCAGACGACAGTAACACGCTTCACACGCGCACGTGGCGGCAGTGACACGCGTGCTCAACATCTGCCGCAGTATAGTATACCTGGCGTAGCTTTGCAGTGTCTCAGTGCTTGACCAGTGCATGTCGCATATAGACAGAGGGAGATGAACACATGTGAAACAGCTGCGAGCAAGACAGCAGACGACAGTAACACGCTTCACACGCGCACGTGGTGGCAGTGACACGCGTGCTCAACATCTGCCGCAGTATAGTATACCTGTAGCTTTGCACCGTGTCTCAGTGTTTGACCAGTGCATGTCGCATATAGACAGAGGGGAGATGTGAGACACATGTGAAACAGCTGCGAGCAAGACAGCAGACGACAGTAACACGCTTCACACGCGCACGTGGCGGCAGTGACACGCGTGCTCAACATCTGCCGCAGTATAGTATACCTGGCGTAGCTTTGCAGTGTCTCAGTGCTTGACCAGTGCATGTCGCATATAGACAGAGGGGAGATGAGAGCACATGTGAAACAGCTGCGAGCAAGACAGCAGACGACAGTAACACGCTCACACGCGCACGTGGTGGCAGTGACACGCGTGCTCAACATCTGCCGCAGTATAGTATACCTGGCGTAGCTTTGCAGTGTCTCAGTGCTTGACCAGTGCATGTCGCATATAGACAGAGGGAGATGAGACATGTGAAACAGCTGCGAGCAAGACAGCAGACGACAGTAACACGCTTCACACGCGCACGTGGTGGCAGTGACACGCGTGCTCAACATCTGCCGCAGTATAGTATACCTGGCGTAGCTTTGCACTCAGTGCTTGACCAGTGCATGTCGCATATAGACAAGGGGAGACACATGTGAAACAGCTGCGAGCAAGACAGCAGACGACAGTAACACGCTTCACACGCGCACGTGGTGGCAGTGACACGCGTGCTCAACATCTGCCGCAGTATAGTATACCTGGCGTAGCTTTGCAGTGTCTCAGTGCTTGACCAGTGCATGTCGCATATAGACAGGGGGAGATGAGACACATGTGAAACAGCTGCGAGCAAGACAGCAGACGACAGTAACACGCTTCACACGCGCACGTGGTGGCAGTGACACGCGTGCTCAACATCTGCCGCAGTATAGTATACCTGGCGTAGCTTTGCACTGTCTCAGTGCTTGACCAGTGCATGTCGCATATAGACAGATGGGGAGATGAGACACATGTGAAACAGCTGCGAGCAAGACAGCAGACGACAGTAACACGCTTCACACGCGCACGTGGCGGCAGTGACACGCGTGCTCAACATCTGCCGCAGTATAGTATACCTGGCGTAGCTTTGCAGTCTCAGTGCTTGACCAGTGCATGTCGCATATAGACAGAGGGGGAGATGAGACACATGTGAAACAGCTGCGAGCAAGACAGCAGACGACAGTAACACGCTTCACACGCGCACGTGGTGGCAGTGACACGCGTGCTCAACATCTGCCGCAGTATAGTATACCTGGCGTAGCTTTGCAGTGTCTCAGTGCTTGACCAGTGCATGTCGCATATAGACAGAGGGGGAGATGAGACACATGTGAAACAGCTGCGAGCAAGACAGCAGACGACAGTAACACGCTTCACACGCGCACGTGGCGGCAGTGACACGCGTGCTCAACATCTGCCGCAGTATAGTATACCTGGCGTAGCTTTGCAGTGTCTCAGTGCTTGACCAGTGCATGTCGCATATAGACAGAGGGGAGATGAGACACATGTGAAACAGCTGCGAGCAAGACAGCAGACGACAGTAACACGCTTCACACGCGCACGTGGCGGCAGTGACACGCGTGCTCAACATCTGCCGCAGTATAGTATACCTGGCGTAGCTTTGCAGTGTCTCAGTGCTTGACCAGTGCATGTCGCATATAGACAGAGGGGGAGATGAGACACATGTGAAACAGCTGCGAGCAAGACAGCAGACGACAGTAACACGCTTCACACGCGCACGTGGCGGCAGTGACACGCGTGCTCAACATCTGCCGCAGTATAGTATACCTGGCGTAGCTGGCGTTGCAGTGTCTCAGTGCTTGACCAGTGCATGTCGCATATAGACAGAGGGAACAAGAGATAACACGACACATGTGAAACAGCTGCGAGCAAGACAGCAGACGACAGTAACACGCTTCACACGCGCACGTGGCGGCAGTGACACGCGTGCTCAACATCTGCCGCAGTATAGTATACCTGGCGTAGCTTTGCAGTGTCTCAGTGCTTGACCAGTGCATGTCGCATATAGAACAGAGTGATGAGACACATGTGAAACAGCTGCGAGCAAGACACAGTAACACGCTTCACACGCGCACGTGGTGGCAGTGACACGCGTGCTCAACATCTGCCGCAGTATAGTATACCTGGCGTAGCTTTGCGTGTCTCAGTGCTTGACCAGTGCATGTCGCATATAGACAGAGGGAGATGTGACACATGTGAAACAGCTGCGAGCAAGACAGCAGACGACAGTGAACGCTTCACACGCGCACGTGGTGGCAGTGACACGCGTGCTCAACATCTGCCGCAGTATAGTATACCTGGCGTAGCTTTGCACTGTCTCAGTGCTTGACCAGTGCATGTCGCATATAACAGAGGGGGAGATGAGACACATGTGAAACAGCTGCGAGCAAGACAGCAGACGACAGTAACACGCTTCACACGCGCACGTGGTGGCAGTGACACGCGTGCTCAACATCTGCCGCAGTATAGTATACCTGGCGTAGCTTTGCACTGTCTCGTGGGGATAAACGCATCCCCACGCTGAGCGAATGAGTAAGAGTAATTACTAATTATTGAACTACAGTGAGTTCACATGCCTTTGGTGGTCTGGGGTGGATAAAGACGTCCTCAATGCTGTATCCAAGACCCTTGGAGGGAGATTATGATGGTATCAGAATCCTTCCCTCTTTGACGATGTATAAAGGAAAGATTTCTTAATCTAAAGTTATCTGCAAAGGACAATTTACACTCCAAACTATTCACGATTATCGGGAGAATAACGCTCTTTGCTGCAGGAGGAAGATAAATCCGAAATAGATTTTTGTAAATCAATCACACAACTCATTCAAAGGTTCCACTTCAACAATGATCAGTCGGCAATGCCGGCTCTCCCGCCCGGCGTAGTGAGAAAAAGTGAAACATTTTTTACTAACATTATTTAAAATAGGTAATTTACACTCAGGAGTTACCAAATAGTTCCGTGTGATGAGGCAATAAGATGTGACAGTCGATTTCCTTGGAGACAATAGACTGAAATTGTGTTGGTTGGTATTGGTAAGGCAGTATAGTATAACTATCCTCAAAATAGTTTTAAGGATTGTCCATAAAATTAACATTAACTTGTATTATTTTTTGTGAAATGAAATGTTGTACTCGCATTTGTTGTTCTTTGAGGTTTTAGGCTTTTGGCACATTGTTGGTCTTCCTCAATTACTCTAATAGTTATCAGTTTCTAAAATACTTTAAATTATAGGAGAAACCTTACTATACAGTATATCAGCATACCTCTATATTATAGTTCAAATCAATTTTTGTTTTGGAATATATCCCTCTTTATAAATACAATACTCTATTATTACATATAAACTAAAACTTTATGATAGTTTGTTTTAACCTTAAAGGGCAAGTTTTGGCTAAAATATTTTCACTACTAATAAATTTATTAATTCGTTTTTTTCTTTGTTTATTTAGTTTGATACATTGCAATGACGATTTAGATAATTATTTAAAGACTACTTTAACAGTAAAGGCTTTTCGTTGCCTCTAATATAACACTGACGTATAAATTCATTAATATTGTTTTTAGTGATAGCTTTTCACGATAGCCACTCCCTGTGGTTCGGAAGTCACGTTAAGCCGTTAGTCCATTCCATTGGTCGTTCGTTGGGCTATGAATTAATAACCCAATCTATGGAACAGTCGGCCCTAGTTTGTAACAAGACTACACCTCGTTATCCATAAAAACACACTCGACACACTCACCCCTCATCCCATATTCACCTTAAAATACCCTCTAGGAGTGGTCAATGTCTCAAATCAAGTATCAAAAGTATTAAAACAATGTTGTGTTTGACAACATCTCATTTATAAGCAAAACTATAGATACAATCAATTGCATTTACTCATCATTTTACTGATTTACTGTCATGATATTTTGAACACTTAAAGTAATCACAAAGTACTTAAAATAGAACTTACCAAGCATACGAGGCCTCGAAGCCCTCCTGAGAAGTTTCTCCACAATCGAATCCACGTGAGCCGGTTGGCGGGAACAAAACAAAATGTAAACAAACTCCTAAACACTCGGAAACACGAGGTAGAGAGCTCAAAACCCGATCATCAAAGCTTCAATCCGTCATCAACACTTGCGGTAGTGGACGATCACGCAAAATAAACAGACTGGAATCGAGCGCAAAACGAGTAGAGAGCGACCGCCAGCAGAGGGTGTGGACTCGCCAACAAACGGGGCGCGAATGACAGCCGAGTCAGCTGGCTAGCAGACGACACAACAGATTTCCCTCCAGGGAGAAGTGAAATCCCTCTCAAGCAATGAAAATCCCTTTTCATTCCTACTGTTATTACCGTAGTGTAAATCTCTACTAGAAAATTCGGTATGAAGGGTTTAAAGTTTGAGCGTTAGGTTACTCTTCAAAAAACATCACTCTCCAAAATAATAAGTAATTTTTTCCTGATTAGAGTAATGGTTTGACGTGTTGGTAAGCATATGGGACCCAATTGTTAATGTGTGTAAATAACATGACACTTAAATAAAACGTGGTTCATATAGAGATTTGCCGGATTGTACAACACTTATTGAAATTACAGCATAGCTTCAAGTTTTCTATAGCGTTTTGCTTTTCCTTTCATGAATTTTGTTGAATTAAAATTCGGTTTACATTAGCTTAATGTCAGTAATCAATATTGTCCATAGATTGGCTACGACCTACGACCATTTCAAGCGCCTGTACTCTATGCACCATAATCGTCAAACCAGCGTCTTCCAAATTTCTAACAAGATAAATTTCCCCTTACTGGTCATCATAGTTTTAAATAAACCTATGAACAGATGAATGCATACTAACTCGCAGTGTCTTAACTCTTTTCTCTACCATTATCAATATTTTAAATAAGCTACCCTGTCTAGTGACGATGAGCTCATACTGCGTTTTAATTGGCCGTATGAAACCAGCCAAAATACGCGAAAAACTGTGTTTCCTGGCTGTAAGGAGGTTTTGCCTAGTTTTAAGTTACCTACGCTACGTAATAATGAACTATAACGATACACTTCAACAAATAAGTTTTGACGTTTGCACACATTATTTTTTAACTTCTTTGTGACTACGTAGTCTACCTAATCAATAGGGGCTTAATCAATATTGAATGCCTAAGAACGGGATCGGATTCCAGACCTCAAAACGTCGTGTTGTTCTTGTTCACTAACGATGAAAAACTTCAAACTCAGACAATACTGAATATCCCGATTTTCTGCAGGAAATTCGAAACCGTTGTTTTTATTTTGGCCAGAAAAGGCATACGAAGCATTGAATTATCTTAGCCTGTGTACGAAGCTTGAGTTTAAGGACAGCTTTCCCATAAAAGTGTTTACAAAAAAAGGTTTTATTCTATTCAATACAAGGTGTCTGTAACACTAATGTTTGACCTTAAAATTTCATTATCTGCAACTTTGAAGAAGAGACTATCTATTATGTACATGCAAAAGAATTATAATCACATAAAATCCCTAAAAAACATTAAAATCCCGAAGCTAGCACCTCCCTCTAACCCCTCCCCTCTGCGCACAGAGAGCGGCTGTTTCCTCCCTTCATAAATTGATTGACGTGGTCGATGTAGATTTAATTGAATGCAAATAAAATATTTGCCATCAGCTTGGACTTATTGCTTTCCTTACTTCCACGCAATTTGTGAACAAATTGTTTGTTTTCCTTATTAACATTTATTGAATTTTTGAATCGGCGGTAGAAAATTGGAATATTAAATTGTTAAGTTTTAACTCAAAATAAGTTCAGTGAACTTATCAAAACGCATGGAAACTTATCAAGCATTTCCTTGAGTGCATACTTAAAGTAATACTGACACCTTTTGGTACCTAGCAGGCTGTATACAAATTCTTCGTTTTCTTTTTTAATATTAGGTAATATTTTGTATTGGCCAGTGTACGTACCGTACTTATTACGAATATTTAGTCATCAAAAAGACGTTCTTCCGGTACATAAACTTAACAAAACGTGTAAAAACGTATAGAACCTTGAAACATTTTTTTACATAGTCAGTAAAACTGTAATTGTTGGTAAGATTCAAATAAATAAGTTATGAAAATGTTTTTGTATTGTTTTTGATCTAGTAGTTCGTTAGGGCTATGTTGGTTAGGAGATAGTTATTTTAAAAGAAGATATTTGGTGGAGTGTTAGAAGATGGGGCGAATGAGAAGAAACGAAGAAGTTTACCAGTTGTTTGGTGAAGCAACCATCGTCAACCATATGAAGCAAGGAAGAATTCGCTGGGCCGGGCATGTACAACGCATGGAACAAGGGAGAGCTGTCAAAAAGGTGTTTACTGACGTGCCGGGAGGAAGAAGAGGACGTGGAAGACTAAGAAAAAGATGGCTGGATGACGTCGAGGCTGACCTGAGAGCTCTGGGTGTGAGGAGATGGCGGAGGATAGACTGGAGTGGAGGCGAATTGTCATGGAGGCCGGAGCTCACATGGGCTGTTAGTAGCGCCGAGGAGTGAGTGAGTGAGTGAGTTATTTATTGTACTTAGTTAAGAGTTAGTTTTATCATATACTTTTACGTTCTAGTTAAAAATTTCAATAAAGCAAAGCTATGGTTTAGATAAATGAGAAGCAAATTGCCAGTATTTCTTTTTGTTGTAAGAACTCACTCATGAGAAATGTCAATTCTTAACAATTCTATTATGTTTGGGATTGGAAACAAATGAGAGAGAAGCGAGGTGATTGAGGTAGCAAATGGCAGCTATTGTGTTTCATATTGGACAAATTCCACGTAATGGACCTTCATGGTGGACCACTATATTGACTGGTTCCAGTAAGTTCATCATGAATCTAATACATATCGAAGACTACATTTTACAGAAGACTTAGTCGGAGTGGGTCATGTTAAACGTTAATGATTTAACAAAGACAGATTAAATAAAGTGGTTTTCATCTTAATTATATTCATAGAACTAATTAAAACGTACGAGTAAATAGACAGTTGTATTCCCTTAAGGGCCAGAGGATCAAATCTCAGTACTGTATTTGTAACTGTAAACATTAATAATTAAACATTTCAGGCGAATTATTCAGTTGTACATAAAAACCTCAAATATCCATAGCATGAGTACTAATCTCACCTATCCCGGAGCCTGAAGCGAGACTCGTAGAGCTTGTTTTTCCAATGACAGAGTTTAATGTATGAACTGCAACATTGTCCACAATTTCTTCCAAAGGGAGGATGAGACCTTTTAGAACCTTTGCTCTGTTGAACAAAGTTTAATATGCTACACTATTTTTACTCATTGTAGTACAATGCTTGTACAAATCAACCATAACACAAAGCCTTTAGCAAAAAGTGCATGTTGTACAAAAGATTCGTGTAAAATATTTCTGTTTTCTCCTGAAAATTTCGGTGGGGGATACATCCCGATATCCTCCCTGGCTACGCCCCTGCCATTAAGAAGTAAAGATAACTTTACTATTTTCCTATTGTTTTCAATTACAGATCTTAGCACTTCCGTCAGAACAAAACCGACAAGCTATAAAGCTATCATAGTTTAAATACGTACTACTAAAACAAAACCGATAAATAAGTTGGTCCATGAAAAACAACATCAGATTTATTCCAACCCACCAATTGAGTGTTCTATGCACTTGTCCAGAAACCATCACAGTATGTCAAAAACTTCACCAACTAGATGTGTACATTTACATATTTTATGGTAAACTTAACTTTTAGCTTTTTCGGCCGATGTTACAGCTACTAAATTACTATTTAAGATGCAGCCACTCTCATACTAAGTTATTTTAAGGCAAATATGTGGTAATGAGTATGAGTGGTAGTAATGAGTTATGAGGTGTAGTGCTTGTCAGTACAAACTAAGGCCGACTCTTCCTTAGAATTGGTCATTAATTGAAATGAATATGGGGACCAATGGTACTAAAGAGACTTCCGACCAATTCGGAGGTGATGGTCTGATATGAAACGATGGTGGGAATTGAAATCATCAGGTGATCACTGAGACTATCTGAGCCGCTTTAGACCCATATATCATCAAAACCTGACATGAAGCTGGATTACAGGACACGCCACGAGTGAGTTCTTCAACCAATGTACATCAGAAGAACTGGATTAAACAAAAACTCACAGGTAAGAAACGAAACCCGACAATTTCAGATGTTTAGTGTCTAATTACAAAGCCATAATTTGAAAGCGTTTAATGAATAACACTCACACACATGACAATACGCTTAAAGGGAACATATTATACAGAGATGCAAGGTGTGAGGTGTGAGATGAAGCTATGAGTCGATACAAGCAACCACAACCTCCCGCTATGAGAAGCGAGGAGTTCATGTCAGTAGCAGCAGTGACTGGTGACCACCTCTCTACAGGAGGCTCCACATACGTTGATGACAATGTTGCTGAAAATCACATGTCCTGACCCATGCTTACCTTAAACCTCTTGACAACAGTTCTACTATAATTCAACTATTCTTACCAAACTACTTTTATTAATAGCACTCACTAAATTAAGAACAGAATAAATGTTGGAATGAAGTGATATGGACTGACGGCAACAATATTTCAAGAATGATAAGCAAAAGTATATTGGTATTATTTTATTGAAGAAAGAAGCTGTTAGGCCAAATAGAGTTCTAAAAAAATAAACTCCTTCAGGAACACCATATCGACAAAAACTTATTATATATTTAAATGATTTTCAATTATTCTTTTTCTTCTTCTACTTAAGATGTAGACTTAAGGTGGCTGGAGAAGGGAATACCATCGCTAGGACAAAGGGATACAAAGTAGTTCCTTAGCAACCTAATGTTTACCTAATATTAGTAAATTTCAGATCTGTGGCATAGAAAGAAGTATTTCTCCACTTTGAATATTACTATAGTTACCAAAAGAAAATTTGGAATTTGAAGATATAAGCAACACGAACACTGAGGACTGGATGGCCAATCTGAAAATATTGCATTACAACAATGACAACATTTGGAGAATACAGCCAAAGACTTTGATACAGCTGCACCATCGTAGAGATGTCCAAGCAAACAGAGGAAGATTACCACACAGAGGTACGTGTTGACTTCACCACAGGGGAGAGGAAAAGGATATGGTGAAGAGGAGGGAGAAGAGAACTCCACGGATCGTCTCATCTGAAATTGTGTTAGTTTTAAGAACATTTTGTGTTAGTTTTAAGATTAGGGAACTTCATGTACAGTGTGTAGATTTAATAATTAAAAGTCCTGGGATTCCGCTATGGCAGATACCAGGGCCGGGTGGTTAGCCTGATTGTGCGTTTCATTTCAATTTTAAAAAAGACGGTAGTTGCAAGACGAAAACATACTTTAAATGGTTTAATCTTATTTGTCTTATGGGAAGGAGTACGGTATATACATTGACTGGGGTTACTTATTGAACGTGTTCTTAGAAAAACATATCCAAGAAATAAACTAAGTAGATTAAAACTAAGTTTTGAAATTTTACCGTAACAAAAGAGAATGTATGTAGCCTAAGTACCTCTGATTTAATATAATCTGAAATAAACTAAACCCTGAATACTCCGATTTTCTCAACATACTAATATTAATCCACATTCGAGACTCCGCTTCTTTCGAAGAATAAAACTAATTTTAGTGGGTTACCTCTCTGAAATACATTGATATTTGATACTCTTTGGGTACATGGTTTGGTTCCCTGAAAGAATTGCGAGAGAAAAGGGTGATTAAGAGCCGCTCTTGAGGTGAAAGGGACTCCAAGAATCCTTCGGGAAGAGCCCTGATTGATCCCCGGCGATGTTAGTTCAAGACATCTGCAGTAAAGAGTTTTCAGTTTACACCTAGAAGCATCGGTCCACCCGTTAGTAGGAGGCAACCAAAACTGTATGTGTATAAGCAGCAATTCGTACAAACTTGCCACCGAGAGTCAATTGCGTTCACCAACTTTAAAATGACTTGAAATACTTAATTTATACTTGTCCTCTTCATCGGATATTCGGATAGTCTGGGTCAATTTTAAGTAGAGGCAGCAATGACAAAAATTCGTTGCTGGTCAATAGGATCTACTGATTAAAGAGAATGTTCCTCACTCAGCTCCTGCAGAGAGTACAGCGGCTCCCTCACTGGACATTCTCTCTACCGGGTCTTGAAGGGCTTTAAGTTCAAACTGTGCATTTTCTCCGGGAGTGAATTACATATCCTCATGGCTGAGTGAGGATAGGATCTCTGGGTCAATTACTAAACCGACATCGAGAAAGGTCCAAATAAATGTTGATATAGCGCATGGAAAGTAAAACAACACGGTTCAGCTACACAATTCATCGCTAATTTTGTTGAATAGTATTTTTCCACTTCTTGGCATCAAAGTGTAGATTAATCTACGTTACGAAACGAAACAGTCCGAAAGTGCTAAAAAGGAATTTTGTTAGTTTTTAGTGCACATGCAGGTAATTGTCAGATAAATAGTTGTGTCGAATTTCTTTACTATCGGGTACCCCTTTGGGGGATTTTAGGCTATAAAACTGTAATTATATTATATAGTTTTAATGACGTATAACAAACGTCAACGTGTACGTTTTCGTAGTCAATATGTATACAATAAATTAGATAAACTCGTTTAGCCAAACCAATGTGGCGGTAAAAATATTTTTTACCACCACCTCGATCTGGCTGATTGGATTGTGTTTGTTTTTGTACACATTTAGCGTATATTTGCTATACTGAGTTTCATTGAAATAAGATCATAAATACAGTTTTGTAGCCTAAATTATCATTTTTGGGGGGGAAACCCCCCTAAAAGGCCATTGTGTAAATCAGCCCCCCACATTTGCCACGACAAGGGATTAGCCTCCAGTCCACCTCCTCCCCAAATGGTCCTGGATTTGTCTAAATCTCACAAACAGTAAAATTGTTTTGCTTAAGAAATGTTAAACATTTACAGAATGAAACCGAATCATTGACTTGACGTCTCAAGCAAACATTACTTTAAACAATTTTAAAACTCCACAACCAATGCACACGTTGAAAGGTTGTGAGGCCTTTCGTCAGCTATGCTGGCATCAACGGATAACACCTTACTTGTAATTTTTTTCAAAACTTCCTTGCTTGAATGACACTGGACGCAGATTAGCCACCACATACAGAAGCTCTGGATGTGATATCAAGGGGAGTAATCTGGGTGGTGGTGGGGGAGGGGGTGATAAAAACACAGCTCACAACAGCTGGTGCAGTCCTTGTGAACAGCTGTGACCCCTCCTCCCCCCTCCACAACACAACTACTTGCTCTCTGCAATAATAGTGTGATTTAACGCCAAAGAATCAATTTTCCAAACTAAACAGCTAAAAGTGTATCTACTTTACTGGTGTTAAGAAAACTTTTTAGTTTAAAACACATAGAAAAGCTCTATCCACATGTCATCCTAAAAATCTAGAATCTGGAGCTCATTAAAGCTTTATTACCGAGAATTGTTTTTTTAACTAGAGCAATAGTATTACTAGTGCTGCTTTTTTCTGTACGATTTAAACCCCATTTCCCTTGAATCTTGGTTACCATTTCACAAAGTTGTATAGCTTTGATTGGAAAACATGTTTTTTGTTGTAGACATCATAAAAAATTTAACTTGACAAACCAATAAGATGTCTAGAGTCCTGTAGGCTATATTCAATAAATCATTCCTGTATTTTTTCAGGATGCTCTAAAAAGTCTGTTTTTACCATTTCTCTAACATAACCCAAGACTGGGGTGAGGGTAAAACAGATTCAACTCGGAAATTTACCCACTCTGAGAATGCCTGGTCAAGATAAACTGCTGTGTAAAGCTAGACCCCTGTCATCCTTGACCAGAACTTGAATAGAGCACTTGCAAGCCTTTAATGTCCCGTGGTGGAATCTTACACCAATAAGCCTTATGTTAATTATTATAATATCAGAGTGAGATATTTGTAGAAATGGAAAGCTTTGTACAGTGATGTTGCAGTTTCTGTAAGATAAAAGTTTGCCTGTTTTGTCAAATTGTTGCCATTTTTATAGCCATGGTTTAGCACACTCTAAACTGCATCATAAAAAAACTTCAAAGATAATTACTTCAAATAGGCAATGAGGTTGCTTACTTTTCTGTATTCAACCTCTTCATCTCAATTCAACCGGACTAAAAATCAATTTGACCCCAAATACAGATAGACAAATACCCACCCAAAGGGAATTAAATCAAATAAAACCACTATTTTTCAAGGCAAAATTGTAAATTACTGTGTTGTTTTACAACCTGTAATGCACCAACAGTTACAAACCATGAATTCATTGGTCAAAACATAGGCAATAAAAGAAGAAATCAAATAAAATTTGGTTTATTGGAATGTCTTTTGAAATAACAACAGTATGTTTGGGTACAATTAAACATTTCTAAATTGAGAAGATTTAATACAAAAAAAGGTTTAGAACGACTAACTGAACAGTTACAGTCATGAGATTACAAGAGAAAGAACACAACTGAAATTCTCACTGTTATTGTAATGAAATCAAACCAAATTTATAATTAACCATATTACACTATAGAATGTTTTAAATCTTTACAAAAGCCTCATTTAAATTTTCTTTCATTGCTCAACTACCTGTTTATTATAAATTAGTGAACCTTCAAAGAAGAAATAACTGCAACTCAATTTGTAAGGTTCAATCAAATAGACTATAATCATACAATGGTCATCCAGAAAGTAACAGACATTTGTACATCACGGCTAAGTAAGACCCCCTACCCATCAGCCCAAGCTACCAAGAGATGAAGAATATGGGAACGTAACAATAGGCGATCTGCACTGGACGTCTGTTACTTTCTAGACGACCCTTGCATATTTTCTTACAAAATTAATAAAACACAACAATCATTAAATAGCACCAAGTTCTACAGGAGATCAACCCGTATCTGAAGTGTAGGGAGAGGAATCGTTATTGCTGTTGCCGTTATTGCTGTCACTTGATGAACTATTTGCCCTCTTCAACGTCTTCCGATCCGCACTAGTGATTGACAACTTTTCTTCTTCCTCTTCTTCTTCTTTCTCAGCTGAAAACGATAACCATATTGTCAATGATTAGTAGATCCCAGAACAGTAAATTTAGTGCTTTGTGTAATTCCTTTTGTGTTTTTTTATGGTTAAAATAACATTTAAACTATGGTTTCCTAGGAAAGCGGTGACCACTACGTTACAATGTAGCGACCACTGCAATGTAACGGTGACCAAACATTACAAATAATTCATCAATTGAATTTTTCAACCACCAAAAAGTTTTTTCAATGCACGGTAGACGGCGGTTTAGCAAGCCTCAAGTTAAATCCGGACGAGTCTAAATGTTGTTGTTAACAACATTCTTGGCCGGAGCCATTCAATTTCCAAGAGCCGTTTTACTTTGCAATGATTTCTACGACAGTGGCGGCTCGTCAGGTGAAGGGAGTGAAGGGTCACTTCACCTATGTTTTAGAAGGAAAAAATAAACTTTAATATTTAACTAATCCGTTTCCAAAGTCCGTGGGTTCGCATAATAATTATGCGAAATAACCTAACCTAGAGAAATAACCAATATATTTTGAATTGAATTGATTTTTCTGTCCACGTGTTAAGAATAAATATTTAAACATATTTTTCCCGTTAAATAGTAGAGTACAGCTGATTTGTCCTTCACCTTCCTCAAGGCTCACGAGCCGCCACTGTTCTACGAAAGCCTAACGTTTTATTTGTGCAAATATTTTTGTATCATTTTACTTTTAGACCCAAATGGCACCACAAGTAGAGTAATTAACTATTAAATTCTATAGAAATCTGTGACAAATTGCCTTTTAAATCCTCTTAAAACAAAGAAATGTCAACAAAAATTGCTGCAGATATGTTAACGCTTCAAACGTGATTGTTTCCATTCAACAAAACACTTCAAGTTTACGCATAACTGCACTCATGATGTACAATAGAGGAGAGACGTACATTACTGAACTATACATTCATTAATACAGTAAGAAAACTCAACGGTAATTGTACAAGTGATTTCTCTGTAAGCGGTACAGGACCGAACTGACCACAACAAAAAAAAAGACTAGCATAGTGCACATCAGTGGCGGCTCGTGAGCCTAGAGGAAGATAAAGGGCAAATCAGCTGTACTCCACTATTTAACAGGAAAAATATGTTTAAATATTTATTCTTAAAACGTGGACAGAAAATTCAAGATATATTGTTTATCGATTATATGAGTATTTCTCTAGGAAACTACGTAAATAATTGAAAACGTAGTCATTACATCTTGCAAGTTCTAGCAGGGAATAAAAAGTTAATGTTTATAATATTGCAAAAAATATTATGTTGAGTTGAACTACTACCGTACTAAGTGAAGCACTAACAACGTAGGTATGGAAATCGTTGCATAATATTGTTTTGTAGTATTGGATCAGTAAAAAAAACCTACAACTATTTAAAATTAGTTGTTAATTCTTTAACAATGTACATAATCAGGTCGTGTGATTGCAAAAGTAGGCCTAAAAATGAGCAGTTGCGCCGCGCGGGTCTAATGATAGCTGGACAACTGGTCTGCTGTCTGGCTACGCAAGTGACGGGCTTTGAATATACACTTCTAGCGTCACTCGTTGCTATAGCAACGGCTGCAACCCAGCCTCTTCCCTCGCCCCTCAGCGTCTCCCTACCATGTAGATAAGCGTCAAGTGAAGGCCCGAACAAAGCTCTTCACCTACAACGAAGGATTCCGGTCTTACACGAAGCAGCTAGTGGCAACCATACAGACATACTAACTTTCTGTGGTGACTATCGAGGCAATCCTCGATTGTTGCTGACGAGCTTGTATCGCACTCACTGTCGTCGTTGATATGTGATCCCACGGACTTTGGGAACGGATTGATTAAATGTTTAAGTTTAATTTTTCCCCTCTAAAACATGACCTCTAAAAGTGACCCTTCACTCCCTTCACCTGACGAGACGCCACTGGTGCACATGCCACCTGTTATTGTTTTTCAGTAAATACTATTTGACCTGTGGGAAAGAAAGTGTCTTATCACTGAGCTGATCTTCAGGAAATTCAGAGGGTGGATGTTTTGGTATGGTTTGAGACAAAGCGTCTTATAGGCTATGTTAGAAAAGAGGGTGGCAAATTTCACAAAATTGTAAGTTGATATAGCATACCTTGAGAGGGTTCCTCCACCAATGATAAGGTGTTATCATTTTTCTCAGATATGTTTGCATCTTGAAGAGACACTACCGTCTCAACCGACCGAGAATTCTTAGGCTTGTTAGCATTGGATTGGTTAGAAGTAGCTTCTTCATCTTCATCGATGGAATCGTTTTTAGCTTGAGCTATTGGACAACCAAGATTAGTTACGTTAAAATACAAATACACTTAGACACCCTAATACAACCTTCGATTCTATGCTGTTTAAACATTTATGTTCACAAAAAGGCTACATTTTCTAGCTTTTACAGAAGGATTTCATTAATCCGGCCCTAAATTCAGATTTGTAAATTCAAGATAATAAAAAGTGCATGACAAAGTCATCTTCAAAATATGTGCAATGCTACCGTGAGCATTTTCATACATCACTGTTGTAGTGTCGAATACAGTGCTAGACGCAAAAGGATTATTTTTAAAAAGATGAGTAACCCCGTGTGATTAGAGCATTTTTGGGAAAGTGCAAATTTCAAAGACCTTGATGTGTTTATAAATTTTAATTTTATAATTAGGTTGACCAAACGCCAATCAGATATTTCGGATTGTCCTTGAGAGGAATATTGAATTGTTAACTTTAGGTATGATTAAATGTAGGCTTTTTATTAGTCTACCTTAGTTCTTGGTATAATAATTTGACTATTTACTTAGATAATTTATAACAGTTGCTTATATCAAAGTCACTCTTTGAAACATGAAAATAAGCTAATTGAATTTATAATTTGTTAATAAAGTACTATAGAATGTTTGAGTTTTGTTACCGGTAAATGCTTGAGGATATTGCGTTGTCAACTTTCCCTTGATGGTCCTGATATGTTTGAAAATTGTGTCCAGGTCTTTACGCATTTCAGTCAACAACTGTGTGTGTTTCTTCAACTCTGTGCTGGCCACTTTGAACCGGTTCATTGACAGAGAGTTGCAGTTTGACAGCATTTCATTGGTTTTCTCAAACCTCTGAAGCCTGAAAAGGAAAACTTATAATATTATCTGAATCTAGAGGCGGTCTGGCCAGGTCAGTTGCTCAACGATCTCTGAGGGCCTGAGCTTTAGGAGCTCCGAAAGGGCCCTGATTTCTTTAAATTCAATATACAAAACTGAAGGAATTTCTTGGATGAAAACATTCAGCACTGGCCAAACAAGGGAGAGGTGTTTACTTAAACAGTGGAACAATTTATATTTATTTTTCATACTCTATTTCTTAAAATGTTCAATTGTATGAAACAATATTTGGATGAGAGAATGAAAATGAGTGAACTCTAGGCCTCAACTGTGTCAAAAGCGTATATGTTCATTTGTTTGTATGTGTAGACGACTACAGCATGCAAACAGCTTAACAGTTCCATGTGATTTTTAGAGTCATTAGCTATGAAAAAAAGAGACTAAGTTCAAATTGCTAAAATTCAGATCAAGTTATGGTTACAAAATAGTAGCCATTAGACGCAAACTAAGAAAGGACTTTAAAATGTGTTGTCTCTAAGAGAAAAAAAAGATCAGTAAGTTTGTTTAAAGATCGCTTTTTACTGACGTTCTGATATCTACATAAACAGGAATAAAAGTCCAGACCCTTATACATAATCCTAAGTTAGTGATTGCAGACAGATTGTCTCAATCCATGGAGCTTCATCGAGTATGGCCAAAACAGAGTACGGTATACCTCAAGGCTACACCCTACGCACATTCTGTTCTCTTTCTGGTTCTCGTCAATGACTATCGCATTAGCTGTAAGGGCCTTCTGTTCACAGACAAAACCAGTTATCTAAGCCAAGCAGACGACATGACTTCCTCGAACATCAATGCTGCTACCTGACTAGAAGAAGCCAAATTCTGGTATAAAATCAACTGCTTAAAGTTGAATAAAGACACGACGCAAACTCTGCTATGCAGTCTACTTCGACTTCTGATCAAAAAGGAGTTATTAAGCTGGTAAAATCTGCACTGACAAGAAGATAAACTAGGAAGGACCATCGAACAAATGACATCTGCAAAAAAAGTTTCAGCACTAACTACCTCCTTTGCGAACTTTCTAACTTAACTTGCCTACTCCTTTTTGCCATGACTAGGAACCTATTCGAGTATAAAGTTTGGCACATTATTAAGCACACCAATGATTATTTCACTTTTAATAATAAAAATGCTACATTTGTGTTGGGGTTGGGTGCGTTCTTCAAGGGAATATGTCTGCGAGCCACTGCCTGCTAAAGTCTTCAGTATTTTAAATTAAAACCTTTGTAGCCAATCTATTCCTGGAAAAATCGTTGTGTTGCATTCAGCTAGGGCTAGCGTATGACGTTGGGGCTGTAACCTCGTAAGCAATGTCTACTAAGTTATAATCCATCATAAACTAGCCTAAGCTTAATATTGAAAGAATTATAGATCTCTCTTTGGCTGATGGATACTTACATTTGCTTCTGTGCTCTAATCATCGACTCTACATCTTGTTGATCAACGATACCCGCCAAACCTTGAATAAACACTTCAGGAGCAGTGTAATTTTGGAAGCACTCAATACTTCCTAAATCACTTTCTGGAGTATGTTCAGCCATTTATACTTGGTCTTTACACTTTACTCGCCTAAATGTATCTTTCCTATCCAAATCATATGAACTAGAATAGCCTCGCGCCCAAGAAGTTGACGGTTGAGAATAGCCCAAAGTTACTCTACAAGACCATTAAATACTGGCTCTAAAATTAGATTGGTTTCAATACAATCTAACTATAACCGTTGATTAAAAATACAAAATCGAACGAAACTGTCGAGCCGTTAACCAGTTTTCATGGATAGAGAGTTGCTTTGATTTGTTTAGATGAGTGACAGTCGATAGAGGTTCGTTCTGTCACAAACAGGTGATTTTTGAGAAACGATCATTTTTTCTTTTGTTTCTTATCCATAAGAAAATTATTATCTGTGTTTTTACTGTATTCGGGACCTTCAGAGCTCTAATGCGCTGATTTCCTTTGAAACTAAAATAAATGTATAAATAATATATTACAGGGTAGTTAGTGAACACCTTGTTATGGATGATTCTGAGCTTATATGTATAGAGTTTGAATCGCAAAGAGACTGTACTAGGAGTCAGGTGAAAAAAGAACACATTGTGTATTCTAGAAGTTATGTTATAATCAGTTGTTATTGTGTAGGGTTTAAAATAAAGAACTAAAATATAACAAACAAACTCGGATTTTAATTTGTAGAGGTTTCTAAGCTCAAATTGTCTAGAAACTTTATTTTCATTTGTAATGAGACGGAGAGCCTTGCCCCCTAGTAGCTCACCTACGTTCAAATCCTGGGTGCGCACCTGCCCTAAACTATCACTACTAACACTAATATTTGCACCATTCTTTCATATACACAATTCAATCACTATTCCTACATTACTGATTATTTGCTTAGTTTATAATTTATTATATAGTAAAAATACGCTAGTACCAGAGGAATTATATACCATTATAGTCATAGTCGTGGCATGAACTTTGGACTACAGTATACTATTTACATGTCAATTTAGTACAAATGTAATGACTAATGTCACATTATAATTGGGCGTTTTGCCTGTAATGTAACATTGTTAATAAATAAATAAATAGTTTTGGACTTTAAATACCAAAGTAATAGGACTTAAGTCATTTTCTTAAGGTTTTCCGTATAGTATATATGGTATATTCGAAGGCAATGCCCGTGATTTAAGCTAGTTCCATAGATAACTATTTACCTGAATAGATAGTCACTATTATTTTTCTAATGAAAATATCTGTTTTTTTAAACCAATACTTACTATCCAGCTGATACTTATGCTTCTGCTATTTTCTCTGACAGGAGGAGTTTTTCCATGGATTGGACAGGTCTTCTAGCCCCTTCTTCCGTGATCTGTCAAGACTTAGGTTTCTGTCGTAATTTGTATTAATATGGAAGTAAAAAGTAAACAATTGCACATTATATCACACTTTCAAGTATCTGACTTAAGTTTTAATATCATCAAATTTATTTTTCAAATTCACGACTAACTATTGGAGTATTACTTACGTAAGTCATGATCATTTTGTTAGTCTAGTCTACTGGAATTTTAATTTACTAGGAGGAAAAGAGGTAGTCACGTTAGTAATGCAATGTTTTGGGTCGTAGTCACTATTTTTGTGATTTTAATTGTACCAAAGAAAAACACCATTCTGCTGAAGCTATTGTTTCCAGTCAGACTTCGTCAGTAGGCCTACCCATTTTTTCAACACCTAATTTTAAATGCCTTGAGATAATTAGGTTGCTTTAATCAACTATTATTGTGTGCTCATCTTAAATTATGGCTGTTTCCCCTAAAACTTTGCCTATTAATTTTATCTGGTTGGCTAATTATTTGTAGTTGACAGTACGACTGTTGCTGTTATTTCCAATAAATTACAGCTGAAAACTACTGTTCAGTGATTTATTCAACATTTTTGAATTGGTAAGTACTCTGATTTTCAGAAACAAAAAGAGGATTTTGGTGATGATGAGATCAAAGAGTGGCGTTTGCTGGTACTCTTTAAACTCTCCCGTCGGCTTTCAGGAGACAGTTCTTTCCCCAGGCAATCAGACAGGCTCTTTTGAATTTGGAGCTTTAAGCAACTTCACTTCAAACTTCACAAATTAGAATGACTCGGTGTAATACTCGGCCTAGGCATTGGGCCTACTTCAGAAGCACAGGCCATACTGAGGATCTCTGAAGCACTCGTCAGCAATGTGCTTATTGTTCAGAAATAAAGCTATGATTATACACTCTAGGTTGTATGAAGTTTCTTCCTTGATCATTTCCTTTCTCCTTCAGGATGAGAAAGGATGCCGGAAGGAGTATGACCCCAAAGCAGTATCCAATAGACTAAGTGGCTGTAGAAGAGTGATTGTAGAATTTCATATATTGTAATTTGAGCCAAAATAATGCTTCAATCATAAATGATGGCATTTAAAATTATAAATGTTCAGAAATAGTGTTGATAACTATTTAGTTACAGTATAAGATATAGTGTACTTTTTTTGTCATTTAGTTTAAAATTCCCAAGTTACCGCTCTTTTATTTATTTTATGTTTTAGAACGAGAAAATGACAGAAGAAACATCCAACCTTGACTTGTTTCATTTGACACGAGTAGCATCTGCAAACAAAATTTGTTTATCAGCCTTCAACAGTCTTCAATCTCACCAAACATTGGCAGTCATATTGGAGTAAGTACCAGGTTTTATTTTAAGTATCAACTACATTTTTTAAATTGTAGAAACTAGCTATTCATAAACTCTGGGAGTTTTAATTGTAAATAAATTAAGGGATTCATTTTATGTTGACGTGAGTTGTTCTGAAAATCATTGTGCAATAAGACACGCTTGAAATAAAGGCATTTTTGTTTATTTATTCATAAATGAACTGACAAAAAGAAACAGGTGGTGCCATTCATTTGAAACATAAAACTAATCTGAAAAGTTCAAAATTTGGAGTAGGTACTAAGATGCTCAAGGAACCTTCATTACCCATTAATGAAGACAAATTTCAACTTATTAGTTCAGAATGAACCTGGATCTTGACAAAATTCCCTGTGTATAATCATTACCGTAGTGTTAACAACTAAAAATATTTTACAATTTTTCTTCACCTTTGTTTGAAGATTGTCATTGACGATGGGAGAATTTTAGATTTTGAAATGTCATCGCAGACATTTTCCATAGTTTGTGAACAAAAAGAACACCTATGTATGGTTTGAGTATGATTTTTTAAATTCTGGGATTTTTTGTCTATTTATATTATTATACCACCTGTATGTTTTTGTCAATGTAATTAACATAACATTTTACTGCCTGAAAACAAAACATTTTTGTGTTGACAAAAAATAATGTAACAGACAATAAAAAACAACAAAAGGAACTAATTCACCGAAGTAAAACCACTGTTAACAAATAAGGACTAATTTATACTAGTATTATAGGGCTTAATTATTCAAAGGCGCCAGAAGAATTCAGAAATTCATCTATAGTGCAGTATGCTTTATTAACCGGAAATTCTTTTAGTAGGCTAAGTTTTAAAAATTAACGTTTGTTTTTAGTCTTATGAATAACTAATATTTTGTTGTCAGTTTGATAACCTTAAATCCTCATGCATGAAAGCTTTGCTTTTGAAAGACCTAAGAAAAAAAAATCGATTTATTTAAAGGTTGTTTTTATAGCTTACAAATAAGAAGAAGAGCTTCAGAATGAATAGCTACTAAAACTTTAACATATTTAAACGTTGAGAAATATGGCTGAACAAATTACCGAACTTTTAAATAATGCTTTACGTTTATTTTGGTTTTAAACTCCGTCATTCACAGTTGTTGTTCTATTGCAGATGTGGAGATATTTTACTATATTCAAATCAACCCTCGAGCACCAATGCTGCTATCAGATGTATTCCTTGGTTGGAAGATCCTCAAAAGCGTATAGAAGCAATAACCTTTGACCCGACCTCCGGATACTGGCTTTTAGTGGTTTGTAAGTATTTTTTAATAACTACTAATTTAAAAAAGTTTCATTTAATTTTAAAGCAAGAGTGCTTTCCCCGGTTAAGGTCCTCATCATCAGTTGTAAGTAAGCTTGTAGACTCCAACTTGTTGTAAGTTTTGAACCTAGCTTACTTTGTCATTTATTAGACCTTTTGGAGAATGGAGGCTGAACAACTTTAGAGAGATAATTTTGTCAAATGACAAAAAAGGAATAGGTTATCCATGTATCTGTACTGAAAAAAACCTTATTTATTTTACTTTAACTAGTAGTTACCTTTTGGTAGTTCAGTAGAATTCTATATATTCAGGTACGTTTTGGGAGTTGACAGAAGTTTATAACAGAGTTAGAAGAGTTCTTTAAAATAGTTTTTAGATTATCTTGTAAATGGAATAGCAAAGCATAAATTTGACCTAATGAAATAACCTAATGCAGCAGAAAAATATTTTGATTCTGATTTTTACCCAAATCTCTAAGCGAACAGAACAAACCAACTAAGCTTGGTTTGGCATGACATTTTTGGTTTGAAAGTAACTTGAGAATATTTAGTCTCAGGGAATCTTCATTTTTGAAAATTTAAAAGTGAACAGAATAAAACCGATAAAGAAATAAATCTTTATATGAGGGAAAAATCGTATACAGAGCTTTCTTTACTCTTAACACTTTCTTAGCGTCACTTGCCTCAGAGCACTTAGCAATTTTCACAAAAACATTTGCGATTTCTGTGCTTTAACATCTTGATTGCAGTGACCTTGTTAACCTTACAAATAATAAGTTAATTTAATACAATTTGGCAACTACTTCTTGTTTTAAGACGTGTACATAACTAGGCCTACCAACTTTATATTTTTAAATAGTTTTAGAACAAAAAATTAAATTGTTTGCAGGCCACGACAGCTCGATACACCTGGTTCCGACTCAGTCCTCTTGTCACCTAGAATACTCGGAGCAGGAATGGCCGCTGGACGACATCACAACTCTGCCGCACCTCTGCGGTCTCAGCAAGGTGTACGACTTCTGTCCGTCAGCTGTTGCCTGGTGGGACCGAGTTGTGGCAGACAACCGTTGCCAGTAAGTCCGATGAGTGCAATACAAATACTAATTCATTAAATTTGAGGCTACCATTAAACTAACAAGAACAAGTCTACGGGTATTAATATGAACAATAACCTACTTATGCTGTGTACAGATCCATCGTGATCCTGGGAGGTAGGCGAGGCGAGATCGTGTTTGCCAACCTGCGAACCGGTTGTGTTGTCGGCCACACATCTGTAGACGGTGTTGTCACTAGCATCCAAGTTTGCAAGGACGACACCCTCCTCGACTGCCCTCCTGTTTTCCTTCTGGTAAGTACAAGCGGATTCAAGCCAAGTAATGTTATCTGTCGTACATTTTAAGGATAAATGTATCTGGTATTGTTCTTTCTTACATGATTACTGTCATACTAGAGTTGACTAATATGATACATGTTTTCCTTCAGATTTCCAATGAGAATAACGTTCAATGGAAGCTGGTGCTTGAGGACAGAGAAACCGGTTACTTTTGGCCTCTCCCTTCAGACCAATCACGTGCAGAGTCAACCGCTTCTTTAATCAGGTACAGTATCCCATTTTTCAACACCTTGAGCAAAAAATAAGTTATTAATTCTTACAATTGTTAAACAGCTTATAACTTGTGTTAATATAATTGTTTGCTTTAGTTTATGTTTTTAAGAATCGACTCAATTCAAAATCGTCTAAATTAAAAAACAATCTTGCTATCAAAAAGAAATTATAGAAAGGAGATCAGGCTCTCCTGGATAAAGTAGAAACACATAAGAGAACACAAGCTGTCAAATTTTTAGCCTTACTAGGGCCTTAAAACAATACAATTAAACAATTTCAAACAAATTCAAGAAAACACACTTTTAAAGTCACAGTAGTTCCCCATATGTGTTATAATTTATAATCAATGTTGACAATTCCATGATTCCAAAAATTGTATATAATTGTTTCATACGTTCCGAGAGGAATACTTATTTTCATTGCACCTGGCATTAGTGTGAACATCTATTACGCTTGTAAAGTAGCATTTAAAAGGATTTTTTTGTAAACTAGTTATTTTAACTTAGTTACTTTAATTTGTTGATATCGAAAAAGAGTTTTGTTTTATAGACCAGGTTAGCAAGACTTTTCAATAAATCAGATGTTAATTTGGCAATGTTTTCCGTAACCTTTAGGCTAAAATTAATGATTTATGATAAAATGTTTTAGAAAACGCAGTATAATTAAAAAGGTTGTGTAATTTTTAGTGGCTTAGGGCCTGAAGATTCCGTAGGAGGGCGATCTTCTTTGACAAGTTTCCCTCTGGCCAGAGCTCGCCTGCAAGGGCTCAAACAACTTTCAGTGGAAAAACTGGCAACACTGCGCCAGAAGCTGTCCGAAACCAGAAGCAGGGGCATGGGAAATGTTCCAAACAAACGTAGAGGTAATCTAATCACTTACGTAAAAACCTGTGGCTCATAGGTAGGCTTCTGCAATCGTCACTGATAATAATGCTAACAATGTCTTTTGGGTTTGGTTGAAATATTTTTTTATTTAAATTCGCTTTGTTTAACAAATTTGAACAATTTTGTAGCACAAGAATAAAAAAAGAAATTCATATGTAAAAACAGTACTTGAGTGATACAAAACAAAAGAAAATCATTTCAGGTCAACTTACATAACTTCCTTGTTTCTCTGATGTCAGTTAAAAAAATAGAGCACAATGACAATGAAATGACATAAAAATGGGTGTCTACATAATTACCGAAGTATACGTACACTGTATGCAAGTTGCTGATGTTTTGGCTACATTGCAGTCACCCATCTTCAGGGTGAGTCTGCAATACTAGTGTAGTTTGTACGACTTGCAAAACGTCGTCAGAACATAGTGTACATGTGACACCATTGAATCTGGACCTAGTTAGTGTTAGTATAAAAACCATTGTTTCATTCAATTTGATATGTGTATAAAATATAAAGTTTTGCTTTTGAGTACTTATACTTTAGAATTCTCCAAATCTCGAAAGGCAATATTCATCCAAGTTTGGCTGCAAACAAAATGTATCCTTTTTGTTCTGTTTATTGTTTAAATTGTTCACTTACATACGTTTCACGGCACAGGAAGTAGTAGCAGCGAAGAGTCCCTCTCTCGTCAACGATCATCAGTCTCCTCTGACAGTGAGTCCTTTAGCGGAGCGAGTTCTGTCCCTCGTCTCGACATGATGAACGATTCCGCTCTCTCTCTCCAAACGGCTCGTGGAAAACCACTTATAGTTGGTCACTACGCTCCAGCTCACATTGTAACGGTAAATCATATTTTATTTCATCGATTGTATTTTGTAAGAGATGGACTCTTAACAATTTCACAGGTGATTTAAACATCTTTTAATATTTTCAAAGTAGTTTTATAGTAGAAATTGATTTATTATAGGTCAATAGAAACGTTAATACATTTATTATCCAACTGTGAGCTGATATATTCTTAAATCAGTAGCAGTTACTAACACGCTCCCATGATAATGAAACATATGTTTGGCAGGTGTACGGTGTGGGGTTGAACATGAGTCCAATATCGATCCATCGTCTGCCAGGACCTTGCCATCACATTCGCCTGACGGATTGGCTCATCTATGCCTCCAACCTCGGCCGTCGTCAGCTGTCCATCATCTCCTACCGGATGAGTCAGTGCCGCAGTGATGGTGACAAGCAGATACTCAACAGTGTGAGTCCTGTTCCTTGTTTTACGAAGACAAATCAATCTGTAACTACCACTTGATCTGACAGGCGCCAGAATATCTTCATAGTTGATTGACTCAATTTGATTTTTGGAAGCAAAAACTGTGAACCTATTGAAGCTAATTACAGTGTTTTTACAGGAAATCAACCCAGATTCACTTCTGCAGACATTTTCTTTTGAAGACGGAGAAGAAATTCAAGCCCTTTATCGGATAACACCTAGTATAAAGGTATGTTGTTTTAAAAAAAAAACATGTGAAACAAATATGTATTGTAGTGTGAATTTGGTCAAAACTGTTAATTAATTTTAGTTCTATACATTCATCTTTAAATAAAAAAAGTATACAGGCGAGAATGAAATTTACAAATTTTACATCCGAGTGGTAAAATCACATTTCCCAAGGGCTTGATGTATCTAAAATTGAAAGGTACATCAACTGCTTTTATGCCAATGGAAGTTTCCTTCAAGGTCACTTGGACTACTAAAATAAAATATTAAAGTCAATGTCATCTTGATACCATTATTTATTTTTTAACCAAAATTCAAGTGATTTCAAAATTGGCTCTGTGTTTTGAAGGAGCAAAGTGGCAAGATGACGGTGAAGAACGAGAATGAAGTGATCCGCAAGAAGGTGTGTCACAGAGGCAACAACAAGGGACATGGTCTGGCCGAGCAGTCCCCTGGACCAGTGCGCCGTGGTCACCAACCGAGCTGTCTACAAGATTGTCATGAAGTGAGTTACAGTTACACTGTGTCTCAATCTCACGATTTCAGTTGATTTCAATCAGAAACGGTGGAGTTGGAGCAGTTGTTATGCTTTGAATCGTGTTTATTGATGAACAGAGGTGTAGTTTTTCACAGAATATTTGGTCATCCATCTTTGGCATGGTAAAAATGACATTCAAAGAAAGATTTAAAAATATTGTGTATCGTAGTTAATAGTTATGATGTATGTAAGCTATGTTATACAGTAAAACTGGACTTTCTTACTTTGTGTCACTTTACTAACTGATTAAGCAGTATTTAGTGGTCATTCAATTCTGTTTTTTTTTAAATCCTATATATACTGGTTAGTTTGACATCCTTTTGGTTCACAAATCGTCAAACTATCATGTTTCTACTGTCCATTTTTTATAGATATTTAAATCACAATTTATTTGAATCTGACAAGTAACAGTGAATTGTCAATACTTCAGGAAAACACCGAGAGAAGTGGTGTTTGCGTGTGTGATGAACCCTAACCAGCTGGAGAAGGCAGAGAGGATGTGTCACATGTTCGGACTGGACCTGCAGCAGCTGTTGGAGTCAGCCGCTGAGAAACAGCTGGAGACTGGACACCTGGACAGTGCTCTGCAGTTGTACAAACTGGCCAGGGTAAATATTTTATTTTAGTATTCAAACTGTTATAATTATGTCACATTTGGTTTTATTTTCAATATGAAAATGTTATTTAAACTTAACAACAACAAACAGGTACAATGGGTATAGCATACAGAAATCTTGGGGTAACGGAGAATTATACAGGAGTTTTTGATATCCGAGAAAAATAGGAAGTTACGTGAGAATTTAGTGTTTAAATTGGGAAGTTTTGTAAATGGTCGTCACAAAAGTTGCGATTTTGTCTTGAATGCTAATCAGTCTTGAAATTGGCACAAATGGTAGTGAATGTAGTGATATTGTCACGCTAACGAAAGCTGTGATTTTGTTGCAAACAGCATCAAAAGCAGTCACTTCACCACAGACAATGACGGTATAAAAGAGATCGCTGCCGTCTTCTGCAAACAACATTTTACTTACCAAACCTGGGTGGGAGTAACCATGACTATTGCTTCTTGTGGTTTTGAAGCGGTATTAACTATTGGGCTCCTTGCTGTAGTCTTGACTACCAAAAGGTTATCTAAGGATCAAAAACCTAACTCAGCCCAATCCTAGCTGAGAAAGCCTACGGTTTCAGTGTCGTCCAGTGAAGAGTGTGCTGCACATGGCAAGTGCTGGGTTCACTGGGCATCTGCTGCAGATGACTACAGGTCTGCTTCAGTCCACTCAACTCTCGCAGACCGAGAGTCTCCACCTTGCCAACCTCAGTATACTCACCTTCACCGAGCAGAGTCTCCGGGCGAAGGGATCACAAGCGGTCTTGACACAATTCAGGTAACTTGTCAAGTTGTCATCTAAGATACAATGTACTCTAACCCCAGTGTTGTTTGTTAACGGGTTAGTTCTAAACTTCGGTTTGTAGGTAACTGGAAAATTAGGGTCATCATTGGGTAAATGTTTGTGCCATCCCTCACCGATTTGGTAAGAAAAACTATTTTATGCTTAAATAGAAATATCAAACTGTGTTTAAAAGTATAAAATTTTAGGGAAGACTCTAGAACTAATCTGCCCATGTCATTGAGAATTAATTGCGTTCTTGTTTGAATATTGCAAAGTCGAAGAGCTTTGTTGAGATTTGTTTATCGTGAATTTAAAGTCAAAAGCATTTACTAATTTTACAAGTACCAAGTGTATGAAAGCATGCGAGGCAAATAAAAAAAAGCATTATTTATGGTCAATCCCCCCGGTTATTAAATCAAACATTTCACTTTCAAGTAACAATGTATTAGTATTTAGATCTTAATTTGTATAAACGCTAAAAAGCAAATTTATTACTAAAGAAATTTGAAGACAAAATGTTTGGACTGAACCGGGATTTGAACCGGGTCTCCGCTTGCCGGGCGGTTATGCTAAACCACTACACCATCCGGCCCAACTATTTCTGCCTTCAAATTTATGTATTAGTATTTAGGTATACTAAATATTTAATCAACACATAAAAGAAACTATATAACCTAATTTCAACAATCATTATAAATTTAGTTGCTGTTTAGTTGTTGAACTAAATAGTACATTTTTAGTTCAAATGGTTCAAAATTTAATTAAATACAGTTTAATGTATTTTTTATCACCAAATTTAAAATGGTTTACTTATTACTCTCACTTACCATGAATGTTAACATTGTTATGGATGGTTGACAGGAACTTCCTGCGGGACAACCACCACTACGACGAAGTGCTGGCGGTGAGCGTGGTGGGGCAGAGTGGACTGTGCTCGGTGCTGGAGTATCTGTGTGATGAGCGAGGTCTGGCCGCCCAGGTGCTGGAGGTGTTGGCGCGAGTCATCAACTGTCAACACACTCCGTCACTCAACTGCGAGTGTGAGTTACTTCTGTTTCCATCGTTTCACAACAGAAATCGCGCTTGTCTGTACTGTAAAACTACTGTTGTTGCAGCTGTTGGAAATCTACGGATTTAGTTTAACTTTTAAAATCTTGTTTCATTTCCATAATTTCTGCGTAGGCTAGACATCGAATAATTACGAGCCTAATAGGCAAGAGATTACTGCAATGATGAGAAATTCTAAACATTTTAAAATGTAATTGTCTCTTGACAGGTTATTATAAAGACACATAAGTGCTTTTTAGCTTTTGAGTTTAATTGTCAATAAATAATACTTTATAATAATTTCATACCAAACTATATAATGCATACTTTTCATCAAATACCACCAACATAAGTCACAACTCTGGATAGGGGGTTTTAAAAAGTGTTTTGTTGTCTGCAACCTTTATTCATAAGCTAAGTTTAGCAATATAGTCTAGCCTTGCCCTACCCATCAATTGAGGGAGGACAGCTATAACCTAGTTCTCAACGTGTCCAAACTTCATAATTAGGTTGAGATATTTCAACTTCACTGTCGAGTACGACCTTCAGTCACTGATTGTTTAGACGTGGTGTGAACCGGAAGAACTAGATTATAGTTGTGACACCGACCGCGAAAGCCTAAGAGCTAAGTTTAGGGAGGACAGGTTTATTTGGCCAATTATTGGAATTGTGTCGCCATCAAATTTCAGCGGTTACAACCAAATGTCAAACTATTCATGTTTTGTTCACTTTTCATGATTACTATTCCCAACTCTGATCCATGTTTCAGTGTGTGACGGGTTCTGGGAGTGCATGAGCAACGAGAGTCTGAGCCAGGCTCTGGTGGTGAATCCGGACATTGCAAAGCTCCACAACAGCTTTGTTCAGTCTAGGCTGCGGGGTTTCAACCAGACTCTACTGCAGGTACATCGGCCTTAGTCTAGATGTAGTGGCACAGATTTACTCTTAATTGTAGCAGTTGCTTGTTACAGTTGCTATTAATAATTTAATATTTAGAAATTACTTCAACAAAGTAGCTACCGAGACTAAGTCTAAGACCACTGAAATAAATAAAGGGGTCCCACAAGGATCCGTGCTTGGACCAGTCCTGTTCTTACTCCTCACAAATGACATACCACCAGACTAAAGGGGCCTATATTACACACTTCTCTACAACCACTTGCGGAAATCCTGAATAATAAAACTCTGTCACAGTTCAAGAATAACTCGTTAACTTGAAGAAAGATGGTTCTACTCTGAAAAAAATGCATGTTTCCATAAATAATTTTATATAAATTCATTACATATGTAATATTTTTCTAGATATCAATTTGACACTATACTCCACTACAAATATTTCATGACAATGTTTCTGATTTCAAAGCAAACTTTGTTATTTTTTACCAATGAACTCTGACCTTATCCAGTCAAATAATTTTCTCATTAACACTTGATGTATTTTCAGCGGTTTGCCAACCTCTACGATCCTTCTCAACCTGCAACACGAGCAGCTTTGAAGAAACTTATGTTGGGAAGTTCAAACGAAACCAATGGTGGAAACAATGACGAGGTGAGTTTCTACTTTGTAAATTTTTAGCTGAATGAAATGAAACATGGCTTTATTTAGGCAAAGTTAGGATGAGCAAGTCCTCTCTTACACTTAACCTGCTGCTGTTACAGTCTGATTCAAATGTGTTTTTGCAATACTGAGTGTTGAAACCTCAATACTTGGGTTACAAGAGGGTTTGAAATGACCCTGTTTACTGGTCACACAGGTTGAAGTGGTGTTTCCGCTGAGTGAGTGGGTGGCAGGGTACTTACTGGTGTGTTTGTACCTGAGTCACGCTCGGAGTCAAGCGGAGGGTGTGTGCTACAGTCCAGACCTCATGGTTGACCAGGCGCCCCTGCCAGAAACAGACAACTCGGACAACTCAACACTCAAGGTAAGGGTAAACCAGTTCATATTAAAACTACACTCAATCGTCACAACACGAGTTATTTATAGTTAAACATTTTCTACAAGTACCAAGCCCAAAATGTGTCTATGAAGTTGTACTACATATACCCAGACACATGTTGATAACGTCTATGTTTTCAGGAGGTGGTTTCATGTCCGCCAAACCTTGTTAGTGGAGGCTACACTCACGTTGGACTTGTCAGGAATGGTCAACTTTATACTTGGGGCTACACTGCTAGTGGCTGTCTAGGTACGTCTTAGCATCTTCAAAGATGTATACAATAAATATTGGTTATTAACTTAATTTAGAATATAACCGTCGAACAGTTAAAGCTGAATATAGAAAAGAACCAGATTTGTTAGTGTTATTATTTTGAAAAATTTTCAAGTATGTTAATTGTTCTGTTGATTATTTAATTTCTGAGGCTTTAACTGCAATAAACACGAAAACAAAACAAAAACTACACTTTTAGGATTTTTTGATAGGTTTTACTGCCATTCCTGAATAATCTTTGTTGAAAGTCCAGTGTCTGTGTTATAGGTGTCGGTCCCACACTGAGTCAAACAATGCAGCCGTCGACAGTGCCTCTGTTCCCTGCTCTCGGAGTGCAGGTGACCAGCGTCGCTTGCGGCAAACTGCACACTCTCGCTCTCACCACTAACGGAGTAAAGTCGCATTCATGTTTGTGCAATACTTTAAATGCTGGATACACACCGGAAGTGCCCTTTTGGTAGGGTGTTTCCCCCTTAAAATGGGCCTTTATACTATAAAAACTGTACTTATAGTCCAATTCCAATTAAACTTTGTTTTAACGTTTATGTTACCATACCCAACATGTGTGCCAAAAATTTAAAAAATCCAATCAACCAAACCAAGATGGCGGTGAAAAACGATAGCTATGGATTTATAGCATAAAACCCATTTTTAGGGAGAAACAAGCCCTTTCCAAAAAAAATCATTTCCGGTGGACAGATTTTACTGGTTAATGAATTTTACAGAGCGATTTACAAGAGGAATTTGTACCAAATTTTGTGAAAATCTGACAAAAAATTCAACTGTTAGAGTGGTCACACTTGTGTGTATATTTAGGATATAAAGTTTTTCCATTTGACTCAGGAGGTGTTGGTCAGCTCAAAACTGCAAACTGCTTTGTTCTACAAGCCGATAAAATGAATAGCTCTATTTCCTATAAATGTTGGTAAAAGGTGCTAGAGGAGTGCTTGTAAAATATGCTTCTAAACACTAAACTCTAGCTTGGTTGCAACTCCAAAGCACCTTAATGGCAAAATATGTGGATCTATCCTAAACCAGTTTTTTTTACCAAAACTATTACATGTAAACACTATACTCACATTACTTATACTGTGTTTTCACATGATATATTTTGCACTCAGGTGTACGCTTGGGGATCCTCCAGGTACGGACAACTGGGGACAGGCAAGACGGGTCAGAGTCCTGAGCCACGCCTCGTGGAGGCACTGTTTGAAGAGAACGTAGTGTCAGTTGTTGCCGGCCAGTACCACTCTCTAGCACTTACTGCAAAGGGCAGGTCAGTAGTATTTGTTCAAAGTGTAAAGTTCCTGCAAATAGCTAAAAATGTAATTTGTATTTTGTAGGTAGTTAAATGATTTAAGAAAATGCACCTCGAGCAGAAATAACTGGAGAAAGGTATTTGCAATTAAATACGGTTGTAAGCTGTTTGAAAACAGAAGTAGGAATAGTACGAATAGAGTATAGCAACTTTAGAATATCACTAATTGCCCAGGTCTCAAGAGAACAAGGCTTATTTTGATTTTTCTAACACATAGCCACCAGAGTTTTAAACTTTGCACATTTCTAAACAGTGAAAAATGTTTTAATTCTCAAACCAAAGTTAATGTCTGACTTATGAATGGTGTGTGCAGAGTATATAGCTGGGGGTGGGGAGTGCACGGTCAACTCGGTCCACGGAAATGTGGAGGATTGCTGCTTCCCTACACCTATCAAGGCTCTGGATTCTGAGGTACATATATTCTAAAGTGTATGAATCACACATTATTCTGAGTTTGTATATTTGGTATAAACATCCAAACTTAAAATAATTGTCCTCGGACAATTTTGTCTCGGAAAATGGGCTAAAATCAGTAGGATTAGCGTTAATTTTTACTGTCTAAATTATTTGCAGCTTTTTCCTACACGTAAACATTTAATTTAAACAACATTCTGTTACACACTCAGATATTTAATGTAACAAATGTTAATAAAAAACGAAAACTGAAGAAAATATAAGCTTTGGTACCAAACTTTTGTGCCACACAAAAACTTTCTTAACCATTTCTCTGTAAAAAAAACTGTCAAGAATCTTGTTCTTAAAATATTGTTTTAACTTTTAAGAAAAGCAACTTTAGTGGAGTCACTTTATCTACTCCTGCTCAGTACAACCTTCCAACTTCAGCATGTGTGATAACATTGTGGTGGGTTGCAGGTGATAGTGTCTTGCAGCGGCGGGCACGCATACACTCTCATGCTCAGTGCGTCCGGGCGAGTTTGGGCGTGCGGCTCCAGTGTGTTCGACCAGCTTCGGCACCGGCTCTAACCTCAAGTCTAGCCGGCCCGTCCAAGTCTTTGGTCTACCTGAGAAAATCATCTCCATCTCTACAAGCTACTTTCACAATGTAAGCTTTAACAAAATATAAGATATAATTATTAAAATATAATTACAAGGAGGTCAATAAAGAGTGATATTTTTATTTGACAAGCGCTTTCGACAGCAATGCTGTCATCATCAGGCAATCTTGTTACATGAAAATTAAAATAACCAAAAAACATTATTGGCCTTCTTGTAATTTAAATATTTTGTTAAGTATTGCTAATAATCTCCATTTCAAGAAATTAATGTAAGCTTTGTTTAAAAAATGTTGAAAATAATTATATGTTGTATAGTCCAATTCATTGGTATTAATCAACTTAAAGTCCCTGGATAAAGGGAAAAAACTGATTTATGCTTTTTATCACTATACAGTAATCCTAAATAATAAGTCATTGGCAAGATGGTTTGAAGAGTTAGTAATGGCGAAATGCACACATATTTTTTTACTCAGAGGAATCATACAAGAAACGAATAAAGTTAAGAAATATTGATTGTTTTCTGTCCCCAGCTGGCCTTGGCAGCTTCAAACCGGCTGTACACGTGGGGGTCAAGCCCGCAAGTCCTGAGGTTGCAAGCACAAGCCCAGAAGAAAGCCAGGTTCCAGATGCAGCAACAGCAACAACAACAAGCGGCCTTGGCGAAGGAGAGGGAAGCTGAGCTTGACACGGATATGTGTGGCGACCCCGGCGACCTGGAGCTCACCAAGACCAAGAAGCCGTCACGCTTTGCCTCTGAGATGGTGGTCAGCCCGAGCACTGAGTTCAAGGGACTGCCGACTGGTAGAGCTGCGTACGAGGCTAACACCACAACCAATGTATGATAATTGATAATTTATTTATGTAAAATTAATTTTCATTTAAATCTAAGGTGTTTTTTTCTAACAAATTAAGAATAAAATTTTACTTGATCCATTCTCAAGTCTAATGATTTCTTTTTTTAATGGGTAATTTATAAAGTAAAAAAGAAGTAAGAAGTGATTTACATGACTTTGTGCCAGCAGGCGACTCCTGTAACAACAGCTGCAGCGGGAGTGTTGGCAGGGATTGACGATGGACTGTCTCACCTCAGTCCTACCCTAGTCGACACCTCGCATGTGGAAGGCAGGATCACTAAGGTACACAGCTACCCTCAGTAGAATATTTGACGTGTCAAATTAATTGGGGTATAAAGTATGTTGTATCAAAGCCCCAAATGTTCCCAACCCTAGCCTGCCTACTACCTAGGCCTAACTTAAAAGTTGCTAGCCTAAAGTAAAGAATCAGCTTTTATTAAGTTAATAATTACAAATACCTTTTAGTTGTGCATTATGTAATTGTCATTTTTCATATTGCACCATATTATTTGTTGTACTTTTTTCCAAATTATCGTTACTTATTTTATACTGCTCACAGATTATTTTGATGTTGTTTATCAGGTTATTGGAACCAATTGGTTAATGGAGCCTTTTGGTGTAAATTACCAAATTAAAAAAAACACGCTTGATATGCTGGGATTCTTCTGGAATAAACTTTAACCTTAGTCTCCACTTGTAGATGACCCTTTCTTGTCGGTGTAGGAACCGACCCAATTTGACAGGCCTTTGGCTAAAGTGATCATTGAGAAATCTAGTAATACTGAAGATTACTTAAGGTGATTCTACCTTGCTCAGCTAGCAGAACAAAATATTTTTTTGTTTTATTTTATTTTATTATGATATTTAAGGTTGAAATGTCTCCCTGAAGGTTTCCCTGTAACTTGACTATTTATGTCTTTACAACGTGTGAACAGCATGTTACTTGTTTCTCCAGTTCATCTGACTGAGCACTGAGCATGTGTTACAGATGAGTTGTGGCTGTCATCACTCGGCACTGCTCACGGACGCTGGTCAGATCTACACTTGGGGTCGCAACTTGGACGCTCAACTCGGCAACGGAGCTCGCACAAAGGAGGCTCTCCACCCCACACATATCCCACTTGGTCTGTACCACTATCTGCTTACGGTGTTTAGTTGTCTGTAAGGAGTTGAAATATTAGGTAATTTTATAAAGTGTGTGATTGCAGTTTGTTCAACAGGTTCTTTGAAATAGTTATATGTTGTTTTTGTAGGTAACGGAACATCGGAATTGGTAACTGTGGAATGCGGAGGAGATTTCACGATGGCGGTGGAGGCGAATGGGAAAGTCTGGGGCTGGGGAAGTAACCAAGTTGGACAGGTATGTCAATTCAAAATTAGTTTTTCCGGCATTTCGCTAATACGGCGCTTCCGATCCCGATAAAAGGCCGAATTAGTGAGATCGTACTGTAATCCGGCTGCGTCAAGGTTAAAGCAATATCACATTTGTTTGTTTTGCATGATAATGTGGTCATGTTCACAGCTGGGGAAAGAGCCGTTAGAAGATGCGAACCAAGGCCGGCCTGGAGGGTCGACTGTTGATGTTGAAGACATCGAAGAGAGTGATCAAGCTGCCTCACGGTTCTCTCAACACAGTCGAAGTGCCCAAAGAAATACCCTCTCTGCCCAGTATACAGATCGCCTTCCAGTCTCATCTTTCTTACTCAAACACCATAGTGAGTGCTCTCTTATTTTATCAACAATTGTTTAAACTTGAATCCTTTGAGGTGGTGTTCAATTCTGCTTCAACACAGGCTTTTTTGTAGTAGTTAAAAACATTCTTCACAAATTAAAAAAATATATTTAAAATATTTAGTTGTTTGTGATTTTTTAGACTCTAAATATTTTAAAATGAAAATCAATGTTAAAGATAAATTGTTACGTGGACTGGCAGAAGAAATTAGTTAAACAACCACGTTTGCTTATATTTTTTTGTTAACTAATTCAGTATTTGATATTTTCAGAAACCACTTGCACGACTATCTCAGTTTGAAAATCCTCCTCATGGCCATCGAACCTTACATTATGCGTTGTCATATTTTCATGGCTTTTATGACTCTTCAAAGTTCAAAGAAAAGGTAGAGAGTGTGCATTATTTTTAATAGTTAGTAACTTAGTTTGATCAACTTTATTTGAAGAATCAGTCTTTGATTTGTGGTTTATATAAATAAGGCTAGAGCAGTAATCAACTATAAAAATAGAATACAAATATCTCAAAACAGTAGATGTCTTCAGGTCTTGGACCTTGAAAGCAATAACCACTATTATAAGCCTGAGTTTAGTATCTAAAGAGATACAATTAGTACAATTCCATTCATGTTTAGAATCTTCCTCCTCTAATGGATTTTTTAAATATACAGTAGGACGTCGATAATCGAACTAATTGGGACCAAGGGTGGTTTGGATTTTCAAACAAAAGGCAAATTTGTTATTTTATTCGATTTAAATAGGTTAACTGTAAATACATGACCTATAGAACATCTTAAATTTATTTTGAATTGTAAGGCAAACATGTTTCTTTTTCAATTTCGTTGACGTTGCCATTGGGAGAAACTCTCACACCACACGTGATAACAAGCCGAAACCAAAAAAACGCACTAAACTGTACACCGTACCTAGCGTAGAACGACTCGTCACTGTTTGCTATGGCAGGGTACAGACTAGTGTGTTGCTAGTGGAAAGGGAGGACGGATGTAGGGGGTAGGGGGAGAGTTAAAAATAGCTTTTGGAGGTTGCTGCCACAATACACTGCGTGAGTCACCCGGCTACGTACATCGCACACCTGTGGACTGTTGCGAAGGAGTCACCACTACGCGCGCATGTAAACAACTTATTGTTGCATATGGAGCGTTCCTGTTCCAAACACATTTATATTTTAATCTCGCTCTAAAAGTACTGTTCTGATGTCCATCCTTAGAGGTATTTAAATCGTATTTGACGAAAACATATTTTTTGCATTTTCTTCCCGGAAAGGCGTTTGGACTTTTGACGTTTTCGGATAATTGACATTCGGATTATCAACTTCCTACTGTAATAAGAATATTTTATTTTTGTTTAGTGTCTGGAGCTGGGAGACTACCAAACAGCTTCAAAGTTAGCTTATCTGAACCAAGAGTTTGACATGGCAATGAGTTACCAACTGCAAGCTGCGATAGCGAGCAGTGAGAACTGCAAGCGAGCCTCGAGTGTATCTTCTAGTCAACTGTCAGTGTGGGAGAAAGCGAGCAAATCTGTGGTGAGCACAGAGGTGATCGTACCTACACTGGAGGCCAAGGTCACCATCAGCAGCAACAGCACAGTGAGGAGAATAGGGATCAGTCGCACCAAGTCTAGTCTAGCGGAAACAGAACATCCAGAAGTAGAGGCGGAGAAGGAGAAACCGCCGAGTGAAGAAAAGCCTGCTGAAGAGTCGGAGGAGAAGAGCACTTCTGAGATTCACACGTTCGCGGTGCAAGGAGGCGCCGAGGAAATGTCTACCAGGTCGCAAGACACGCTGTGCTCGAGGTCAGATCTAGTCGAGTCACGATGTGACACCCCTGACACTCTAGCCAGCAGTGGCTGTGACGAGTTTGTCACCAAGTCTTCAGAAGTGTTTGACAGTCCACTGAAAACCTGTAGGACATCGCAGAATAAAACTGACAGCAGTCCGGCGTTAACGTATGAAACTATCGTTAACCAACACATGAAAGATCTGGAGCAACATTCTGTAAACAATGGTGATAACGGTGACGTGAACAGCGCTCTGTTAGAAGATCTTGTTCACATAGTGGAGTTCTACATAGATCTGTGCGAACAAGGGCCTAAAACCTCTCTCAAAGCTTTACTAAAGCAGGTAAAAATCTGTTTTCATTGTTTAACTATTCAATGGTAAATAACTATAGATTTAGTTTCATATAACTTCATTACTTCAGTATTTCAATTTCAAAAAGGTAGTAAAAGCGTATTCTTTAATATTTTTGGAGACTACTCATCTTCAATAAAAAAAAGACAGTACAGTTCCTAAATAATACCTTTTTAATAATTAGACCATGGCTATGGCCACAATCTAATTTGTTCTTTTGTTGAATAGAACTTTATGGATTTAGCTTAAAGATATCTTATTAACTTGTTTCAACAGGGATTGGAGTTTTGGACTGATCACAAACTTCCCGTGTGCCGGCTGGAAGCATTGCTGCTCTCTCATTGGTCTCTAGTCTCGTACCCTCTTGGCCTTCTTCTTCTTGGGTTGGTCATATCATATTTTAAAGCATAGTTTATGTCATAAGAAAAGCATCCAAAAGATTAGATGAGCACAATAATTTATTTAAAAAATACAACAGCAACTTTTTGCTGAGAGTCTCTGACGATGAATGCCATGCATTTGAAAGGCCTCAAAATAAAACAATTTTCTTTATTAGACTGTTTGATGGTTTAAATTTCTAAATAATCTAAAAAGATCCAGCTTATAACATTCAGTACAACAGATATTTTCTAGCTAATGAATTTTTTGTAAAGCCATTGATGATCTCATCATAATTTTGTAATATTTGGACTATTTTGTCTATTGTTTTGTTTTAATTTATGGTGTTTACAAACAAAGTTTTGTTTTCATACAGGAACAACTCGGATGTATGTGTGGATGCACAGCAAATGTTGAGCCAACTGTCAACTGACTTCAGCCTACAACTCTGTTCGGCAATGGAAACCCACTTAACAGAAAAAGGTACTTAAATACTAAATAAACTGGCTAGTTTTTGAGTTATTACATATTTGTGGGTGCTCCCTCTTCCTTACAAAGTCACCATTTAAACTTCACTTGTTTCTTGCCATCATTCACTCAAAGATCGCAGTTTTGTGGTTAGATTGTTGGGCGAGCGAATTCTGATTGTATGTTTTGGAACGGACATTCGTAACTTTGTGGACATACCACAAAGTAGTTGAATGAATAAATATCATACATTATGTTTTTGTTTAAAAAATATCACTATTTGACCAGACAACCAAGTTGGAGAAGTGATGGAGTTGTTGTCGGGCTTGAGTTGGGCGGACCAGGTGCCGGACAGTTTGACCTCAGAGCCTGTCAGCCTCGACCAGATCATCTCTCAGCTGAGCTGCCAACAGCCGCCTCAGCCTTACATAGACATCGACTTCAATGTGAGTAACCCAACACGACACAGTAAACTCACGTCTTCACAAAACTCAATTGGCTGCAATTCTCTCACTGAGCTACAAATGCAGTCTGTTTTGGAGTGCTTTCAGTTTTTGAGATTAGTTGTGCTTTCAACTTGATTTTTGAGTACCTGCACATTCCAAGGTCAAACCCAAACTTGGAACAAAAATTACACCTCTCTAGCGTTAAGTTTTCAAAAGAGAGCTAAGTGAAAAAGGTAAGTTGGATTTCCAACAATTGTCGATCACCACTAACTCTATTCCTATTTAACTGTATGAATATATATTTTTGAGACAAATAAATCGAGACCAATGTTTCACTAGCTCAATGCTGTTCTCAGGGGTCAGGTGATGATCTAACATCGCCGAGTGAAATCATAAGTTTCTCGTGTGGACACAAGTACGACGGGAACGCAGCGCTGACTAAGGCAGCAGCGGGCGCTGCGCGGTGTATGGATGACAGGTCTCTGCCGAGCACTGCGCAAGCGCTGCGTAGTCTGTATCAGCAGCCGCTGGTTGTGCGGCACTTTGCCTGTCCGACATGCATTCTCGGCTGCGTCACACGTGAACTGGGCTGAACCCGACCACACAAGTGCCTTCCAGTGTCATGAGTGAGATATTCTGTTGTCAGCATTGTTCGTTTTACTTGCATGGTAATCTTTGTGGAAAGAATGGTGGGGTTTTGCAAGGTGCGAAAATGATAGAGGTTTTTTGCTAAGATCCCACCAATAAGAGTTGGATGGAGATATTTTTTCAAACTTTCTACTAGCAACAACGATTTGTATCTAACTAGGCTATTGTAACTACTGTCAAATGAAAATTACTCATACAGGTAGAACAGTTAAAATATGTTATCACAAACGTATTGATTCATGTTAATCGTAACTTGTACTTAGAAACTGAGTTAGGGTCAAAGAATTTCCCACCTAAATCACATTTCATGTTTCAATTGTATACACGTATAATTTTATTTAGGTTTTCAGCATAGGTTACCTATGTATCTAAATTATTTCAAGTAAAACAATTAATTCAATGTTAGAACCAAGAATTGACCAATTTTAAAACAGACAAATTAATACAGTTTAAGTAACTTACAATTTTTAAATATCTGTACTTACTTGAAAATTCTTATACACTTAGAAACTAAAAGACTTTTGGTGGAACCTAATGATATAATGGTTAAATTTGTCATTTGAAATGGCTATAAGTATTTTTAAGTGAATTTAACTCATCACCAAGTTTAGATCTGTTGTGTAATTTATTTATCCACAAGTACTTTATTTTACATTTCGATCTCATATTAGTATTTTCAACTATTTTGTAGCTAGTAACAAATACATTGATGATAGGTTTAGCACACAAGTAAGGAATCCTGTAGTTGGATTAAACAATGTAATACTTGGAGTTCCGTGATAACGTATGACAAGTATTTGGATTACAAATGTAGACGTACATATGGTATTTTTACTCAACCAAGTCACAAATTTTCTAGATATGTATATTAAAACTTAGCTTAGTCTAATAATAGCTTTACTCAACAACAGTGCTAAGAGATAGACTGTGGCCATCGTGTTATTCTTCGTAAAGTAATCGAGTCAAATCGCACCGTAATAGTGTAAGGTAATCCTAACACCTCACTCTGATTTGTATTTAACCATCATATTTTTCAACTGAAGAACAAACTAAGAATACAGATTATTTTTGAACATCCTGTGTACATGATTGTACACTTAAAAAGTTAAATATATCGACTATCCCAATGAGTGATGAAAAAGCTATAGGCTATCTGCTTTGATAATCCTTGTTTTGAGAAGTTTTATTCTTTTACGAAAGTTTCACATAATTCAACATTAATATCCTAGAAATATTGTATCATGCCGTCATGTTAAAATTGCCCATCAAAAATCCAGTTGTACTACACTATTCTTTCAATAAAGTATAAACAATTTTATTTAATTTCTAAGCGGTTTTCTAAATTCTAGGTCTTTTTAAGGATCAACCGGTAGATCTGTATTTTCGGCCTTACCATAGTGTAACAAAAATGACAAGGATCGTTTATTGTCATTTTTCAAACACTCTAATTTTATTAGGATTTTAATTTGAGTTAGAGAACTAAAGTTAATTACTAGTTTTGATAGGTTGAATGAGGTTGAGTTTTCGAACTGCATAAATTAGCAATATTTAGTGGCTTCTATGTTTATAGGTTTGTGATGCACTACTGTGTTATTGTGCCATATTTGCTCTCTAAATTATTATGACATTGTGTTATTAAGTTGTACAAATATAATGGTAGCTCTGTAGAAATATTTCATAAATAAACTCTGTAACAAACTTTTAGTTAGATTGTTCACAATTTAAAATTGATTACAATTTTTGGCAATTGTCTCGTATATCTTGGTGCTACATTGTAGAAGTATAAAATTTCAACCAGATGACTACAGTAGAATTTCTTTTAACTGAAACCCTCTTAAGCTCAATAGCATTCAATGTTCAGCTTCCTGGTGAATTCTCTACATCTGGTCTTACAAGGTCAATGCAACAAGAGTAGAAAATGATGTTTAGTAGGATGGACCGGTTGAGGAGCAAGTCTCTGGGCCTCTGGTTCACATTAGAGTGTTACAAGTCTCATTTTTTGTCAGCCAAACAACCTTCCCCCTTTTCATTTCGGTTAGAAGAAATTCTACTATTATTTTTTAGATAATATCTATATTTTCTTAAACAAATATTATTTTGAGTCATTTCTTTAAATAGGTTATTGTTCAGGTAATAATAACTGGAAAACTCAAATTTCAAGAAACTTATTACGCTTGTTTGTGTATGTACTTTATATATTATATATTAAAATGTGTTATTGTATTGATTTTTATTTTAATTAACATAGTTGTATGATCTCTGTTTGTTATTTTTACATAGTTTAACCTCAGCAACCCAAGCAGGGCTGGCAAGAGGGTGGGACAGGAGGGCCATAACCTTGCATGCTCCTGATGACTCTTGAATTTCTACTATTCAACTGTGAGTTTAGCCTGGGGCGTTCATATGTGTTAATGCTAGTGTACCATGTCCCACTTATGGAATAGAGAACCAGCCAGCTTGGTGGATAAATCAGTAGTGCGCGCGACTGTGGATTGGGTTTGCAGGTTTAAGCCCTGCCTCGGCCAACGGTTGGTAGTTAATCCGTTGCTAAGGTTATCGCGCAGGCTGCGTAGCCCCGGCGTGGCTGGCAGATTAACTTGCTCATAGCAGTCAACCCTCAAATTCAATTTCTTCTGTACTCATTCTCTAGTCATTTCATTATTTTGTACTTTTCAGGCTTATAAGTGGAATGTTGTGTATTTTTTAGAACTGCTGTAACGTGTTAGGTTTTCTGTGTATCATTTGTGTGTTTGCAAGACTTGACAAACGTCTTGAAAATCATCATAAAATTCAATTTAGCGCATTTTGTTTTATCAGGCTCATAGTTTTAATAATTTTATCAGGATATATAATCTAATTATTGAAAAAAGTCTAGCTTAACACAATTACTTTGACTTGTTGTTGTATATTGGTTCCAGTTATAGTAGTAAAGGTAAAAAAGTTTGTCTTGTTTAACGAGGCGTAGTTAGGACTACAAAGTCCTCTCTACCACTCAACCTCGGTAATAGTGGAACATGGACAAATGTTTTTCTTCTATTATATTCAATTATTCAGTCAATACACCAAAAAAATCAAAAAAACTTAGGTAACACCACTGACACAATTAAAGCAATATCAAATAGTATTTTCTTTTTATATTAAACTTGGCTCAGTCATAAAGATATATTTAATGTAATTACAAAATAAAACTGCAGTACACAATTCTAGTCATAATGATTAAATTATCATTTGAGAAATAAAAAAATCAAAAGAGTAACTTGTACACATTTTTTCTTACAATTTTAAGAATATTTTTATTATTAAGAAGCAAAAAGCCTTCAGACATATATCTGCTAAACTAAGCCTGACTCTAGTTTCTGTTTTAATATGTTTTACATTCTATTTTTTTCACAAATATATTTGTAAGTATTAAGATTTGTTACCAGTACTGTACAAATGTTTGTAAAAAAGCAATCATTAAAAGACATTAATGTTTATTTCCTTTGAGTTTTAATATTTTTCCTTGTTCAATGTGACTTGTATAAAACCTTAGTTAACCAGCTGTTATGCCCTTAGCTCAGTGTTAACATACATACGATATTACCAATTTTTTAACATATAACACTATCAAAAAGAAATAGAAAGGAGAGCAGGCTCATAAGAGAACACAAACTGTCCAAGCCTATTCTCTTATGTGTTTCTACTTTATCCAGGTGAGCCTGCTCTTCTTTCTATTCCTTTTTGATAGAATATCCTGGCCTAGTGCCTTATTTTCTAATATATAATCTGCCCTATAAAATAAGCTTTGTCTGTATTCAAATGCACTATTGGAATAATAATCTGTATTTTTTTTCCTCATGTCTTGAGTTTATGATTTGTGTGAATGAAGTAGCTAGTTTATCACCACTTTATAATCATTAAATTCACATAAAAGTAACATGATTACAAATCTCACCAGTAAACGGAAGCACAGATTAGCACAAACACTCTCTGACTGCAGTCTGAGGTATCGATACAGTACATCATCGCTGCACAAGTAGAGACTTGTGTCTAACACAGGGCCGGATTTGGATGTGTCGGGAGTGTTATGGAGACCTGTATATATAAATAAAATAAGGTAATTGCAATGAATCTTTGCATGGTGTCAAAAAATTCCTGTCCGTCTGTAATGTTTTTAAGGCATCTTGGACCGCTTATAACTCAAAATCGGCTGCAGCTATGGCGGTGAAACTTTGTTTGAGGGTTTAGCCTATTACGCAGTGTCTTTAGCTATACTTTATACCCATAAAATATCTACAAAATAAATGACAAAGCTATGGTAGTGAAACTTGGTTTAAGGGTTTAACCCATTACGCAGTGTGTTTTTAGCTATAATTTGTATCTATACAATATCCACAAAATAAATGGCGAGGGACCAAGTGGGCACTGAACACGTTTTTAAGGCATATTGGACCCCTTATAACTGAAAATCGGCTGGAGCTATGGTAAAGAAACTTTGTTTAAGGATTTAACCCACTACGCAGTGTGTCTTTAGCTATATTTTGTATCCATACAACGTCCACAAAATAAATAGTGAGGGACCTAACTGGGTTCTGAACACACCGGAATGGCGAGATTACCATGACTCTCACAAGGTAGCCAAACACTTATAAACACTTATTTGGTTTCTGTTTCTCTGTACATTGAAATTAATCCATCGGTTTTTGGTTATTAATTTGTCTTACACTTTGTAAAAACCAAAACTGACGTATAACATTTAACACAGCCATGCAAAGACCTACAAAGCCTACTATCAAAATGAAGGAACAGGTGTAAGGATCGTTAGTTTGATGCCATTACCTGAGCTACACCCTGCCTTTGTACAAAAATATTTTAAAGTCATTATACTATAATATTTTATCCATGGCGAAGCACGGGTACACAGCTAGTTCCACATATAACCCTGTTTTGTTAATAGGCTTTTGTTGATCCTCATGAGCAAGGAAGACTATGAGCAAAAGTTAATCATCATCAAGCAAATAGCTTTGGTAAAAGGGTATGAAACCATTAAAGTAAATTAACTGACAAGCTAGTATTAAAGCATACAGGGGAGTGGTTGTTACGAATCAGTCATAAGGTTCCACATACTGGTAACTTCATTAAAGTATATTTCCTTGGAATATGCAGTTGAAATATACAGGAAACGTCCGACAACTGTCCACTACAAACTAACTTGCCTAAAATCTGTTAATTTACCTTCAGCTTCAATGTTAGTGGCTGTGTTGTGAATTTGATTATGTCACAAACTGAAAACAGGGATTTCACATTCTTGCTTGTTAATGAGTCTGTAATCAGCTTGAAACTTTACCTTTGTGTGGAGCCTGGGATTTCAACCATCACACAGTGAAGGAGAAAGTACCTAAATAAACATCTATGTAAAAGGTTTGTATTTATAATTCTACTGGGGAAAACCAACAATTTTTCAATTTTCTCAACAAATTTATTCATATAATCCACAACACATTGATTTTATGTTATACAACACAGCGATTTTATGTTATACAGCTCTTTACAGTAAAATTCAACTGAAATTAAGATCACCAATCCTTATTAACTAGCACACAACTTACAAGTTCGACTCAAGACTGAGAAGTATTTATTTACAGATTTATACAAGTGAAAGTTCAAGGGGTTCACACATCAGGGAAGAACTGGTCCTCCTGATGTCATTGAGGCGGAACGATGGTGGCTGTGCCGATGTCGGTCATTCGTGGGAACTTGACTTTCTTCTTCTCCAGTTCGTCCTGAGCCCAGAATATCAGCTTCATCAAGTTGTACAGGCGAGGAGTGGTTGGCTCTTGAAGTTCTATTTTTAGAATCGCTGCATTTAACTCACTCGCAACCTAAACAGTTTTTTTATTATTATTTTCTAAATGGTGAATATTATAATTCGGGGTTTTAAAAAGGCCTGCATGTGGATATAAGTTTCACTTTTTCATATATTGGCCATGTATATAGATACCATTTAATGTATTGGAAGAACCTAACTATACACCAGATAATTATAGTTTCACAGAATTTAACACTATCACTGCTACGGACGCCTATGGGCACTTTGCAATTCGCATGGAAACAAATGCTATTTTCATGTTTTAACATGTAGATCGCAGTGAAAGTGTTAAAGATCATTGTTGCAAAAGATAGAAGTAGTAAGGTGGTTAGTATTAATGCTAGCAAACCAACTTTGTCAAAGAGTAATCTAATACCATATTACAAGGGCTGCCTGGAAATTAAGTTTTGTTTATCAATACTGTCATATTCACAATGAGTCAAGACAGCTCGGTCGTTTCATTTATCATGCTTACTTTCAAACAGCCCACATAGCTGGTATTGTTATCAATAAGACTAATGTTATTAATTGTCCGCCTAATCGTTATCTGTGAAAATTTGTCAAGATCTAAAGATAAGCGTATTTTCACTTTGCCAATGTTTGTTATTATTTTACCTTCTGCCGGTGAGTTTGGTTGAGGAGATCGCTGAAGGGACTGTTGTTCGGCTCCTCAAAGGCGAGTAGAGCTAGGGTTCTCTCGAGTTCGGTGAGCACGCCAGGGTCTGACTCCCCACCTCGCTCAGCTGGTCCTGAGAGAACTGCAGAGCTTCCTCTACCTTCCCGGCTCTTATCAACTCTATCAGGTGCAATTGCTGAAATTGCGTGAAAACCATTGAAAGATAGGTTGAAACTTGAAATATATTTAACCTTTAATACTCTATAGAACCTAACCTGAAGAACTAGTTTTATAAGACCTCATAGAACTAACCTGAAGATGGAAATACAGATAACGGTCATTGTCTAACAGGTCTGGATGCAACTGGTTCACAAGCAGCGTAGCCTCCTGGATCCGGCCTCCTTGGATTGCATCTCGAATCCGAATCCGGTTATCCATCGAGTTGAGATCCATAGAAGGCGTTACTCCAGATTCTTGCTGGAATTTCTCAGCAGCTTCCTTAAATCCTTCTACAATAAACAGTAAAAAAGTGTGTAACAAGTTTTTTATACAATTTAAAGATAAATTAAATTGAAAATAAATTTCAGGTTTTATGGACCAATCATAGCAGAAAGTTTGAGGGTTGTTTTAAAAAATTAAGCTCCGTTCAAAAATACTAAAATGCACCACCCCATTGGTAGAAACGTTATATTATATGTATATTAAAACCATTCTCTCAATATATACTTTGACCTATTTACTATACAAATTCGGATCACTTGTCAAACCAAGGCACAAGGTTTACTACTCAACTCCATTCACTACATTCCGCCGCCAGTTCCATTAGGAAAACCGATGCAATTCTCTCTTTAACCCATTTTGGTAGCAAAACGCTAGATTACACGTAACTTTTGAAGTTTAAAGATGAAATTCAAATCAATTTGGCCAAACAAAGATTCTAGAAACAAACCCTTTTGTATACAATTTTACAAAATTATTTTTTTTAAGTCTATAGGGCTATAGTTTAACCGGCAAGGCAAATTACACCGAGAGGTGCAGAGGTCATTTTGTTTCAGTGCTTAGAAAGCCTACAAATGACAAAACAAATTTTCACCAGTTTCTACACTATTTAACTTTTCACAATTTGCACATATGGTTTCACTCTACTATATACAACAACGCAAGTTAATATCTCAACAGCTCTTGCAGTTTAAAGTAGAAAGAGATGTATGCCTACCTGTTACGAGATAGTTCATGATGAGCTTGTTCATCTCACTCCGCTGGACGTGGATACTCTCCAGCTTACTCATCCACTCGTCTCTCGAGACACTCTCTAGCTTCACGGGGTAGCTCATCAGCTGTTCCTGTAAACAAGATATTAAAGTCCTGACACAAGTTTACGAGAATCGTTCCTTCCTTACACTAATATTTACTTATGGAATTAGCGTGTGGCTATTTAGCTAGCAATAGCTCAGTGGTGTAATGTGATTTTGCATTAAAACTTTTGGCTTTAATTCTTGGCTGCAGTAACAACCTTTCACGTCACGATGGCCACTTTCCATCATCTCTTTGTTGATAGAATCAGTATAAACTCTTAAGAAAAATACCTGATAGAGCAGTAACCTTGTTTGTCGGGATTGTCAAATGACATGTAATCCATTAAAAGGATTTTCAGCAAAATACCCATTTTAGTTGATGACTTCTACAGCCAAAATAAGTGCTTTGCAATAGTTTTAGTTCATGTTTAATGAAGGTTATATACAGTGTTTGTGACATCCAATAAAATATATAGGAGTTGAAGTTTTGTAATGTTTTTTTATGACTTTATTTTATTCAAACATAACTTGTTAGATCCAGGATCAGCTTATTTGGATGTCCCAGTTAGTCCAAATGAATGAGGTTCTGTTGTAATGAAACTGTACAATTTACAAAAGTGAAGAGAACGTTTAAAGAAATGAAACATTTTGTTCCAGTATTCCTACATTGGGATAATTTTACTAATTCGAAGTTTGTATTTTAAAGGACTGCCATAATTTGTATGAAAGTAAGGTATTTGAATTAATTGGCCTACTTGTAATTTGAGAAGATTGACGACCCAAAATCCAGACATGATTATTTTTGGAATAAATCCATTGAAATCTAAAAAAGACAAACACAATTTAAGTGTACTAGTAGCTGGCGTGTCATTGAGGGATTTAAAATATTTTTTGTATTTGTTGGGAAGATTTTTTACCTTTACCTTGTGCACTTTCACTGCAATCAATATGTAAAACATGAAAATAACATGTTAGTTTGAAAGTTTAATAGTGGCGGAGAGCAATTTAGTTAAAAGAAAGAAACGGACTTTTCCTGCCACTTCCAGAGAAAAACTACTCCTAATGTTTCGGGTAGTTAAAAACTCCACCCGTCTTCAGAGGACTGCACTAATCTAGGAACTACATTTAATTAATATCTTAACTTAAGATCTAACCTAAGACTATTCCAACCAATATTTAAAAGTACCGCTACATCATAAAAATTGATAGCTTGTCAAAATTACAATTAAAAATATAACCAAGTAAACAGGACACGTTATAGGAATAAAACCACATGTTAGCCTTAACATTAAAAAAAACACAGAAATGTGATAGGTAATTATTACTATATAGACAGGTGGCGTTTTTAACCACCCGAAATGTTAGGAGTAGTTTTTCTCCTGAAGTGGCAGGAAAAGTCTGTTTCTTTCTTTTTACTAAAAATTACATGTTACATAACACTTTTGACATTTAAAATACATGACAAATACTGATGAATTCAACACTCCACGTGTTGCTTTATGTGATAAGACCGATTATACAATTAAAAGATTGATTTATTAATGAAACAAAAAAAGCCCTCGGTGGAGGATTGACACTAACATATTCAAGAGACAACAGAAGTACAGGGCAAAGTTGTCAATCATAACTTAATTTACCCCCAAACCGGCCCAATTTTGATTGATACCAATTTAACCACTAACCCTGCCAAAGAAAAGTTAAAGTTTTGAAGAGGAAGGTAAAGATTTCATTTTTAGCAGTAAAACTTCATCTCATTTTATTTTAGGCCTAAACACTACAGAAGTTTTGGCCTGAGACCAACCCAGACCAATTTTTATTAAAAACGTTGATATTGTTCCTGAACTCAATGTTCTAGCCAATTACAATATCGAATGAGATTGGAAGAGGTAATTTTGCTCAGGCTCATCTTCTAAGGAATAAATAACTTATAGCTAGACTGTGCAATTTAAGGATGAGAAGTATATTCTGCAATGTTAAAGGAAAGTAATTGGAACCTCTTAATCCTAATTAAACTTACACCACAGTTGGTTTAAGTTAGCAATAGGAAGAATTTCTTTCACATATAATCACCAATCAACTTGTATTTATACAATTTTAAGAAAATCTCAAAAAGCTAAAAATGGCAGTCCATTTACCAATGACAGTTTCATAAAAACAGACAGGTGTTTTTGACAACTATTTTACTTTTCACATAAACTCGTTTGACTAGCGACAGTACGAAAAATAATTTTCAATCTACCTGGACATCATTGAAGATTTTCTTCTAGACGGATGTAAGAATAGTTAACACTCATTTTTATTGTAATAGATAAATTGCCGAGAACTTTCAAAGTTGTAAAATTTATAAACTTAACTCGCCACAAACAAATTCATCGCTTTACATAGTACTCAAATTCATTGTGTCATTCAGTAGTTTTAAACTCCTTGTATGTCATAGGTACTCAAAAGAAGAACTAAAAGTTGTCAAAAAGCAACTAGATAAAATAATATTATAGTTTCTAGTTATTTTAACTACTAGTAAAGTATAAGTCCACAGTTATAATTTACTTGTTCCTTATTTCAATATTGAGATTCTACATAAGATGTTTCTTCTCCTTAAAATGAAAATATTGTTCAGTTTTTCTTTTGAGCACACTGGGTCGGTGGTTACAAGAAATGGCAACTTTGTCGTCTAGGATGAAGTATTACAGTGTTTTCTGATTATTTATTTACTTAAAGTTTATGGAGTGATTTTTAGGTCGTGTGGTTTACTAATCTCTCAACAATATGTCGGCAGAAAGGTAAATTGATGGTTACATTGTTTGTGCGAGTATTTTCTTGTACTTTTCAATCAATAATTGAACATGCTAACGTTACTCCAGGCAAATTTAGGGCCAGGCCCTTTTCGTTCTTTGATAATTCCTAATCTTTTCATATTAATCGTTTGCTCCATGAAAGGGATAAGCTGAAGATATTTTTACTAGAAAAACAATTACCACCGCGAAACCATTATAATATATCATACATTTCAACTTGCTGATAGGATTATGGAGATTGAATATGAAAGGGCAATGGCTAGGCTGAGTTGCAGTAACATCCTAACTATTATCAGACCTTCCAGAAATGTTCGTCTGGTTCAAACAACGTCTTAATGGTGGAACCCTCTTCATTAATAACTATTGAGAGTATATTGTTTAAATTTACCAAAATTGACTTTGTTGTGGGTTAAATAGAACCAGGCTATTAATTGGATTGTACAAAAACAAATGCCATATTTTCTAGTGATAATATTCATTCCATATATTTTCAACACAGAATATGATTATTCCTAACTGTCCCAGATTGTGTGAAAACCTAAACTCCATTTTAGGCTTAGAAGATAAAATAATAGTGAGTACTACTCTAGCTCCCGTGTACGTTGGCAACTCCTATTGTTTTTTTCCTTCGGCCAAAGGCAACTTTTGACGTTTCCGTCATGTGTGTGTTAATTATTTATTACCTAGGCGATCTTTGATTATGTTTACTACCCGTTTGCTACTGTAAATTATTTGTATTACGTTTTTGTGTGCCTCATGGTGATCCCCAATATCACGGATCCTATACAAATTCGTTCACCAGAAACTGGAAATTGTACTCAGCCATCTTGTTGCCACCTGGACAGACTGTTAAAATAAATTTTTAATGGTGTAAACTGTTTGTTGTAAAATAAATAGATAATTTAATATACGTTGCAAGCATTAACAACGTGTTTGGATTACTTTGACGGTATTCTAAGGTAAATTAATTAGCCTACAATTTATTTGTTGAAGTTAAGTAGTTCTGAGGCCAAAAGTTATGGAAACAAATTCTTGTAGTCTAAAATACTGTAATTTTGCTTTTTGTTGTCGCTTTTCGGAGAAAGGAATATCCAAACACCGCCTAAAATTGTCAGAAACAAACAAAACAATTGATCAGAACGAGGCTAAGTGTTTGCAACAGGATGGTTTACTTATTTCCAAACACTAACAAATATAAAGTTACCGTCATTTTTTTCAAAATTACAATGTTGATACAATTTTTACTCTGTGAAATATTTCAAATAGTTATTCTTGTAAGCCAAAACCTTTATTTAAGCCTGCATCCTGTTATGGTCAACTCTGTCCTGTTCCTGCATATAGTAAAAATATATTCCCACATAATTTAAGTTCATATGTTAATCACTAAACAGGCCAAAAAAATAATACATCTGCTCAACACCAGACATGCCTCAAGATACCAACTGCCCCACTATCGTGATAAGTGATAACCAGGATAGTAACTAAAATGATGAGATTAAAGTCAACATATTCAACCTGTTTTGAATAGTGAACATTCACTTCCGATTAGATAACTAAGGTTCAACCCTACAGTAATAATCCGTTAGATTACATTTAAACAGATCTCAAATTCCAAAAATATTTTATGTAAAAATTGAAATATATTAGAAAAGAACTATAAATTGGATGTAAGTTTGGTGATAGGATGTTGGAGATGGATTCATTATAATACCTTTTGTTGGCATCTCATTAAATATATTAGACTTATTATATTTCGAGTATTTACAATACTCTAAATCAGATAAAGCAACACATTGATCAAACAAAACAAATGTTATCTGAATTGTGTATCTCACAATTATCACTTGTTATCTCAAGTGTGTATCTGTTCATAGTTATCTGATGAAGAGTATTGTAAAACCTTGAAATATAATAAGTTTTCTCTCTGAAAAGTGAATTATACTTTAGAAGATGAGATGCCAACAAAAAGGATGTAAGTTGTCTGAGTTGTTTATCGAAAATGCATATTTTAGTGGAAAACTGCTATGAACGAATTAACTTATTTGACCTGAAACTACAAATTTATACTTATAACTCTATTGTTATTTTTGTTTACAGAATGGAGTGGGTGGAAATAATAGAGCCAAGGACAAAGGAACACATCTATGCAAACTTGACAACCGGCGAGTGTGTTTGGGACCCACCGAAAGGGGTTGCTGTGTAAGTTGTTTAACAATATGTACGGTAATTTGTATAATCTATCTTCAATTGGTGTTTGGTCTGAGGATAGAAACCTTGTTTCTGAAAGGCTTCACCCAAAATATAAAATTTTTATTAATTTGATCTTCATCTTCAATAGTAATAAATTCCAATAAGAAGCTGTCTCTTGATGAAATATGTACTGTCTTCTACGTGACTTTAGCAGTGTCTAGGATCTCTTCCTGTAAATTATCGTTGATTCTTCTTAGGGATCAATAAATAGGCCTATAGGATTAGTATAATAAAACTTAAATATTTCATTGACCTCTGAAGATTATATATACTTTGTTTGCTTAAGTTAAAAATGTATCTTCTTTAACGGAATTACTACTAAGTTAAATGTGGATATATCTAAAAAATTCTTTCTACAGGGTGTTTTAAGTTAATGAATTAAAACTAATCCAGATTTTTATATCTTTATCTACAAATTTTTGTTGGAATCAGCTCTTATTTATTTGTTCTTATGTTCGTTTCCACACATTTGGTTGTGCAAAGTGCTATATTTGTTTCCTCAGTACAATTGAGTCTAATGTTATGACTCATCATTTAACTGTGTTTCTGCACAATTAACACAACAACCACTCAATTACAGACAAGTGTAAACACCAATGCTCTGCCGTTGTTGACCCTTTCAGATCTTATTTGTATCCAGGATAAGTTGTTCTACATAAAAATAAACACATATAAGTAGTAAAAAGTACAAAATAAAAAATATTACAAAGTAAAGACATTTTTTATTTTAGTCTAAAAATAAGTTAATGACCTATCTTAAAAGGTTAAAATTACAAGACAATTGAACTTTAGGTTTTCTAAAAATCAAATTACTTGGTAATTTGTGTTCCCATACTGCTATACTGACTAGCGGACCCGTAGGCACGGTTGAGTAGTAGAGAGGACTTTGTAGTAGCAACTTCATCTTGTTAAACAATACAAACTTTACTTTTTTACCATTTTAAAATAAACTGTGTTATTTAAACCCAAAAAGTACAGAAACAAAGTTTAAACCCAAAAGGTAGAATTTTTGTAACACTCATAGAAATTAATCTAACTTTCGGGGTACAATTATTTAAATAAAACAAAGTAAAGTAAACGATTTAATTAGTGAAAAAAATTATTTGAGATATTAACTGCAATGTTATATGTGATATCACAACATGCCACTACTTCTAGAGAATATATGTAGGTGGAAAAGTTGGCTATTACCTCATTTTAAGCCAAATATCTATTCAATCAGTTACCTATAATGAAGGAACTTTGATGGATTTGCAGGAAGAAAACGGACAACAACCAGTGGTGGGAACTGTTTGATCAGAACACGAGCAGATTCTACTACTACAATGCGACTTCACAGAAGACTGTGTGGCACAGGCCCCAGAACTGTGACATCATACCACTCGCCAAACTTCAGGTAAATAAATAAATATTTTATTGAATTGACATGTTTACAAGCATGTATCTCAATCGTCTACTATTTGATGTAAAATGTTGCATTAATCCACATCTAGATGCCTTTCAAACATACATAACTTACATTCGTACTATTCCCATTTACTCGAATTTTCCCAGTCCTACCCCTGTTAGTCTGGTTCTCCAATATCCCAATTGTGTGCCAAAACTCGTTTGAACTGTAAAATTCTTCTGCGACCAAAACTGGTTTTAGACGAGCTTTAAAAGCCTTTGGCTCTGTAGCACTTTTGATCGAATTCAAAAGCCTTCAACACAATCATTAGCCTTTCAACATTGGTGTACTTTGGTCGCAGGCTGATTTCTGTAGTTTGATTTCTTGAAATGCTAAATAAAAGTGCACAGTAGTCATGATATTAATTAAGTTTATGATTGATTTGTGCAGACTCTTAAACAGAACACGGAGCCTGCGGTGCAAGAGGAGGGGAGTGACACGAGCTCTCATAAACCCAAGGAGTCCGTCGCCACTCAGACCCCCGGTCGCTCGCACCGCTCACACCACACCAAGGTAATGAGAATGTATGCTTGAGTTTTGTAAACAGTAATGTACATTTGTTTTAATTTAAAATGATCAAAACCAAAATGTCAGTTAAAATTTGAGCCAACTTATCAGTGGCCTCCATCTATGGCTCAATGTGCTTATTTGGTCCTTCGTAATAACGCTGTGTCTATGTGTAATCACAACATTTTACAATTTTAGTGCCAAGAGGCAAGTGACAGTGGGGTCGGCAAAACTGGCACCAGCAGCAGCAGTCGGTCCGTTGCCATAGAGACGCAAACACAGACAACTCCTCCGGGCTCCCCTCGCTCCTCCCGTCGCTCTCACCATCACCACCACCATCACAGGTAACATTCAGATTCACGCTTTACAAGTTATGAGTGATTTACAAAGTAGATCATACAAGACGTTATTGGATGCTGTACACATATGTGTGTGGTGCGAAAAAACAAAATCTATCAAAGTAGACTATTTGTATCACTTAGATTTTAGTATGATTTTGGACTATTCTGTTTGAAATTTTAGTGGATCTCATCATGAAACTGTCAGATATTTGAATGTTGAAATGAACAGACTATTATGAAACACACCTCAAGACATTGTGGATGAAAAATAAATCTACACTACTCAAACAAATATGGTTGTGACAAGGGATACAAGAAGAGGGAACAAGAGTTAGACTCGAAAAATTCAAGTTCTTTCAAAACTCAAGAGCTTAACCAATATTACCTACTACAACGCCCTTGCTAAATCTCAGCTGTTCCTTTTGACCGTTGTCTTTTGCATTGCTATTGGAAGTGACAGTTAAAAAGGTTCCTGTAGTAATTTGGATGGGATTACTATTAAACCAAGAATACTAAAATTAGTAAATTCAATCTCAATATATGCCAATTGCTGGTCACACTGGTTGAATGTATGATATGTTTGTCCTAGACACCAACATGGCTCTGCAACTCACACTCCGAGTAGAACCCCATCGTCCGCTGGAGACTGTAGCAGAGCAAAACAAAACACCCAAGGTCCCTGGTTCAATCGCACCACTCAGACGCAGGTATTATAATTGTCCGTGGCACGTTATAATTACTGACAATTAGGCTATATTTTGGCAGGTAAAATCACTCAAACAAAATTATCAATTTAAATCCCCTGATGCTTGTTACTGAATTTGTGAGTTCCGTTCTTAAATTTTGTTTAGAAGAAGAACAATACTTCAAGTATAGTAAATTCAATAAATAAATAATAAATGTAATAAAAAAATAAAAATAAAATAAAATGTCTTAATGGTCAAAGTGATTTATCAAAGATAAACAAAGTGATTTAATTTTACCAATGGTAAAAATCAACAAAGTTAAGTGTAGGACACAAAATTAAAAATATATTGATCCTTGATTTTTTAAATTAGTTTGCAGCCTGTGGTTATTGTCGGTTTGAAAACCAAATTTAGCACTGAGGAAGAACACAATAATAGTTCACGTTGAGAATTCAGGCTGAAAGCAGGTCAAGCAGCTTAAAAACGCAGTGTATTCCTAAAAACTTGAAGTAATTGACTTAATGTCCATCATGATAATGTGTTCTTTCTTACTACAATCCTTTTTTATTTAAATGGGGTAGTTGGATTTTAAATAAAATTTACATAAATAAATTTAAATGAATAAAACATCACAATACAAAGGAAGCATAATTATTTCACTGCATTTTCAACTGCTTTAAAAAATATTAAAGCTTCTTTTCTTCTAACCGATGATGGAGCTAAGGCTTCAAAATCGATTATGAAGGACAGTTTTTAAAGAGATTGCCAAGGTGCTACATCAAAATATATCTACAGATGTATTCTGGTCTAAATGTAACTAATTTTCAGACAGGAGTGGTGCATGAGTCTGGACGGTCCAGTGACTCGAGTTGTGTGTCGCTGTCGGCCAAGCCATTGGAGTCTCCTAACCACTGTGGACTGAAGCACTCGCCTTCCTCGGGTCTGACCCTGTCCACCTCCACCCCTGTACTCAAGAAGAAACCCCTGAGTGACGCCAACACGCAGGCTGACAAGCGCGGCGCAGTCACGGTACAGCGTAGCGCCTCCAACGCAGCTCACCTGCCAGCCAAGCAGAAGAGCTTCGATATCGATATAAGTCAGTTGATAATTTGATTTAAATGTTTTAGTTGTGAATAGTTAGAAATTTATTAACTAAGAAAAAGTTATAAGCTGTGAGAGTTCATTTAAATTTGTTGTATTGAGAATTTCTATCTGTTTCATCAAGTATGCACAGTTTGAAATATGGCAACTGGCAACAGACTAATCACAGCTGATGTAACCTCTCGGTGCAGGTGTTGGAGGAGGCTACAGCCTGGGCCACGAAAACCGCAACACCGGAGGCAGTGTGAGCAGACATAGACCAACTCTGTGTAGCAGTCAGTCAAACCAGCAGCTGTCTCGCAGTCGCAGCCAGACTACCCCTCAGCCTGTTGTAAGTAACATACTCCTAGATCCTAATGAGATAGTGGAAAGCTCTGGTGTATTTAGTCATATTCTATCCTAAAAATGTGTTGAAGTTGGTCCATAGAGAAGCAAGAAAAGGAAATGCACTAGACTTTTCACTTTGGGTGCATGACGTATTTGAAGCTTACCTTTTAAACGTTACTGTACCTTTCAAGTACAACTTTTTCTCTTTTGAATAGCATAATTAAGTCTAAAATATAGCTAAACAAAATAATCACCAGTATATTCTGGTTTCCAGCCTCCTCCATTGTCGATATCCTCCTCCCTATCTTTGGACCAAGAGGAAGAAGACTCGATGCATGAAAAGTACTTCCTATCCGGCAATGCTCCTGTGTCTAGCGGCAGAAGATCTGTTGAATCTACTCCTCAGGTAATTGATCTAACAGAGGGGAAAATTATGCAAAATTCCATCAAAACTTTATCTTAACTAAGGGATTTTATTTCAACATACGTTTAAACGTTGACACTTCGTTTGTCAAATACAAATCATAAAAAACAGTTCAACACAAGTTGCATCTACAGAGGTAGATTTATGACCAATGATATGTCTGGTGTTTGATCAATCATTGATTAAACATCAAAAAATTCAAATCTGGCATTATTTTAAAGAATAGAACAAAATTCCTTTTAAAATTTATTTTTAAAACCACCATTTTTCTCCTCGATTATTAACTTTAAATCATAAATAATGAATATTGGTTTTGCAGGCCAGGAGAAAGCACCAGCACCGATGTCCCAAGCTGAGCCCTGACTACGCCAACCTGGCAAGCAGTGTACCGCCTCCACCTCCTCCTGCCTCCCGCCACTCCCACTCATCCTCCTCTAACTCCTCCACCCACCGCGCCGTGCACCAACCCCCTCATCTTGTTACCAGGTATGTAACGGTAGTATTTCAGAGTAGTTTTTGTTTTTAAGATAAGTTATAGAAAATATTATTCCCTTGGGTTAAATCAACTGCAGTTGTTCTGATATAATAAAGTAGGAAAACTTCAACTTAGAAATTTTGAATGAAATTTGTCTGTCCAATTAATTTTTACCACACAAAAACTAGTTATTTGTACTTTGATTCCTAACGAAGAGAAGAAAATACTGCCTGCTCATCTGGTGGTTATGCTGCTGCTTTGTGTACAAGTTTCATGTAGGCCTATTGTTTTTCCCAAAAAATTTAAAAGCAGCTGGTGGAGAGGACGTTATTTATATGGAAGGAAAATGCCTAATTATAATGTGTCCCCCTTGTTTTAAGGCATGACTCCTTTCCTGAAGTTTAAACACTTATACCCTACTTTGTGGTTTTTACAACAGAGATGCTGGATTGTCAAGCAGTGATAATGAAAACGACTCCAGTTCCAGTGTATCTTCTAGTCCTCGAACACAACCCCTGCTTCATCCCGACTCCACCAACGAGAGGGAACATAATGACAGAGGTAGTGAACATTTGCAGAAATACTCTTTTAGTTTCTACCTAAAGCCTAATAAATTTAAGAAATCAACACACTATTCCATAAAGTTTGATACTTCCTGCAATATTCTGTATCTTGCAACCAAACTATTAACTACCGTCTTAAAAGTTAAAACTAAAAGCCGTATGTACTCAAAAGTAAGCCACTTGTGAATGTAAGACGCCCTCTCAAATTTCAGCTGAATATGTAGTAAAACTCCTACACCCTTGTTCTAGTTGCATCCCATTTCATGTATTAGTGGCGATGAGATAGGGTGATAGCTAAGCGAGTACTGCCCCCTCCGTTGCTTAGCAACCAGTGACGTAGTGAGAATAAAGGACGGTTCAGGCTCAAGTAAATACGGTATTCAATTCATAGCTATTTAAAACTTAATATATCTTTGACCGATTATACAACTTTTAGGTTATATTAAATTTGCCAGTATATGATAAGTAGGTATAGTAAATTCAGTGTATAATGATGCGTGTTGTGTTAAATCCACTCGCCTGTATTTCTTAAATAAAGATTGTAACACTTTTGTTAAGTTTTTAGGTTTTTAGTTAGTAATTATTAATTAGCTAAGTTAGTAATTTTAAAATGCAATATTTGCAACTGAATTTGTTTTATTGTTAGCAGTTCTGAAGAGACCAGTGTTCAACAGTCACCATATAGAAGACCGACACAGTCATACCAACTCACTTCAACAGAACCGCAGATCAGGGAGTCGGCAGAACAACGGCAACCACACACCGTGCACCAGGATAGACAACAAGCCAGATGCCTCGCCCGTCTACTCGAACCAACCTGTCGGCCCTTTCCTCATGGACCAGGGCATGCAGGAACATCTACTGCCCTTACAGCAGTACATTCTCGAGCAGGCCAAGTTGTCTGGTATGTTGTTCCTTCACTGTTGTCTTCACAGCCTATCATCCTGTATATTTTTGTTGCATAAGAAGGGGAGAGATATGCCTGAAATCATGTTTAAAAGGGTATTTTGAAAGAAAAGCTTGCATTAGTTAGGTTATCAGTACAGTAGACTCTCGACTATCCGGCCTACCATTTTGTAAAAAATTTCATGGCCACAAAGAACGTCAAAAAGTGACACATGGTTTTGAACGCCTTCAGTTGTGAAACTGCTAAGTTTGCAATGCATCGCATAATCGTAGCTGACATCATATGCCTAAGAAAATGGCGACACTGCGGCGAGGAAAGGTCAAATAGCCAACTTTCTATTAAAGACTTTTTCAAAAGTAATTTTTTGTTTTTTTTTGTATTGTAAGCTATTGTTTTTATTTTACTCAATGATTATGATTATGACATTACAGTATGTATAACTTAAATGTTGTACTGTACAGTTTTTGATAAATACAGTTAGTGCATTAATTATCCCATCGCTGTTCCAAATTTGTAAAAGTTATATTAGATCAAAACAGTACTGTACCCTAATTTAATACAGTACTGTACAACCAGTTAAAACGTTTGATTCAGTTCGTGAAACACGTATAAATCAATCTAGATAGGCCCGGAAGTCCAAGTTCAATGAACTCCGGTCTATCCGGCTTTTTCATTATCCGGCCTACCCTTCCGCCACAAAAGGCCGGATAGTCGAGAGTCTACTGTACTACATTTACTTGCTTGTAGTATGTTTTGTGAAAGTAGTACGATTTAACTTTTACTGTGTCGGTTGCCCATTACAGGCACTCTACATTTACCTGTAAATCGAAACAAATGCAATTACTCACCACTATTTAGCTATCAAATGTCTATCAACGTAGGTTTTAAAAACATTTAAGTTAAAAAAAGAAACCTTTAATATTTAAGTAACTTATTATACCTAAAAATAATAAATAAATCTTAATAATAAATAATAATAAATCTGATTACTCTTCAAGTAAAACATAATTTAGCCACCAATTGTTCATCAACACAAGTATTCATTTTACTCCTTTATTTTGTAGGTTGCTACAGATTTGGTGACAGTGTTACTGAGGAAGCTGACTCGCTGCAGTCAGAGGATGACGAGGGGGATGGGGGCAATCAGGTGATGACTGGAGGTGTGGAGTACGACAGCGATGAGTTTGCAGACGACGAAGGCATGAGTAACCAAGACGACTCGAGCAGTCAGGAGTACTTGCATGACGAACCGAGTTACTTGGACACTGTGGAGCAGTATCAATACGCCAACTGGGACCGTAGCTATCCGGCAGGTTAGAACTACATGTTAATCCAGCAACAGTTTTTTTATACTTAGATTAAATCCACTCACTAAAAAAATTAGCTTTATCAACGGATCGGTTGTTTTATTTGTGTGAGCCGTTAGCTCCCTCCTCTTATCTGATTTCAAACCTTCAACCGCATCTTAAAACATGTATTATCTAATTTTTATAATAGAGGAGCTAACTTGCAGAATCGGATACTACTGTATCTGTCGACAGCAGTGAATGGTTTTAAAATTGGCTATTGGCAAACTTCTTGCACACAAAGACTAAGCGGCTGATCTGTACTAGCCATCAGGCAATACAAGCACTCAGTCTGTGCTGTTAGAACCTAGTAGAGCTGTGCGGGATCCCGGATTTTCGGTACCGGTACGTGATTGAGATCATTTCCCGATCCCCTTCCCCTAGTACCGAAATTTCAGGACGGGAAATAAAAACTGCTGGTGTTTTGTCGTGAGTGTGTACATCTGGGGAAGATAAGATAAGGAACTAGTGGCCAAGCAGCTCTAAGTAAACAACCCCTCTCCCCCCTAATTCCATGCTGAGTGCATTTTCAATGGAGGCCGGCAGCCATTGTAGAGTTGGCTAATAACGATCTCAGACAGAACCAAACATCCATTTTGTACTTGTACTAGACCCTTCTAGCTTGCAATATCATATTTTTATTGTTCTAAAACCTTTGCAATTTACTGTAATTCAAAACTTGTATAAAAACTCTAAAAACATTATTTGTTAACTGAAATTCATCATTGAGTAAATGGAGATGAGATAAGGAAATAACAAACACACATGACACTCTCCCACTGTATCACACGCATACAGAGAAAATGCTGTGATTGGTTATGTAACCCCGCCCCTATGTGGTTGCCTAGCAACGGCTAATGACGTAGTAGACAGCTGATAAGGGTGCAGCTGTCCCTCACTGACCAATGCACCTGCCTTCCCCTCCTGACAGCACACTGCAGCTGCTGTCTTCCCCTCTCTGCCTTTCTTTCTCTTTCTTGTCCTTTCCACCTGTCTTCTAGTTCTTGCCTTCACTCCTCATATCTGTGCACTAGTAGCTCAACAGTCTCATTCCTTATCTCTCAACATCATTGTGATTTATGATCCTTTTGTGATTCATACTCCCGACTCTCCCCAACTGTTTTTGCAATGTTTGGGCTAAGTGAGTCAGTGTTATTCATTGTAAATGAGTGAGGGTGAGTGGGTTATGTAATAGTTGCATTGTACCACTTGGAGATTTTTTATTTTAAAACTGCAAGGTGTTGTGAGCCACAAACAACCCATTGATTATTAAAAAAATAATTTGATTGAAGAAACTCAATTTTAGTTAATATTTCTTTAGTATGTCTATTTGCCAGCTTTTCCCGTTCCTGAATCCCGGATTTTTTGCAAAATCCCTCCCGTTCCTGTCCCCGACCCAAAATACTGCTCCCGCACAGCTCTAGAGCCTAGTTAATGTTTATTGGTCAAGAACTGCATCTAACCAAACATTATTCATAAACAGCCCTATTATATTTCTAAATGAACATCAAAAAATGAAAAATGGCAAAACAAAGTGTGGACTTACACAAGCAACTTTTGCTTCTCTTGCCTTACTCACGATATGTTGCAAAACATTGTGTGATGTGTTATCAGATGGGCCAGTAAGCGACTATGTGGTGGACAGCTTGGAGTCGAGGATGGCGGCATCTAGTGGCTACATCACGAACCTTACATCCCTGTCTCATCAGCAAACCTCTCGAAGTAATAGTCTAGTCACTTCTCTAACTGGTAACCATACTAACCTATGCTTATCGATGTTGTCTCGTCTATTGTAGTATGGTAGTTTTACATTTTTAGAATGTTCTTTTGCTGAACACTTCTTATAGTAACAAAAATGACAACAAAGAAAGATTTTAATTAGATTTACTGTAGTAATGACCTATGTAAGCTATGTTACACTGTAAAATTAGTTTTTCTCACCATGTAAGACTTAACTCATTAAATAAACAATATTTACTGGTGTTTCAACACCTTTTTTTGATAAAATCCTATATAAACTAGATATAAAGTTATAGAAATAAAACAAAAACCAATACTTATTAAAGTTATTATAATTTTAATTTTGCAATTTAAATTATTATAAGTATTGGTTTTTGTTTTATTTCTATAACTTTAAATTAAATTTAGTCCAATACTATGGCTCAAGTTTTCTATAAACTAGATAATTTGATATTTTGATAGTTTGACACCCCTTTGGCCCACAGATAATCAAACTATTGAGTTTTTTACTGTAATTACCAAAAACTGAAGCAATTACATTTCAGATATCACTTGGTCCTTAACTTCCTTGAGATCCTCATTTCATCAAGAAATAATTAAGTGATTTGTTACTATTTTCAGTGTTGACATCATTGGAAATTTTTATTGACTAAAAGTAAATCACAAACATTAGATCTTGTTTGTTCGCTATTGTGAAGAATTTAAAGAAATAATCGGAGAACAGCCAATTTAGTGATAACCTAAAGACTCTGATAGTGAACTAATGGTGCATGTGTAATTGACTTAAATCAATTTGTGTAACATTGATTTAACGTTGTGTAACATTACACCAAGTGTAACTTTGGTTGTGTAGGCTACTAACTACATGTTTATATGTAATCATTGCATGATACAATTCAATGTTGGTATATAAAAGTGCCAAGTATAAAGTAGCAACCATCATTTAGAATTAAGTTGTTTTGTCAACACACTACTTTAACAGTATTTAGTGAAAAATACTTTGTGTTTGGTTAGTTTTTTTTTTAGTGATTCAATTTAACAAATTAACTTAAAAGGTGTGATAGATGTAGTTTTAAAAGCAAAACCATTTTCACATTAGTTTTGAATTTTCTAATTTGTATTATTTTATTATCTTAATTAACATTGTTAATTAATATTATTCTGCTGTCATTCATTCATGATGTATTTTTTGTAATAATGAATGTTTTTCTTTAACTTCATTAGCCACAACTACCGTTTCTAACTTAATCAGTGTTAGAAAATAGCAACTTTAGGTATAAAGGTTTCTTCTTTAATTTACAACTTTGAATTTCCAGGAGGGCTGGGATTGAACTCCACGTTACCATTGGAAACTCAACACGCCTCCTTGAAACGGAAAAAAGAACCAACTGCTCCCCACCTGTTTTGTATTCCCCAATCATGGAACGAGCAGAGGTAAGATTTAAATGACTTTCTTGCATGGGAAAACTTTGGTATCCTGCTCAGTTTTGGATATTTTAAAGGTTATAAAGGTTTTACACCTTATTTCCCATGACTAAATAACACAATTCTTCAGTAATTTGCAGTCAGGTTTTATTTAATGGGTTGGCATTTTACTGTCACATCTAGTACTAAATCCAAAATCAAGCAATATACATCTTTTTCACTTTTTGTGTGATAGTGAAATTCATTTGATCTTCAGATAGTCAAATGTTTATAAATCAAAACCAAATCATAGACCAATTAAAAATCATTTTAGCAGGATTTATTTTCTCAAATTTTATTTTGTTTAGTTTTAATTTTTTGTTGGTCTTGGGCACTAAAGAAGGCTATCTAAAAGTAAGGTTGGTTTCTATGGGTATTCAATTCTGACAGTATACTGGAAACATTCTGGTCCCGTCTCCTGCGGAGAACAAAACTTGAAATCAAAATATTTGCTCCCTAATAATATTCCACAGTGTTGTAGATCTTTTTATCATGTCATAATGATTTATTTACTGATTTAACTTGGAAAACTGCGGAAAAATGGGAGGTGTTCTAAATTGTCTATGCCGTTGTTTAGTAAAATTTGTTTGTTTGTATGTAAGAAGCTTTGAGTTAAGTCACAATCTATCAACAGATGGTTTGAAAAATTACTGTTTTAGACCTATTTTAATACAATGTTCAACATTTCTTCATGTAGTGCAAATTTTTAAGAGAAACCTATTTTTGGGATAGCCTTGTAGTTAGAAATCTATTTCTGTTAACACTTATGGTTTTGTTATTTATTTGTTTGCATGTGTAGAGGGTTGTAGACTGCAGACATCGGATCTCCTCCTCTCCACCCTGTACCCCCACCCCTCACTCCCACTCCCTCTTCCGGTTGTTGCTCACTCACTCCCCTCTACCCCCTCTCCCTTCTCAGCATCACTCCAGTTTGAACAGGTAATCTACTTCCTCGGACCTATGTATCGCCTCAGCTAACAACACCATTTGCTGTTTAATTAACCTGCCGTTCTGACTCGACTAACTGATCTTGGTTTTGGTTGATTAATTTTGCATAAGGTGATCTTTTTTAACTTAGCTTTAAGGGTTTGCTTGAAGATTTAAGGTTACTTTAGTAGAACTATGCGGGATCCTGGTTTCCCGGTACCGGTATGTGATTGACATTATTTCCTCATCCTCCCTCTTGTACCAGAATTTTGGGATGGGAAGTATAAATTGATGATAAACCAAATGATTAGTTCTAAATTACCGTGTGTTTAATTTCCAACTTTTCCCGTTCCGCATCTGGATTTTGTGCCCAAAATATCTGCTCCCGCACAGCTTTATTTTTTATTGATGAAATTTCCTGCCTCCAACAGCTTACAGATTCCTAATTAAAAGGAAGGAAGAGCTGTAGTCTTGACTACCTGCTGATAATTGTATGTGCTGGTGTTACTAACCTACGTTCTTTTTACACTTGCCTAACTTCACGCTGATTTGCTGTAATACTGAGGTAGATGTTTTACTACCTCTGCTGGCTTTGCTAATTTGGTTTGGTGCTTTTCCTAAAATCACTGAACTGTTACTAACTATAGTTTTGAAGTTTTGGATTACTGATAGCTTCTATATTAATACAGTCAACATCTTAGGAAAGAATTCTTTTGCTTCGGACCAACATAACGTAGCTGTTATACTTTGAAAACATACCTGTACTTCAAAAGTGAGGATCTTGCCATGAACTGAGGATATCCTAACAGTATTATTAACTATTGTTTTTGTAAAACTTTATCTTTTTGTCCTTTTGAACATAAGATTTATTAGAAGGCGTATAAAACAGATCCAACAGATTTTGTGTAGTAGTTGACCTTGTAACATCTTGCATATTAGTTTTCTCATACAATGTTTACCAATTCATGGGCAAAATATTATTTTGATTTATTTATTACAAATATTTAAAACTTATGCATTTTCAGCTGTCTCGAGTTGTGCTGAACAAGAAACTACCATCTGAGAGTGATATTGAAAAATATGCTCAAGACAATCTCAACATTCACAAAAAGGGAATATTTAGGAAAAAGTTTTCCATACGAGACATGCTGTCATGGTCTAAGGTAAGTTACATGTTCGCCTGAAGTATTGTTACTTTTAAACTCTTTCATACTGTTATATATTTTTATCAAATCTATTTTGTGTGTGTGGCAAACCACAGTTTGTAAGTTACAAGTCCAGAAATGCATCAGTGTTTGTACTGATTTCTGAAGATGAAGTCGTCAGTGATGTTGTGTGGTTGCAGGACCCGATACGGAAGCCGATGTTGGTGTTGTCAGACAAGACGCTGAAGAAGGATGCGGTGGAGATGTTCAAACTGGTGCAGATCTACATGAGTGACCGCAAGGCCAAGGTGGGCATGAGTCTGAACAGTGTGGCGCTGGAGATCTGCCACTACGGATACACCAAGCCAGCCCTGCGTGATGAGCTGTACGTGCAGATCTGTCGACAGACCACCGAGAATCCTAGGCGGTGAGTCACTAGGCATCTCTAGAAACTGTCTGGATGTTTTAGACGATGTTGTTTTACGGTAGGATAGGATTTAATTCAGAACCTTTCCAAGTAAAGAATAAAAAGGAAAGAACTACAAATCATTTTTGGCTATCTTAAAAGAGTCTTTACTCTTAGGACTCCCACCATCGATTACGGAGTCAAAATGACAGTGTTGAACACACTTGTTAAACATTGAAGACACCAAAAAATTATGGGTTAAGCCTATGAGGCCCTGTATTTATTGGGTCGGGTCAAATGGAAAACCCGTTGTGAAGACTACAACTTAACAAATGATCTCGGGTCAATTTAGGGTGGGGTCGAGAATAAATGTAACTTAAAGTAATAATGTGTATTTTTATCCCTATTCCCCAAACTTTGTTATGCACTTTTTTAATTTGTTAGTTTTTAACATGACTAACACAAAAGTAATTTTTGACATTTGCTTGCTTAGGACTTGAGCTGCAGTTGCAAATGGCAGTATTGCAAGGATAGATTGAAAACATGCTTCTAGCAGACGAAGATAGTTACTAGTAAATCAATGCTCGAGTTTATGAATAATAGTAGAAAGTCATAGAATGTCATTCACTACTGGTTACATTTATTTTTCAGGGAAAGTTTAAGGAGAGGCTGGGAACTTCTAGCAATATGTTTATCATTCTTTCCTCCATCACCAAAGTTCCAAACGTACCTCGATAGCTACATGAATAGGTAAGATTATAGTCTTTTGAATGGATAATTTTCAAAATATTAAAACTTACTTCTGAGTAAGCTATTATAACTTTAAAATTGACTGTGCAATAATTGCAAATAATTGTTCTTATGGAAAAAAGGAATGAGTACGAAAACTAATGCTAGTGCATTTGACCAATGAGCTAGTGACAATAAATTATTTGTTTCTTGAAAGTATGTGTATGTATGTATGATGCAGGCATAGAGATCCAAGTTTCGACTTTCAAGAGGTAGGGAAGTGGCCGATACATGTGCAAGTGAGTCACTACGTGAGTGTTGCCTGCAAGAGGTTAGAACGAGTCGGAGAGGGTGGTAAGAGGCCGCCCAGGAAACCTACGCTGGAGGAAATCGACCAAGCCAGGGTAATTGCATTTTGTTGATAGAAGTTTGTAGATTTACCCCAAGAAAGGGTGACTCAGCGTGGCATATTAGCTTGTTATGATTCTTTTTTGTTACCAACACAAATGGAATGGAGAGGTTTAAATATACTTTACTGAATTGACAGTGTTAGAGTGATAGGGTCAAGAATCCAGAGATTGGTTACCCTTGTGGACATCTGCCACGTCTGTGCATATTGAGCTAACACTGGAATGAAAGGAAGTCTGGATTAGGGAGAGGAATAGGACAGGGTGGTCATTTAGAGGAAACAACAAGCAATATCATGACAACCACTCAGGAGACTCTAACCTTAAAACAAGCTGTACCGACAATGGCGCTGTACCGACTTGCCATAGTCTAATCTTGGGAGGAACCTTCTCCCTCCCCCCAGTTTATGGCTATCCTCTTCTGAAGTCCCGACCTACCTAGCTGCCGCGCACTTATGTGGATCACCCTTTTTATGAATTGTGTCCCTGTGTAAAGTAATTAATCAGATACTGGACAGGGTTATACAGGGTCAGAGAGCAATGGACAGGGTTATACAGGGTCAGAGGGCAATGGACAGGGTTATACAGGGTCAAGGACAGGGTTATAGTGGGCCTGCAACCTTTGGCAGGGGAGTTTTCTCTCAAATACCAGAAAGCGACTGCAGCTGCTTAACAGAGGCACATCTCCTTTAGAGCAGTCATCCACGCATAGGTGAACGTGATTCTCACCAGTAGACACTTGGGGTATCTCAGCCAGCCGCAACCCAAGGAACGGAAATTAATTGAGAAGATAATAAAATACTGTAAACTCGGTTTAATTTTTCTCACACACCTAGAATTTACTATTAGTTGTTTAAAGAGGTTTGTTTTGTTTTTAATTGGTTATGCATTTTCAGTTGCAAATCTTCCGGCCGAGCATGTTTGGGTCGACCATGCAGGAGGTGATGGCTCTACAGAAGGAACGATTCCCTCACTACCGACTACCCTGGATACAAACCACTCTCTCTGAGGAAGTGTTGAGGCTGCAGGGAACCCAAACCGAGGGCATTTTCAGGTAAATGTTGACAATCAAACGATGGTAGTTGGCTTGAATGTTGTCGGAATAAGTGTTTCTTTAACACAGTGTTTTCAACTAGTATTAATTTTTTTTTTTTTGCAGTAATTAGCTTTTTTGGTTAGCTTATTACTGGAAGACATAAGTTAATAAGGAGTCGACAAGGATGGACTTTAGTGGTAGGATGGGGAATTAAAATACTTAGACATTTTTGGAATCAGGAAAGACAGATTAAGCCCAAAATATTGTATGAATAGCTTTTCGAGTCACAAATAAGGCCAAAACACATTGCTTAGAACCACCTTATTATAATAAGGCAGATTACCCTCTGCAGTTGTTAATAAATGTTTGCATGTTTGTAATTTGGCATTTGCAATCGCTAATAGTGTTAATATCGTTATTCAATATTTGCTGTTGTTAATAAGACGTGTATTAACAATCAGTTGGTTTTGAGTACTTATATTTGTTCTTTTGTTGAAGGAATACAAACCCTATATTAGCATGTTGAGAACTCTTAGGAAACAGAAAGTTCCCATCAGAAAGCTTAATAAAGTATTGTGTCCTATTATTATCAGTCCAATTATGTCATGAGTCAAAGCTTGGCTCCTGTTGGCATCTAAAACCATCTGTTTCGTTTATGTCCATACCTTCCTAAGCCGTGGATTTGGAACAGAAGATTGAATAATTAATAGACAAGCATACTCTCTCTTCTTTAACCTCCGCACTTATTTACCGCAGAGTGTCAGCTGACGTGGACGAGGTGAACAGTCTGAAGCTGCAGTTGGACAGGTGGGAGCGGCCGACGGACTGGACCGACGCTCACACGCCAGCCTCCCTGCTCAAGCTGTGGTACCGGGAACTGTACGAGCCACTCATACCGGACGCCATGTATAACGAGTGCATCCAGCACCACGACAACCCCATCCGCGCGATACAGATCGTCGACAGTCTTCCAGAGATCAACCGGCTCGTGCTCGCCTACCTTGTGCGCTTCCTTCAGGTAACCAAGTATATCTGTGATAGTTTGGTAGATTTTCTGAGGCTGAAATATTATTACAAATCTTTTCTATAGTTTTTTAGTGAACAAGAAAAGCACACAAAGTCCTGGGTCCTGAAGCGTCAAAAACATTGACGTGACATGTCTATAATATTTCATAACTACAAATAAACAAACAAAATATTGTTAACTTTACTTGAAACTATGATAGTTATTTGTTTCATGTCACCTGTATTTGAATATATCAATTCTCTTGAATTTTACTGTAAGTTAAATACTGCAGATTTTATAATAGGCCTATTCACTTTTTTTTCTCTGAAACAAATTTTAATGGTGTATAGAAAGAAGATAGTGTGAAAAGTACAAATTATCATGGCTTCATAAGATCTGAGTACTAAAGTTATATTAAAAAATGAACCCTACATGAGTACTGCAAATTTTATCATCAGTCTTCTTCCCAGGAGTGATTTTTTTTGTGAGCACCCTGAATTTAACATAATATCCCAGTAAAGATTTGCATTGTAATCTTAATGCAACATAAGTTTCTAACAAAAAAGTGCATCACAGTTATTGCTCTGCCAACAGATGATGGTAGATGATCTGCCATAAGCTCTGTACTACCAGGTGAAATGAACATTACTCATTTTGTATTCAAAAACTTGTATCAGCCTGCAATAATTTTTTTCAATTAATTTTATTCAACATATTTTTTATTTTGAATTTGAAAGTAGAAGACATTTTTCTCCCTCCAGTTATTTTGAGGGTTTTTAACTGAATACTGCAATTGTCAGCATATAAATAATTATCTAATAAATAACTGCTATGCTTCTCAATAGATGTTTGCACGGAGTGAAGTGGTACAGCAGACGAAGATGGACGCCAGCAACTTGGCCATGGTGATCGCTCCGAACTGCTTGCGTTGTATGTCTCACGACCCCCGGGTCATATTCGACAACGCACGTAAGGAGATGGCATTTATGCGCACGCTTATTCAGTACCTTGATACAAATTATATAGAGGGAGTTATATAAAACAGGTAAGTCTGAACGTGTACAGTAGAGATTTAATTAGGCTGTATATTTCAACTTAAAAATTGGTAACTACTTCAAAAGACTCAGGGTAGTTTTGAGTTCTTCTAGCTATTAACCACCCAACATGTACATTACACTTTGTTTATTTAACTTTGAGGGCAGCTTTAAGAGACATTGGGTTGCTGAAAAAATGCTGTCAAAGTTCAACCAACCACAACATTTCAAATGTTGCCCAAACAGCCTTTTCTATTTTACAGCCAATATTGGACCACTGGATTAAATTTTTCTTCTGTTATTTTCCCGATATTATTTTCATTTGGACAGACCGTGATTTTCTTTCTTCCTCTAAAATCACCCTTCCAATTCTCAGTCAATGCTTGTTGAATTTTATCGGTAGTGTAGTCACTTTATTTATGAAGATCCTGAGACCTTTGGTCTTCTTTCTAAAATCTTCTATAGCAATTTACAATTTCTTCATCTTCCTTGATTTCTTTAATCCAACTGATTTTGCTTTTACTCTTCCATAATGTCTCTATTATTTACTAACCACTCTATTTCCTGGTCTTCTCATCAAATGTCCCAAAAATGAAATCTGCTTCTTTTTTTGTACTTGTCAAGGGTTCTATTTCTTTGTAAACTGTACCATAGACAGCCTATAGAGAAAATAAAAATAAAATGGCTGATTAAAAGCCTTGTAATCTTATGTTTAAGAACATCAAAAATGGCAAGAATGTCTCGCTACATTGATTTTAGTTGCTATTTCAAACAGCTGATTATTGTTGATGATTATGTGTTCCAGATGGTCGTAGTATCAACTAGCAGACCAGACACTACAAATTGTGCCTGAGTTAAAGCCATATACCAAAGTTAATATAGTTCTTAAGTATACAGTCTCTTATTTTAATGTAAATAAGATTAACCAATACGATTGTAAACTATTTTTTTGTATATTTAGTTTGTTGTTGATACGATTCTGTAAAGAATTATTGAGTCATGTTTGTCAGACAAATATGTTTTTAAAGTTATAAGGTTTTATAGTGATTGTACAATACAAGCAATGATTAGACTTAGATCTGATCGACAAATAATTCACCAAGTTTAGAAGTAATAACAATCAAGGCAGCTCAATCATTTGGTGTAAATTTCTTCACTAGTAGGTTTACGGTAAATCATGTTTAATTTATGTACAATAGATATCAGTTACTAGTCATTTGGATCTGTAAACTCAATTTTGTTAGTTTTTTTTAGTTTGAGTTTTCTAGCAGTGAAAGTCTTAATGATAGAACAGCTGATGTTGTGTTCAGAAATGTTAATTTCATCATAAACTCAATATGCGTTATTTTTAAGAAAACTCAATTTTGAATTTTTAGATGGATGCAATTTTTAAATGCACATACGTAACATAGGTTGTTTTTTAATTTGAAAGTACCAATAATTATAAGTATTTTTTCATAATCTCTACAAAAAGTTATTGTTTAAAAATTACATTTCTTTCTTACTGATTTTTAAAATTATTACCTACATTATTTTTTCTCTACTACGTTTGTCTACTGATCTCTCCTATTTCTTTACAAGTTAATCGACTGAAGATAATGATCAAAGTTCTTTGCCCAAAACATAATCAACACATTTAGAGTTTTCGTGTAATTATAGTTTAAAATAGTTGTTCATTTCAACTAGGTCATTTTATCATATTTATACATAATCTGGTACCTGATATCTATTCATATTGATAATACAAAATAAATTTTGTAGAACGTAATATGTAATTAAACTAAAACTAAGTCTGACTTCAATATTATATTAATATTTTTATGAATAGGTACATAATGGAATTTTACCTATGGTTAATTGATTTGTTGAAACGAGTTATCTTATTTGTTTGGCAATGAAAGCCGTCTTGGTTTGCATTCTTGTGTTTTGCTTTGACTTGATAAGCTTTACAAGACATAATCTCTACTTAGGTTTATATAACATTTTGTGTTTGTTATTGTTGAAACCAAAGCTGTAGTCGTTATCTTTGTTTCCTCGTAGTGTTGTAAAAACGGCTAATGAAAATATGTATTTTTATAAATAAGGAGAAATGATAAATTGGGTTTTGACTTAAAATAGGTGGATTGAGCTTATTTCTCAAAGTTTTACTTGAAACTTTACCGCATTTTACGTATTAGTTTATTACTGGAACTATATTAAATATGAAATTAGTCAAATTACCCATTTAAAGCCAGTTAAGTAGGATTTTTATTCCAAAACTTTTTAGCCGACTTTGGTATTATTTTCATTTGTAGGGTGTGATGACCAATATTTGTGCTAAAAGTCACTATCTATATTAACAAACTGACTTAGACTCCCTAGAATTGAAGCTTTTCTAGATCAGAATAGCAACTTTTCATTTATTTTGTGCAAAACCTTATTAATACAATATCAAATAGTTCAACATCTTTAAAAATTTTGATTAAACCTTAGAAGTTTGTGCAAATTTTAAAATACTTGTTTTGTTCTGTCTGCCATTTAAATTCAATTAAGAGTGTATTTTAATAAACATTGTTTTCGCTAATATAAAACTATAAGTTTAAACTTGTAGTTTATTTACGGTATATTCAATTTAGGTGACACTAAATTTTATTTTTTTGTAATAATGCTGAAATAAAAGTAAAACGTAACATTTGAATGCCAGCCACCAAGATATGCTCAAGTCCCCTAATTTAAAATGGAAAATTGAATTAAAAGTCTGAAATCGGAAAGATTGACTCAGAGTAAATCCACTTTTTAGGGCTCAGGTGTTTACCTTCCCTTTTCAAAGTCGTCATCACACGCCTCTCTGAATTTTTCTTTTGAATAGCTAACTATAAAGTTAATCTTTATGTTTGTAGTTTCCTGTATTTAAAATATTACAGTCATGTTTATTAATTTTACTATCCTTGTTTAAGAATATCTTAATACTGACTTAATAACTATTGTTTAACTGTCTATGAACCTTTTATCTACTCTTATAATTGAATCTAACTTTCTATTTACTTGATACTATTCTGAGTCTCCCTGTACATCACATTTGTTTCACTGTTAATGCAGTTATAAGCTTAGTTTTAGAACGTTGTTCAACATGTTAGGATCAATTTATTGGAATTTATAGCAAGGTTTGTTGTTTCTTAAATAATAATTTTTTTAAAGTCTGTAAAAAAATGGTCAAAAACTAAATGAGTAAAATGCACTTTCCCAAGGTAGGGCTTCAACATTTACGTTTCTCCTCTAACCTAAGTTTTTATTTCTCATGTATATACTAACTAACCAAAGACCATATCAATACTAACTAATATATTGATGCGTTTTAAAACTAATAGTTTCGCTACTAGATAAATTACATGCAAAAAATAATCACTTTCTACTTTATATAGAAAATTGAATTTTTGTCCTGAAATATGTCGGAATGTTTAAATAAGTGAACTAGCTCCACTCTTTAAATGCCATCTACTTTATTAAGTTATAGTAAATATAAAACACTAATTTTTGTTTCTAAAACTTCTTGCTTTTTTCAATCCAAGCATTTTTTTTGACTCTTCTCAATCTAGTCACCGTTTGGCTGCATCTACGCGAATAAATTCTGAAAACTTGAGTTGATAAAGTCAATTATGTTATTAAGTGCTAACCTGAATAAACTAATACTTACAACAACTAAGCATATTGTGAATAAAGTAGGCCTAGGTTTAACCCTTGAGTTGCTGTGTGATGTTCTGTACATACTGACAAGTTCCTGAGTGACGTTGGCCAGGAGACTGGAGAGTGTATATAGACGATCTGCTGCTTCCGTGGTGTAGCTACGCTCATATACATTTTTCTTCAGATTTTATCGCTCTTTTTTATTATTTTTAAGGTGTTAAAATACTCCTAGGTTATATTCACTATTATGACTTCTTATTGTCAGAAAATTTGTTTTGTATTTTTAAAGTTTATGTCTGTTCTGTTGCTTATAAAAAATTGTAAAGCTGGCAGTTTGTAGCGGTTTGGTTGAATTTTGCAGGTTTGTGTTGATAGTACTTTTTTATGACAATTTCATAACATAAAACAACAACAACATCTGACAAAAGTTTTGACATACAAAATTTGTTTTTTTTATATTTGTATATTTTTGTATACTTTAGGCTAGTTAACTTTTAAATATTACAACAAAATACTGTACTGCGTTTGTTAATATAATCGCTAGACACTTCAGATGTTTAGTTGGTTAAGAATAGGCTATGTTTTTTGTTTGATAGGACTTTTAAGTTACTCAGAGTTTGAGTTATTTTAATCCGTGAAGACAAACTTGGATTCTAAAAAATTAGTTATTTAACTTATTGCAATTTCAAAGCTGCCAGCTATATTCTTTCTCACTGCCATTTTGCTGTTTTCAGAGTTATTAAAGTTGTTCTAATTTTAGTAATTTAAAATCCATTGTTTGATTGTAAAATTGTTTTCTTGTTGAATTATTCTGATGAGTTACCAAAACTGATAATAGTCTTTTGTCTCTTTATATTTACTTAGAGTCATTTTGTGTTTCTAGTTTTGCAATGACTAATTTAAAAATAATAAATAACTCCAAACAACACTTACTTTTGTTTATTTTAATCCTTAAGAAAAACATCACACGCCTTAGTCAAAGTAATGTCATTATTTAACAAATTTAAACATTTACATTTAAAAATTAAATGTAATGTCATTCTACTTTGTTTACATGAACATTTAAATCATATAAACTTGCACAATCATATTCAAAATTATGAAATACAGCTATTAATCGCTCTTGGGCCTTGCTAAATAGATTTTAACGCAAAAAATATTTTCCTGGTATCAGGGCCTCAGAAGTTGGCAGGAGACACAACTGTCTGTTCTAGTTCAACAAGCAACTTGGTGATTCTCTTTTAGACTTACAAAAGGAAGTCTAACTCAAAGGTCTCCTGGCAATTTCTGTGACCCTGGTACCAAAATTTCACTTTTTATCTCATTTTGGCTACTGTGCTTGAAACTCATTATTTCCAAAATCCACTAGGACTTCAGAGGTTGGCATGAGACAACAGTTTGTTCTGAGTACAACAAGCAACTTAGTGATTTTGATTGGCTTCCAAAGAAATTCATCTCGAAAGTCTCCTTGCAATTTCTGCGACCCTGATACCGACAACTCATTTTTATCTTGTGCTCAAAACTGAATGTTTCCACAATTCATTAGGACCTCAGAAGTTGGCAGGGGGTTCTCTTGTCGAAACTAGAGCAACTAACTCCAAGGTCTCCTGGCAATTTCTGCGGCCCTGGTACCAAAGATTTAATTTTTCTGTGAAAAATATTGTGTTTTTTAAGCCAGTACGAGCTACTTACCTTAAATAATACTCTTGCACAATAATTTACTCTGGTACTACACAAAGAAAAAAAAACAATTTCATACTTTTTGTTGTGGTCTGTAGATGAGAACATTGTTCTCGAAAGGCCTCACCAGCTATAAAAGTTTTATTTTATTGGATCATTTGTTTTGATTTCAAGTTTAAAATTAAAAATCCAATAAGGAGTTCTTCTAGATGTAATTTCATACTATTTTAGTTTTTTTTAATTAAAATATTGTATATTCTTTGCCATACAATTTTTACAATACAATGAATAATATTATAATGATATTAATTATTAACAAAACTTAATCCAAAACAAAATACAGAGGTAATGAGGGCCTCTGGGACTAGAGTCCGATCAGGGGTCCCACTCTGGGCATGGACCAAAGTGTTGACGGTTTATCGTCAATAACTTCCTAATGAAACAAGATAGGGTTAAACGGTTTGCAGATTCATATTCAGCGCAACGAGGTGGTGCAAAAAAATGTATCATATGTTTGGTTTTGAAAAAAATTCTCCCCTTGTTGGCGGTTAATTGTGAATAAATTTTGAACGAAACAAGATAGGGTACAACGGAGTGCAGATTCGTAATCAGCGGGACGAGGCGGTGTTAAAAAGTGTATCATATGTCTGATCTAAGAGACAAAGTTTTTTGCCAATCGAAAAAACCATGGGCTTAAGCCCATGGTCAGAGCGATTTTTGCCTCCGTTTTTCGTAAATATTTTCCAAACGAAACAAGATCAAAATTTTTTTAAATCAGATGCGGGTTCATCAAGACAAGGCTTTTCCACCATATAAAAATTTGTTGGTTAAAATACATTTTTTTTTTCAAATTGACGGTTTTTTTTTTTAATTTTGTAAACGGAACAAGTCTAAGGAAAAACCTTTGCAGATCTGTTTTTGGGTCGACAAGGCGGTGTTAAAAAAGGTATCACATGTCTGATTTTCCAAAAAAAACTTTTAGCCAAAATTAGCGGCGCAACGATTTTTTCAGGTTTTTTGGGAATAACTTTTGAACGAAACAAGATATTTTAAAACAGTTTGAAGATTTGTGTTCAGGGCGATGAGCCTGGACCAAAATAATGTTCATATCTCTGGTTTTTGAAACAAGAATTTCACCCCCAAGTTGGCGGTTTATTGTAAATAACTTCCGAACAAAAAAAAATAAAAATTTTAAAAATCAGATGTGTGTTCAGCGCAACCAGGCGGTGCTAAAAAATGTATCATATGTTTGGTTTGTGAAAAAAATTTTCACCCCTTGTTGGCGGTTAATTATAAATAACTTTTGAACGAAAAAAGATAGGGTACAACGTAGTGCAGATTCGTAATCAGCGGGTCGAGGCGGTGTTAAAAAATGAATCATATGTCTGATCCAAGAGACAAAGTTTTTTGCCAATCAAAAAACCATGGGCACACTCACAACAAAAAACACCAGTAGTTTTTACTTCCCGTCCTGAAACTTTGGTACTAGGGCGACGGGATCGGGAAATTACCTCAATCCCGTCCCGGTACCGAAAATCCGGGATCCCGCACAGCTCTAAATTAAGCGCTAGTTTCAGATTTCCCTGCTAGGTGGCAGGGCATGCACTTTTTGAAATAATGACTCTTGTAATAATATTAATGAATTAATTAAAGTATAGTTGCAGATTTTCCCACTAGGTAGCATGGCAATGAACTATTAGAATCCTGCCCTGACTTTAGTCAATTCAGTAAAAATTTAGTAAATAAACAATTTTTGTACTTTTTTGTTTAATCCTGCAATAACGAGATTTCTATTCTAATTGGTGATTCTTTCAATAATATTGTAGCTATTATCTTTACACCTTACGTGAGAAACTTGACATTTTATTTTAGTTAATTAGGTTTTTAAAAGTTTGTATGTCTTGTGCCAAATATCTAGCCTGTTTGAATTGGGATGAAGAAATATTTGCAACAATAATTATCAAGTTAAGCAGAAATGGTGATTCCGAAGTCACTATCATTTACAACAAATAGGTAAATTTTAAATAAATTAAGAACATCTTGCAAATAGTAACATTTTTATTATTTATAACTTATCTACACATAAAATGTTTAATATTTACAAACATCATAAATAAACAATATTATCAGTCATATAAACAACAACAATGTATTAATAAAACAAATTAACTTAGAAGATACAATTCAACAAATGTGTGAGAGGCACAAGAAGTTGCGGGACTATGTACATCACAGCACCATTTAGACCATTGTCTACAGACACGACAAGCAATGAGATTGGATGTAAAAAGACAACAAGTGATTTAATACAATTTTCAAATATGCTAAAACATCTATTAAAGTTCTTACACTGAAAAAGACATACTCCAATCTACAGCCACTGTGTTCATTTTAAATAATTGATAGTGGTACAGAGGTGTTGATTTTAATTTCTTTTTTTTATGCAATCTCTAAAATTATACAACTTAATATTGAAAATTGTGTTTAAATAAATTGTCTTTGTTAAATCAATAATATTTTGAACAACAATTTACAACATGTACACAAAATCGAGGGCTATACAGAAAGCAAGTACTATTTCATGCAGTACGCAAGCAGCACAAAATAAGTTACTGTATGTCTGGTTGTTAATGGTTCTTCACAAAATTTAGAGGAATATTAAGTCAAATTTTCTTGAAGTAAACAGGTGGCGTTGTATCAGTTTGTATAAAAGAAGTTCTGTAGGTCAAGAAAACTCCAACTTTAATTACAAATAAGTAAAAAAAGTAAATTATTCTTTTTCTTACGTGTTTTAACAGAATTTACTTTTCTGTATAGCCTTCATAAATACCAGTTTCTATTTAATTTCTTTTACCTCTTTCTGTTCATCTGTCAAATGAAATGCATTTCTGTTCGAGAGTGGAATCAATATTTTGGAAAATTATAATTACTGCAGTTATGCTAACATTTTAACCTAGACTAAATATGCTAGACTAAACGATGTATGTGATGTGAGACACTTTCTTCGTTGTATGCTGTATTTTCAAATGATTAAAGATCAAATATTTACTTTGGTTTTGACAGAGTAGAATTTAACAAAACTTGAGAATTGGGAAGCGATCTGGTGGAGTATCAAAGTTTGAACTATCAGTTTCAAATGTATGTAATGTGAGACACTTTCTTCGTTGTCTATTTTCAATTAATTAAATATCAAAACAAATGTTTACACTGGTTTTGACAGAGTAAAGTTTCTAACAAAACTTGATAATTGGGAAGTTTTCTAATGGAGTATCAAAGTTTGAACAATCAGTTTCAGATGAAAGGAAATCTATTAGGAACAATTGATATTTGTAACTTTTTAACTATTTCAGTTAGGCTGCTAAATATTGTTTTCAAATAAAAAGCCTCAGAAAGATGAGTGTACAAAAATAGGATCAAATTGCACAGAGCAGAGGCTAGTATAGAAACAGTAACTTTTGATTTACTCTTTCAGATAGCACTTGATTATTTATTCTCTGCTTGGTATTTATTCTTCTTTAATTACATTGTTAAATGAATTAATTTTCAATGGCTGTTCCATTCCATAATTTTTCAAACCCTGGTCAAGGTCTAGTCCAAGATAGATTTTAAAATACAAATTTGAGATATAAGTTTAACAGTTAAACAGTAAAGTTTCTAGAAACATGAAAACTATTAGACCCCATTTGGCTGTAAATACGAACAATAAAACTCACAGCAAAAAATTCACCATTACACATCAAAATAGAGTTATGGTTATGTTACAAATAAAACTATTAAAATGCAAATTTAGCCAGGTACAGAATATTATGATGTAGATTTATAAAATAATAATAAAAGTACGAAACCTCAACAAAACTATTTACAACTAACATGAGAAACTCATTAAAATTAAACTTAATATAGTACAAATAATTTTGTCACTTCATTTATGGTCAAATATTTAAAACATGAAACATTTAGTATTTGATATTTAACATCGAGAAAAGCTGCCATTTTGAATTAAACGTTCAAAAATCAAACACTAAAAATCCTGAGTGTTTTTTTGACTGCCTCAGTTTGGCTGTATTTGATTAGGTATGTTTGAAACTACCTATCAGGTTCTATCTGGTGCACAGGTGGCCCACTTGGGCAGCGGCAGGTAGTTGTTCTGTGAACTCCAGGGGGAGGAAGCTTGGGAGAAGCACAAGGGTTGCTTGAGAGGGCGAGACACACTCTGCTGGAAGTTGACCGAGATTGTGACCGGGTGAAGAACGAGAGAAGCAAGATTCATCTCGGAGGTAAGTTCTGAGAGGAATGGTGCGAGCACGTTGTGGTCTATGGTGAGGGGGATGTAGAATGAGCCTTTGGAATGTAGGGCAAAGATGGGCACACCGGGCAGAGGTTGTGGCGGTGGAGAGGGGGTGGAGGGGTACTTGAGGGGTGGCGAGGAGGGGAGTGATGATTCGCACGGATGTCTCCGGTCCTCTGATCTCCGTCTCTTCAGTGCGATTGGCTGGGACTGCTCTGGGTTTCCGTTGTGAGAATGTTCAGCGCTGAACCTTTGCTTGATATTGTTTTTGAACTTGTACAAAGAACCGACTTGTGAGTGATTTTCTGTCTGAGAATAGCTTCCGTTGATTGAGCTGCAGGGAGAAGTTGGTTCTGCTATGATCTGTAACAAAACAATACAAGGTGTTATTGTAAATAGCTTTCAAATCAAAACCCATTTTAAAAGATAAAGATTGTCTTGTTTAACGAGGCAAAGTTTGGACTAGAAATTCCTCTCTACTAATTAATCTTGACCTTTACCTAGCGTCACCATATAGTCACTTTAATGTGGTGACTACAGGGATCAAACCTGCGCCACTGGAGTAATGATGAGCTATAAAGTCAAGTGTCGAACCTTAACTGATCCGCTGAAGTTTACTATGTTGTATTAAGAATTGTTTATTCTTTGCAGCTACTTAACAGTAAATTGTTTTTCTCCCGAAGACGTTGGGTACAGATGAGGTGTTGAACTGACCTTGAGCCTACTCTGTGAGTGGGTGAGGATGTCTCTCAGCTGGCTAGCGCTAGAGGGGTAGTACGTGTCATCAGAGGAGGGAGGTAAGCGCAGTGGGCGCTCACTGCCGTCACTGCTAGACCCTGAGCCTGACGCACTGCTGCGTTCACGCTCCTTGCTGCCCATTGACGATGAGGATGTCGTCTCCGTGTGTTCCCTCGGTGCGTTCAGACCACCATCTGCCAAACAGGAATACACAACTTAGTATTGTCTATAATTAAATATGATCGAGTCTTGTAAGTTGTAATGTTGACTTACTTGTTTTACTGCAATTATAAAAAGGATACTATAAACTTTGAGGTCAATACAGTTATTACTACAGTACTGTATACATATAATCTACCCAAAGTATAGTTTTAAATGAAAATTTCTTCAAAAAGGAAGTTTTGAACAGCTATAACTTACCGAGTAAGAAAACAAAGCTACACTGTTGAATAAATCTTTGATTATTTTAGCAAAATCAGCTAAATAAATCAATAACACTTATATTGTATTGAAACTAAAACATTGAATGACACAAAAAACAAAACTCAAATTCCAACCATGCATTTTATACAGTGAACTAATGGTTGGGGGAAAACAAAGAATCATAAATAAGAGCTAAAAAGGTTGATATTTGGTCATTTTAAAGCCCTTCAAAAGGTTTTAAGTAAACATTAAACACACTCCAACTTTCAAAACAAACAACTTGATACAAAAACTTAGTAAGTTGTACTAGTAGGCAAACATTAGACGGTGAAAACATAAAGGCCTTTTCACACAGTTTCATTGCATTCTATAACGCCCTTGTCGCGACGCTATGTTTTGACCTTACAATTTTTAGCAAGTCAATTCACACCACTAAAGAAATAGAACAAATGTTAATTTACGGTTGATTGCTTTTGGTTAGTCAGATTTAGCTACATTTTTTGCCAAGTTAAGCTGCATCTACAAAGCGTCTTCATTGGCCTATGCGACGTAATTAACAACACTGAAATGCCTGGTTTGATAACATCGAAGCAATCTTTTTGAAAATGATAATGTCACAATGTTTGCTGTGTTGCAGTGTGAAAAGGCATTGCATTATAGTAATACAAAAAACAAAGTTCCTGGCACATGCAATTTCAGCTGGTTATTTCTTTTTACTCAACTTTGATGAAAACCTTTACTCGAGCAAGGTAGTTTGCTTTGTCTTACAAAAGAATCCTCCAATGAATAATGCCCATGTGACAAACCTGACTTGTCAACATCAATTAAAAATCCTAACTTATTCTTGTCATTACCATTTTACTCACTGTTTCTCACTTATAGTACAATGAATACAGCATTAAATTTTGTACTTGTTTGAATGATGATTATAAAAGATAACATGTATTAACATCAAAACGTTAATATGTTATTTAAGAGTTTACACAGTCCTATAAGTTAAAAGACTTTCTTAGCGTCAGCGGCAATACCAATCGAGCTTGGATTCAAGTTATAGAAATTGAAACCAAGACATAAACATTGAACAATTTATGCTGCGATAATCATAAAGCCATATTTGACTAGCAACAACTGTAAGTTCTTGGATCTACAAATTTTTTTGCAGGGTAAAATTGATATTTTGTACTTTTTCAGATGACGGGAAAGAATCCTTCAACTTTTAGAACTGTGATCTCTTAAATAATATCATGCTATTGTAAGTTTAAAGTTAGTATTGTTCGTATTAGGAACTTACCTGTAGTGGCCCTTAAGCACTACTGTTAAATTTAACGGAAATCTCGCTTTGGGTTGTTTAACGGCTAAATAATATTGAGCTCTGCAAACATGACAGTGGAGAAACAGTTGAGAAATCGTGACACTAAGTTATCTCAATTAAGCAGAAATATACCAAACTAGAAAAAGTAAACCTTGTGTTTAGTCGAAAATTGAAATACATTTAGTTGACAAGTTCTTAAAAACAGTTATCAATTATTTTTGTTACAGGTTTAAATAACTGTTGTTTTGGAATTAAAGTCAGAAGAGTCAGTTAAAACAACCTCAATAAATGCATTTAATATTGCAGTATTTAAAATTTACTAAACGTTATACCTCCTATATAAGAAAAGAATTAAGAATGGATAAACAAAAATATAAGAAGTTTGCGATATTATTTTATGGAAAATAGTAATACTATTTCCCATTTTGTTAAAAGTTAAATAGTTTAATAAAGAAATAGAAATTTATAACAAATTATGTATTTCAAAATACTTTGAAGATTAACTTTTCCTAGTAAAAATGTACATACTGACCACTGAGTTTCATACTAGTTTTACAATAAAAACTAAGTGGCACATTATTTTTATAAAAGTGCTAAAATTTTTTGTTCGTTTTCCCATATTCCAGAGGAAATAGGAAGACCTATTTGTTTCTAACGCCAAACAGAAGAAAATGTTATGGACCAAAAAACCGAAATCAGTTTTGAGCTTCCTAATAGATACTTAGTCAAAGACAAAACTTGATGTATGTTTATGTGTATATGTGCACCCCCTCTACAGGTTATAGTTTTGAGCCATTTTCATTCATATTTGGTATTCTTCATTGCCCAATTAAATTACAGTTCCCAAACTTGATATTTGTTTCGTTTATGATTTGAATTTTTTATTTACAAATGAAATAGGGTTTTTGTCCTAACAATACTAACCCCAATATCAACAACAACTTAGAAAAGTAATAAAAAAAACACTTGTACACACTTGAGCTGTTTTAACTAAGTAAGGAAGACATGTTCTCTCTACTTCCACTCACTTACTATAAGTTATATAAAAATGAATCGCAAAATTTGTTGCTAAGCGCATAACTCAACAACGCCTGGACCAATTTGGCCAAATTTTTTTAAAATGTTTGTTGGAGTTCAAGGATGGTTTTTACGGCGAGAAAAATTTGAATAATTGCCGGAAACCCCTTAAAACAGCTCTTTTCTTTTTCCCATACAAACGTTTTCTAACTAAAACGTAAACAATTTGATCTTTATTGCTATTTGTTGCCAGCTGATATCCCTATTTTACAGACATAAAACATATGTACGGCTAAAGAAAAAAAAAACACAACAACAAACTGTCAATGTCGATTTGCCGTTGTACATTGTGTTGTTTTTCTTGGATTTTCTGTGACCTAATCTACTGAGTTTGCTTTTGTTAACTATTACATGAAACAAATTCGTATATCGTGTATTGTGCAGAGTGATTAATACGTAGGAACAAAAAACTACATTACAAATCTTTTTGACAGGACGAAGTCTGTCGGGTCCGCTAGTAAGTTATACAAATATTGTTCAGACAAGATTTTGTTGTATGATCACAAATACACAACCAGCAATTAAAATCAAATAAATAAAATTTTAATTTTCCAAGGAGTATTATAGTAAAAACCAGTTTATAATCCAAAAATGCTTGTTTATTTGCTGTCTTACTGGGAGAAGTAAATCTGAAATTTAAAAAAATATATTCCTATTTGTTGAAAAGTAAATTTAACGTCTTATTTTACTTTATTCTCTGAGCTTATTGTTAGTCAGGTCAGTCTGTCACCTTCAAAATGTTTACAGTGTTAGACGCAAGCATCAAACAAACTCAGTGGCGTTAATTAACTCAATGTTAATCAATCAAATATCTTAAGTACGTACACAATGATTCCGTACAACATGCATCACTATACCTTTGAGGATTTTGTCGCAGTGTCTCTGCAGGTGGGAGATGAGTTGTACACAGAGTTTGTCCCCGGCATACATCCCCTCCACCTCCACCAGGAAGTGCATGGTTTCCGAGAGACACTCGTGGTAGCCGAGACGGTAGTGTTCTTCGACGATGAGGCTCGGCGCGACGCCGTTGACGACCTCCAAACTGGGTAACGCCACCGGTAGCGCGGAGTTACTCACTTTCAGGTTGAGCGATGTGTTACTTTCCTGCGGTGAATAGGACTCTTCACTCTCGACGCTTTGGTGGTGGTTGATTTCACAATTACCTGTGAAGCAAAGGTTAGTGTAATAATAATCTGCGGTTGGGCCTGGTAGGATGACGCCAATGGACGGTGTTTGAATCTGGACAAGTGTTAGTTCACTGTGAACCCGACACAGTATTGATTTCAGTGTTTGTTACCAGGATGTCTCCCAAGGTGTAGCTTGCTTTACGCAGCTGAGTGGAGTGTGGGGTAAACTTAACAGGTTGACGTGAAACTCTGCTTAGGGTAAAACAAATTGACGTGTGCAAATGCCAAAGGCTAGTGGCACAGCTACTAGACCACTGAGACCCCAAAGGTTAATTGTCTGAGTGGCCAAACATTTTCTGAGATATCTCCAGGAAATTGCTGCCTTACAATATCTTTTAATACTACTGTATATTAAGAAGGCCAATTTAAAACAGCCTGCTTCCTTAGCTCAGTGGTAGAGTTAAAGCTTATGTTCTGGGGTTTGGATCTCTATATCACAAATTTTGTTCTGAGTATATTAATTTTAATTTAAACACCTTTGGAAGATAAAATGCTGTAGAGAATTAATATTCCTACCACCGTTCAAAAATTAATATTTCATTACAGAACTAAATTTTACATCTTAATCTTTAATTTCTGCTAGTTACTCCTACTTTAGATGTTATTTAAGAAGCTCAACTCAAGAATAGCAAAACCCAGCCACCATGGTGACAAAATTATTCAAACCTTTTAAATAAATTGTTTTTTCAATCTAAGTGTTCCAAACATGGTTTGTAAAAATTTGCCCAATTATTAACTTAACAGTTTACAACTAGTTATTTGTTTGTTTACTCTGAAAAATTTAATTGATAGTGGCATAACACAAATTTATGAATGTGGGAAAAATCAAATATGTTGGTAATCAAAGAATTTTACTGAACACTTAACAGTAAATCTAAACATATGTCACTTTCCCTACACTCCAACAATTACTCAAACCAATGAAATCCTTTATACACTTCAAACTTACACAACTAATTTTATTGAGCTCCAAATAAAAAGTAACAAATTTGTAGTCCAGTAGAGGTTGTTGAAATTAAAAGTTAAAATGCGTACTCACCGAGATGACAGCTGGCATGATGGTTTTGCAAGTGTTTCATGTGCTTGATCGCCATCTCGATGATCTCAGTCTTCTCGATGCGGCCGCGGCCCTTCTTCATGTAGTCTGCGGGGATGAGACGAGACAGGTCCGCTAAGCAGTTGTTCATCCGGTCTCTCCGTCGCTTCTCGATGATCCTGTGAGACATTGGGTCCTATTAACACAAACAGAATATCAACTACAACTCAACAGTGGTCGACTCAAAACGACACACACCCGTCAATTTACTTTAATAGTCTAAAATTTTCCGTTATACTTTGATTTTGTTTTTACTGAGTCATAATTATTTCTTTTATTTTAAATTATAACTTCTACAAACAAGATTAAACAGCTAAATCTCTAAGATAACAATTTCTATTGGAAAATTATCAGCTCTTTTAACAGAGCACCTTGAAATATGCTTGTATTTTGAGCATGTTTCAACAACATTTTAATTGAACAATTGGCTTGGATAATTTAGTTATTTATTGACTAAAGTAGGTACATACACAGTTTTAGTCATTAATTGGCAATTTCCGATTGCTTTCTCTTTACCTGTGCCTTATTGGTGATTTGGGATAAACTGTTGAAACTGTTTGTTAACACTAATTTATTCAGTCACAAAAGTTAGTTGACATAAAAATTCTTAAATTACTTGTCAATTGAAAGTTATCAAAGTCTATAGTGGGTGTATAACTTTATAACTATTACGATTCATTCTATAATATTTTAATCAATTTAAATAATTTCTTTTTCAAAATTAAAATTATGACTTTGGATTTTAAAATAGGGGAGCACCCTCGTCATCCCCTTTCGGCAGGGGGTATATTCTGTACCATATCCCAAGGTGGCCTTACGCAGGCATACAACATTTAATATGTATTAGCATTTAAACTTTAAGTGCTGTGCTACAAATTCTCAATTCTGCAATTTTAAAGTAACGTTTTTACACGTTTGACAAAATTATCAGTTAAATGCTTTGAAGTAAACCATTAAATATGTACGTAATTTTCAATTTAATTTGAAGAGGATGCTTTTATGCAATTATGAATACAGTAACCTGTAGGATTTTGGAATAGTGGGAAGTTTCCACAGGATCGTGAGGAATTTTTCTAAGTGTGAACTACCGGGGAGGCATTATACCCTGGTCATAAAGCGGGGTCCAGGGTCCACCTTTGGAAGATTTGCTGAATTTAGATGCAAAATGGTTTATTATTACCAGATAGTTATAATAGTATAGTTTTTGTGCTTTGGGAATAGTATAATTTGTTGTACAGTTGTACGAAATGCCCAAAAATTAATTCTTCAGTATATACATTATACCAAATAAGGGCTGTTTGGTTGGATTTTATCCAAAGTTTATAACCTGGAATCCCCTCCGCTTAGCTGCCCTCCTGCCTGAATAATGCGATCTTACGACTTAACTTATAACTTTCTCAAAAATAGCTTGTCGTGTCTAATTAGTTCTTTAAAATTGAAATAAATTTAAGACGAGAATTGCTGTACTGTTTACAGAAATAATATAGTGATAACGACACAGTTTTTAAAAAGGTAGCACCTTTGTTTCTTAATTGGGTTGTGGAAAGGGGAAACCCAGAAAACGTGTCCAAAACTTTACCCCATCTGCTAAAACTACTTTCCTCAGGCCTTAGCTAGAGCGCTAAGAATTTGGGATAGTTGGGATGATGGAATATTAACCCCAATTTCAAGCTTGATAACTATACAAAACTAATTTAATTAAATATTTTATTTTACTTCAAATTTCTGATTGATTTGAAAGAAATATATGTGTGCTTACAGCCATTGAACAGTTAAGAATAAGCATGGCTACTATCCTGGGGTTAAATTACGGACAGATCTTGAAAGGCTCAATAACGCCCCCTCCCTCTCACCACGCCCTCGCACAATCTACACCTCGGTGAGTGATAGGTAATCAGCTGTCACTGTCACACTGACTTGACACTACTAGGTTATGTTGGTTTGTTTGTGTTTATGTAGGTCAGTGGTTCAATGTCGCTGTGGTGTCGTTGTCCACAACACTCCATTCATATTCAATTATCTTGTTTATTCTCGTTCGCAATTCGTCACTATGGCTTTTGTCTGTACGGTGGAAAATTTAAAGATAACTTCTATGGTCCAAATTTTGCCCCACTCAGGTACTGATAAAACTTATAAAGGACTAATTTACCCACGCCTAGCCTACGGGATAACGTTGTTAAGAGGTTGCTCAAGTACAAACTTTAGCAGATGCGCATTCCTTCAAAACACTCAGTTCTCCAGAACAATCGCAAAATTGTAATGGAGAGAGTCGAGCAGACAAGCATTCAAAGTGTTGACATTACCCTGCCTCAGCATTTTGGAAACGTGTCTTTTCTCAAATGTTAATGCGACCATGTAAGAGATATAGATGTGCAGTCTTAAGAAACCAGAGACAGGGGAACTACCGAACTGGGATACACAGAACTGTAGTTCATGAACGTTTGGCCTCAAGTGCAGGAGTTTATCTTTTCAAATTCGCAGAAACCTTTTACAGTTCAAACACGTTTGTGGCATGGCACACAAATCACAATTGGGAGACTCGGGACAAAAACAGACTGGCTGGGATAGACTTGGATGATTCAATTAAATGGGGACGGCACGAATGCAAGATATGTTTGAAAGTGATCTAGATAATATGATCGTGTGAATGAATGCAAAATTACATATATATATACAGGGTGTTTCAAAAGCCTCCCCCTCATCTTAACTTTTGAACCTCAAAGTTTAGTCTGTGATTAATGTTAATAAAATACGTTTTGACGTGATTGGGGGGTTTGTTATCCTCACCACCCCGAAATTAGAGTATCGGAGAGTAAGTCCAAAATGTTGTACGATAACCGCTAGCTTGCAACCCTTTATTTTAAAGGTCATACAAATAAACAACCAAAGATACCCTCGAAAAGATGTTTTCGATGTTCGGCTCTCGATTGGCGGCTTGAAAACGTACGTATGACTTGCTGCTGAAAGAGCACAAGTTGCAAATCGAAAGCCATCGAATAAAAAAAATCATCCGTTAGGCCGGATACGGTGAAAACCCCCCAAACGATTAGTTTATTTTAGAAACATATCGAGCAGCACCAAGTTGTAAAATTCTTGGTCTTCTAAACCCGAAAATCCTATACGCTTTCTTGCAATCTAAATCGTTGACATCCTTTTACCTGTGTAAAAAGTTGCACACGTTTTTCAGGGCGAAGGGGTAAAAACTCCCTAACGTAAAAAATACTTTGTTACGATTTATGAATATACCCTAATACAATGTGCTAAAGTTCATTTAATTGATTTGTTGCCGTTTAAATGGGGGGTAGGGCTGTACAGACCACTGAGTGTGCGTGCGTGTGGATGCCTTTGTTTGTTTAATTCTGATATACGTACTTCACGTCACAACTCATTTTGACTGAGGTTTCGTGTTTAAAAATAGAGCTTGTTTTACTATAATACAGCTTTCAAAAGTATAACGGAAAATATATTGGTTCGTTCTAACTTCTAACAAGAACAATGTTTCTTCTACTTAAATAAGTTTATCGCGTTTGAATCGAGCAATTACATAATAGCTTAATCATCCAATTTCGAACGAATCTTCTCTTGGTTTTTTTGAGGAACAGAATTCGGAAATTATTTACATTCTTGTCCTATTCAGTTACGTTTATTCCATGAAAAATTGACGACTTCAATACAATGTTTTATAGTCCAATATCACGTTTGTTCTATGAGAAATAAAACATTTATTTATGGAAAATACATAACCGGGTGGAACAAATTTATCTCCTTAACAAAAAAACTTGCACTGGTTAATCACCTCTTTGGAAAGCACTTTTCTTTTCGACAGCACAGACGCAAGCTTGTGGAAATCCGAATTCTGGAGCGGAGGCGGAGGTTCGCCCGCGAGAAGCAAGTGCCTTTCCAGTATGGTGGCGCTCTGAGTGACCATCTCAGGAACTACACACTATCACCTTATCACTTGACACTCCGAGCCGCAGACGACACAACGTTACGCGTCGGACACTATCAGCTGACTGAATGACTGGTGACTTCACAGTCTCACAGATGACCGGCGCGCGCTCCCGCCGCACACTAGCGCTCCTGGCGGCACCCTACCACAACTACCGCGCACGTTTCTCTGGCGCATCCACGTTTGCACGACCTCATCGTTTATCAACCGCGCCCTATTTTCGTACCTGTGACTGACAATCGTGGATTATGTAACCTAAAATTATGGGTCACTTCATTAACGATTTATTGGAGATATAGGGTACTGTGTTGATTCCACAAACGTGCTCACGGTGAAAAATTGGGCTTATAACAATTTATTTTTCAGTCTACAAATACTTTTTTTGACAAAGAAACCGAAAAAATATTTACAAGAAGTAAAGAAAAGCAGCAGCTTAGTTTTGATTAGTTTAAAATGAACTCAGTAAAACTAGTATGAAACTGTATTTATTTTGGTTCATAAACTCGCTCAATATTTTCGAAACATTTTAAATCTGATAATGGTTTGATTTGTTCAGGAAGGGCATTACATAGTTTTATCCCTGCGTATGACGCAAATTGAAAACCTATTGAAAGTCAGCCTAAAATCATTTCTATGCCACGTGTCATGGTCATTTAAGAAATGACACGCCATTTTTGCGATGTAGTACCAGAATAACAGGCAAATTCAAATTTCTAGGGAGGTTAGGAACCACAAGAGTCAATAAGTGAGCTGCCCGCCCAGAAATAAAATCATTGTCTTTGATATTTTCTTAAACGCAAAAAGGTGTCAAACCTCAGTTTACTTTGCAAGTAGGCTTACTGTAAATTGACTTACGGGCAGAGTCCATTTATTGGTGCGTTGATTTTAATCAGACATCTTGGATTACTATTAACTGTTTGAATTTCAGCCGCTCATTCATCTGAGAGTTGAGTTGAGTGAGCATGGAATGTTTACGGACGTTGTTTCTATTTGTGGCCACGCGGTGGTGGATGGATGACTCACAGCTCGCGGCGAGGTGCGTGGTGTGGTGTGGTGTGGTGTCTGTTTACCAGATCCCACACTGTACACGTGGCGAATATATTTGCACAACTAGTTGCAATTGACTTTGTAGCTCGATACTCGAGATGTTGTGTTTGTGTGCGTCTAGCAATTTGAAAGCGTTTGAATATGTTGTTGATTAATGATTTTATGCGTGAACCTTCATCTACTTTACAGAGCCTTGAATCGAAACTGGCCGTGTGAATAAATAGATCTGAGTTTCGCGTAAATGATTTGAGCAACCAAAAATGTGCTTTGCACTTTGTCGTTTATTGCGTTGCATAAATGTTTATAGGTTATTAAATGGAAGTAAGAGACGACATTGGAATAAACATACAAGGGAATTTGCAGGATTTGGCTTGAATTCTCCATTGTTGGATTTGTTCTAAAGTTAACTGTGTCAATTCTCATAGAATGTTTCTTCAAGGCTAACCGTACGGGCAAACAGCTTACTGCTAAGTCCTAACTTGCCAACCTAGCCGCCAATAAAGACGTGTTTTACTAATTTTGTTCACACATTGAGTTTGTTTTGTTTTTCAACCTATGACTTATTTCATGAAATTTTCAAAAATCTTCTCTTATGGTCTCTTTTACCAAAGTGATATGATAACGTAAATCCATTGACTAAAATTACAATGGTTTCTAACTTAGAGCTGCATGTTATCACTTCGCAACTGTAACAAGGTGATACAGCAAGTTTTCCCTCATTAGGTTTAAGAGAAGACTCTTACAGTACTTTCGTCTGAATAAATACATTTTATTCAATTTCCTCTGGTATCTACAAAGCTACGATGCTTGTAGAGATAGTACTAGATCAATCAACAAATCAATAGTTCCCTAAAAAATATGAAGAAGAAAAATCTTCTCCAAATCAACAACAGTCAGAAATCGCTCGAAATGTGTCAACTTGTTTATCAGTTCAAGCAGAGACATAACTAACCAGTTTGGAGTTTGAGTTTACGAGGCTAGAATAGATGTGTAGATGGGTCTGATATTCGAGAGACGTGTAGATAGTCACGTACACCGCCGCCAGGCAGAGCTAGTGTCTCACGTGCCTCGTGTTGTGAACAGGTGATCTACTCTCTAGTCTCTACAGTTTACATACTATATTCCATCACCATTACCCACACAACATTCCAAGCTCGTCAATCGGAGATCATCTTTCGGGCTGATAATGAATAGAGATTATTGTTTGTCATAAAAATTGTGTTTTGTAAAAAGGTAAAGTTTGTCTTGTTTAACGAGGCGAAGTTAGGACTACAAAGTCCTCTCTACCACTCAACCTCGACCTTTACCTAGCGTTACCGTATAGTCACTTTACACAATTATGTAAGTTGTGACTGCGGGGATCGAACGATTCCAGTCACGCACGATTCCAACCCGCCACGGGTCCGCAATGATATAGGTTTTTATCTTGAAATAATGCAAGTACGACCTAGTTTACTAAGTAGTTGGGTTTACTTGTCAGGTTTCCCATTTAACACACAGTTTTATAACATAAAGCCTCATTTATTTAAGGAGAAACGCCCTCCAAAAGAGCACGCCCGATGAAAATTATCTCCCGTAGCATAAAATCACAGATTAGCCCACCTAGAGATTTTCTGGAGAAGATCCTCTGGATTTTCTGGAGAAGATCCTCTGGATTTTCTGGAGAAGATCCTCTGGGTGGATGCTTGTGGCTACGCGTTGGCTATGTTTCTCATTCTTCCAATTAATTACACAGCCATGATCAAAGATCAATGTGGCACTGAAGCTTACTAACGATGGTACGGTACACACTTTGTTAACAGCTACTTACTAACACGATTAACGCGCGCGTTAACATGATATGTTTCCACGCGAGTAGAAACGTGTGCGAGGCCAATGTGTCCACGTGCCTCAGTCACATTGGCAGCGGAGCAAAGGAGAGGATTTTGAAGGACGGCCAAACTCTCAAGAGACAACAAGACAAGGCGATCTTGTTAGTGGCACATTTACCCACACGTGTAACCACTACCGCTGGCCACTACAGTCCACTACCAGCAATAGTGGAGTCGTCTAGTCTAGCTGACCTTACGTAACTGACTGCTTTCACCGAACAAACAACGAGCACGCTCACGTTCACGTTCACGCTACGTAGCCTCTTCACTTACTAGGTAACAACTTTGCTTGTCGCTTGTTTACAGGCCAGGTATGATGCCACAGCCCACAAGAAAGCACTTAAACTCAAATACGTCAGAAGAACTATAAACTTGAATGAATTGTATCAACATTTCTATTGTCATATCCAAGGCTCTCCCGACGAGGGGAGGGGTTAGGGACTCAACAATAATCTAGGGATGACTGTCTACAAGTTGGAAATTTAGGACTTGAATGGTTTGCGAGTTGGGAAATTCAAAGCTTGAGGGAAGTAACATTTTGAGGTTATTGAAGTGAAAGTTTAAATCAAACACATTTTTTTGTGATTTCTCAACTTGTATAAGTTAGTCAGATTGTCAGAATGAATTTCCCAACTTGTGAAGTTCAATTTTGAATTTACCGAAATGAAATCAATAATACCAGAAATGAACAAAAATATAATTCGATTGGCAACGAGTTGGAGAAGAGTTCAGAGCAAATTGTGTTGTGAACGATGGTCAACTTCCTTCCGATTTTTTGTAATGATCTATGACACACAAAAAACTATTTGATAAGTCATACTTTCAGTACGATGACCTACATTACATAGACATAATTTCGGACAGATATAGTATTTTTCAACTACAGTAATACAAAATAGAGCCAATAGAGCCTGAGGCAATTTTCTACTTAACCCTCTAAACTAGTATACAAATACAATTACACAATTAACTTAAAGAGCACAACGATGCAATATTTGACGTGTAAGTTTTCAAATTTACCGGGAGAAAGGCCTCCTCACTCTCCCCTCTACCATAGGGGTAACACATACCCCAAATATCCCCCGTAGTGCTCGAAACTCTTAGAAAATCGAAGGGAGGAGTATTGCAAACTTGGGAAAAAGTACTTTACGAGATACTTCAGCCAAAAAGAAAAATATATCTAGTGACGCCCGTGCACCACAAAAAAGCATTGCAAACTTAAAAATTTGAAGTATTAATGTCAAACTTGGACGAATGACAATATCAACATTTCTACTGTCGCATCGTATTAATGCACTTTGTAAAGACGCATAGAAACTATCAAATATTAATTGTCTGTGTGACCTTCACAGAGGGAATGACGATACGACGACCTTGTCAGTGATAACGGCACTGGCATACAGACAGGCCAGGGACTCTGTGACCTACAGTTGACTGTGATGACTGTGACGAGAAGGACACGTCTTATCTCATGTGATAACAGACCCCAGCCCCCCGTGTATGTGACTCCTCTACACCAAGCATGGAAGAGATCTGGGTCACATCAACGGACAGAACAGAGAAGAGCTTATCAACTGATAACAACCCTGACCAACTCGTACTTCCTTTTGTTAACTTATCGACAATGATAACGGGTCAAAATTATAATCAAGATATCAAATTTTTCTTTGTTTGAAGGTTTGTTTGAAGATTGACCATGGGAGACTTACTGAATTTAAAATATTATTGTCACATGTTGTTTGGTTGTGTTTGATTGGTTAGCTTACGCTGACTACTTTAGGCATTTTCTAATGTTTTAGGTTACTTTTCACTTGAAGACGGGATCATATTGCAGTTACCGAAACCTCGTGTTCTTCTAGGTAACTTAGGATGAAACACTTTCAGAATATTTCAAACTCAGATATCGTTTTAATTGGACTTCCTTCCACTTAACCCGCGTTACCTACTTTCTTTACCCGAGCGGTAGTGCCATTCTCAGGTCTACGAAATGAACTACATAAACCTGTCCATGCGCTCGTGTGGTTGTACTCTTGCAAGACATGTATGTACCTTCTCTCCAATTATTGAAGTCCCAACTTCCATCACAAACATATCCTATTTTCACAACCCATTCTAGCCAACCCCATCCTAATAATTTGGCGATAAATGATCGGTTCAAAACAAAAAAACTATTTTGACACCATCTTTGGTTCACCTACTAAATTTCGCTGTTCTTCAATGAAACGAACATTGTAAAAAATGTATGCACTATTTATAATCACATACCTCATAATTTCTACAACTAATAGGTTTAAAAGCAGCTTTTAAATTTCATAACTGAAGAATCCCTTGATAAGAAAATTGGAAAATGGTCTCTGATTGAGATACAAATACGACCTCAAACTTGAAAGCTAAGCCATGCACACGAGATTACAACAGCGTACTAACCCTCGACAACTTTTTCTTGTGGTAACTGTATTCATCGTCCTCGCTGGTGGCGACAGTGGAAAAGTTGAGGTTCCTGAAACAAAATGACAAACATTAGTTTCAAAACAACATTTAAAACTTACACATTTTCCTTTATAAAAAACGTGCTGGGTATAAAATTGTTTCCAGTTTGCAAATACTTCACAGTAGGACACTCACCCTGTACACCACATGGCAGACATCACGTGCTGAGGCAACAACCTGGTAATTATTTAAACGAGATAATTTTATTTTAACTCGCAGCTATGCAATAAGTATTCATGAGGAAGAATGAATAAGTAGCAGATAAGTATGTGGTGTGATTCAGTGCGACAGTGACACAGCATCCATGTTGTGTTGTACCACGTACACGAGGTGCATGCACCATGCCAGACCACGTGACCTGCCTGGTGACCCAGGCTAGGACACCTAAGTGTCCTTTCACGCCCTCTAAAATGTAAAATGTCACATTGCAGCTGCCCTCTACTCTTTCAGAGTTCGAATACGACAGTTTTCCAGGTTTTTTAGGATATCGTGATGATAAAAATTTGTAAAACGAGCCAATTGATCGGTAGGTTACTTTTATTTCGGCACGACGATACCTCAAGAACTCAACCCGCGCTTGTCTTGGATCTAACTATTAAAGATCATTAGTGTTCATCAAAAGTTGGGAAGAATACATTAGTGGCTAAACTTATTGTTTTCAAATCTTTCCTTACGCAATGTGTCCAAATTTAACAGTTAAATTATAAGAAATTATAAAGAAAAACGAAAAAAGAACGTACCTGTAATTACTATAATTAGACACTAAACCGATTGCTTACATGACTATATAGAAAAAGTATAGTTAAAATTTACAATCTAATATTGCCAATTATGGCACTTGTTTATCCATGTTGTCAGAGATAGCGGTCTTGAGTTATCAGAGTGATAACATTAGGTTCACAGACCCCTCCTGCACGTGCTTGTCAACGTGTTTAAGTGGTTGTTTACCAGTAGCCTAGCCAAAACTATCAAATGCTATAATAAAACAAGTTCTATGGTTGCACTATTAATAATCTTGGTTGTTGACAGACTACATACTAGTAGTTATGTTTAACCACCCTTATTAATAAATAATAAATTATGTATATTACGTTGATGACAGTGCTAAAACTTTTGAAATTAAATGAAAATAGAACAACATTCACGACCGTTAATATAATAAAAAATCGACAGCTAAATTGATTTATGAGGTAGAATGCTAACCCCTTAAACTTTTAGGGTCAGTAATTTAAGGAGAAATCTTACCATTCATCCTTACATCTAAATCCCACTCAAACATACAATTTTTCATTTCATGTGCACTTAGCCAACTTTTCCACTTCAAATCATAGTCCCCCATGACAGAAACTAGTCTGTATACTGTTGGCCTTAAAGGCCAAAGAGGCTTTAAAGCGAGTCTATAACGCCTAGGGTGTGGGGGAAATTTTAATTATTTTGGCAAGCTATATTATTTAAATTAACACCAGTCTGGGAAGGCAATCGTTCATAGACTACTAATCTGCAGAACTTAATTTTCTTCCTTAAAGTTGAATTTTTTAAATGTTTTTTTAATATTTAGGGGTTGTCTATAGCTCAGTGGTATAGTGTGCTTAGATTCCCGAGCTCAGTGATAACATTTCACGATGGCCACTCCCCGTGGTTCGGAAGTCACGTTAAGCCGTTGGTCCATTCCATTAAGTCGTTGGGCTATTAATAATTAAAGATCCAATTCTCTACCTCAAGCTGTTGACACTCCCTTGCCTCTACATTCTAGAGACATGTCTTTTTTCAAAACAAAATGTAATACCATAAGAGGTTGTGACCCACACTCTTATGGAACCAGAGGCAGGGACAACTACCGAACTGGGAGACACAGGACGGTAGTTCATGAGCGCTTACCTTCTCAGGCAGGTGTTCATCTCATCAACAGATACCAAATTCTTTTAAAAACGCACAAGTGCCCAATGCATTCAAAGCTCGTCTAAAAAATGTGTTGTCCACTCAAGCTTTTTATAACATAGACGAGTTTATGGCGACCTGGTAATTGGCTGAGCGACTAGGGACTAAAGTGGGATAATTCGAATGAATGAGAGAGAGAGATTGGAAATCTGGATAAACCCAATCTAGGGAACAGTCAGCCCTAGTTTGTAACTAGAATACATCTCATCATCCATCAAAACACCCATCACATACACCATCATTCCATATTCACCTTAAAATTCCCTATACGATTGGTCGGTGTCTCAAAGCAAAGTACTATTCTGTGCACCACAAAAGAAAATACTGAACTACGCATGTTCAGCCACCTGTTGATGAATACAGATATTATTTGCTCAGCTGCAGAGCATGTAGTACTCATGTAAGCCAGCTGTTGTAAATTTTCATCTTGCAAGTTAACGATGTCGAATAGACTCATATTGCAGAGCCGTCTACTTAAATCATTACACTTCCAGTAGCAGCTGTTTCTCAACCTGTTTCTTATAGTCAATATCGGTTGTTAATCTTGTCGCCGTGATATAATGAGCGGTTTTAATTGATTCTGGTTCTCATGCAAATATGTGTAGTGATTTTGTAGTTAGCGTGTCAGTGGTGGGACAAGGAAGGTAGTAATTACACAGAGCGAGATTTTTTACTACAAGACTTGAACACGATTATTGAACTAAATTGATTTTTCTCGTACATTTACAGAGAATTTTTATCTCAAAATGTTGACTAGTAGGTATTACATTTTGTCTTCGCAATACGTCTATGTAGTTGAAATGCGTTATGGTTAACGCGTATTTTTTATTGGATCGAGTGAAAATGTGATGATCCTAACTGGTAGGTTTGAAAAAGCAGATTCGAAAGGAATAAAAAGAGCTAAAACAAATAAATATTTTATTGTATGAACATTTACATGAAATTCATCACAATCGTCAACTATTTGATACCTACAACTTTCCTTTCATTCTAGCATCAAATTCCAAAATCCTTTCAAATTTTTAATTTTTATAGTCATTTTTTGCCATTTATTTGAATTTTACCTAGTCAGCCAGCTAAGGTCTTTCAACTAAATTTCATAAACTCATCTGTACTGTAAAATGCTTGAGCGGTAAAATTTGCTTCCAGATAAGTTTTAAATCCCTTTGGCACTTGGTATTTCTGAAAGAATTTGGCGATCAGTTCTGTTGACGAAATGGTCTTCTACCAGGGATGGCAAACGTTCATGAACAACCATTCTGCGTCTCCTAGTACGGTAGTTGTCTGGGCCTCTAGTTGAATGTTGCAAACTCTTATGGTAACGGTTTTTTATTAAACCATTTATATTCTAGAAAATTCGCGTTTGCGCTAGCTCCCCATTATACCAATCCGTTAGAAGGGTGGGTAGATTAATCGGTAGTAGAAAAATTCAAAACCGCAGAGTTTATAGAATTTTGAACTGGGTGTTCAGCTGCACTGTCTAGCCTATCGTACGATGTTAGACGTAACGACGTAAAACGTGTACTCACTTACTCTGCAGGATTGAGGTTAACTACTTTCCAAGTCGTCAAAGAACTTGATAAGGTTAAGGCCTGCAGAAAGTGTGCGCGCCGCTAAATTTGCGGCAGTAAAAGCGATATTGAGCGGCGGAGGACACAGATAAACAATGGTCATAAATGGGTGTCTATGATGTAGAGCTGGCGCCCCTGACCTGGTAGCAGAGCTCGGCTGATACGACAGACGACCTTGGGTGGAAACAGGCGACCACCTGAGAGAGGACAGGTGCGAGAGCAGAGGACCTTGAGATAACATCACCAGCGCCCGGCCCGGCCCTACCCACGGCATCAGCGGGCTGATCACTGATCACATATAGACGGGTTGCAATTCTGCGCCAATTAAACTGCAGGTGTTTATTAAAAAAGGTCGGAATCCTGCAACTTGATGTTGGGAATTTATTTTCAAAACTCCACCCTAGCACCAGAGAGGATTTTTAGCGGTGACCCAAACCAAGCTTGATCAGTGATCACAAGTTGGGCCACCATGGCCATTGAAGCGAGGCCGTCGTGAGATCGATGTGAACCTGACTGACAATCAGGTTTGGGGACCACAACGGTTACAACGTAGAGCAGCGTACAGTGACCAAAAGTTAAATTACATCACTATTTAGATACTGAGACGAGAAGCATAGAGGGTTGTATAAATATTTATATCTTCCGTTTTAAATTTTTTCCGACTCTTGAGTTTGGAATATTATTGCAGACGTTTTTCATCGACAGTAAACAAGAAGAACACGACTTTTAGGGATCCGCATTCTGATTCCGTCTTCAGATGAAAATTAATAAAAAAATATCACAAAACTAGCTAAAAAAATACAACATGCAAAAAATGTAAAGAAACTAAACACGTCCATAGCCAATGACAGTTGTCAACCTACTGACTCCCCAGCTGGCTGGGAGCAGCGGACGACCAATCACAGGTGTGCATCAGACTGGCCAACTGTAACTGCGAAACACAAAAGTCCTATATTTATGCAAATCCAATAAAGGGATGGAAAACGTGATCTTCTCGTTTACTAACGATGGAAAACACGACAATGCGAAAGGTGTTTGTCCTACTCTTGTGACACATTTATGTTTGCAGCTTGGAGCCTCGCATTAAAAACATTATTCTGAACTTTTCATATTTATTGTAACAGCTGGGAACAACATATGAGTCGCACATACCAATCCACGCGGTCTGAACGGTTGATATATCAATTTGAATGAACCGAGGTTGGAAGTAGGTAGCCTGAATTCCAAGCTCTAACTGCCTAGATATGATCAACAGCTTTATTATGACTTATGCACAAAAGACTCTTTGATCTGGCTAACAGCTGTAAGAGATGGTGTTGTATCTCAGTGTGATGCAATGGTTCTTGCCAACTGGTTCTAGAACTACCGAAGTAGGTTAAATTCTTTGTCAAGGGCGGCCCTCTCATCTGATAAATATCGTGTTGTGCGTTGTATGAACTTGGTTACTAATTGCGTAATTATGTAATCGAACAATTTAAAAAAAGGAATTCATCATTCACGTTTTACATTATAATAAAAAATAAATCGGCTTCCAAGCGTGTTTGTATTTATTGATTTGACAAAACGACGCCGTTTTGAAAACTGCAAACTTCTGCAAAGAAACTAATAGGGTACATCTTTAACACTGGTTTTTGTTTGATTCGTTGGCTCAAAAATACGTTATTTCTTACGCTTGTGCTGGTCTAGTAATCGTAATTTTTCGCCACCAGTACTGGGAACCCTAATATAAACAAATAACTGCTCAGAATAACGTTTAGTGATGTCTAGATGTCCTACCAAATCATTTCATTTAAGCGTCTTATAAAATTTCAAAATTGATTTGTTTTGCCATAGAATAAGCATTACTGTTATGCTTATTCTATGGTTTTGCTCACTATGCAGCAGTGTACAAAATACAACCAAATAAATTCAGTATCAAATAGAACTTTTTCAGAAGAAATTAACCTGACATTTTATCTTTAACAACAAATAAGGGAGACGATTTCAAAGTTAACGCACGATGAATGGATGAATGTTGGAAGAAGACGATGATGCAATTCATTCTCGAAGCAACATTGTCAAGCAGTTACCATTTCCAATCACATGCATGAGAAGAAGACAAGACGGGCAGCTGTTGCTTCAGCAATTGGAAGATGATGTACCTCCAGCTTCTTGCATGGGTTCAACACATTTGCATCAAGACATGGACATATTAACCACTAGGTTCTCCTTGAGACCTGTCATAACACGGCTCCTCGTACTTTCCCTGTCGATTTCAGCTGATTTAGCCTCTGCAAAGTCTAATAAATCCCACATTCACTTCACACGCTGACCCAAATACGCTGTGAATGTTTGATGATTTCATGCCTGACCGATATGGTAATTTCGACTCGGGTCAAATGCGTTATTTAAATCCGCTGATTCACTGCATGACTAGGTTCGAATGATTTGACTACTTGTAAGTGTACGACCACCTGTATCTTGTCGGTGATTATTTAGAGGTTTAGAGGTAATTAATCGAGTTGCTTTGCTTTCTTGCTAATAGACTATGTTATTGGTGGGTTGGTAGTACACTTCGTATCACTCTCAATTGGTGGGATGGGAAACCCATTTACTGTGTTGGGTTATTTGAATGGGAGTTTGGCTTGTGCTAGCCAAAAGAATGTTTCGACTCACTTCCACCCCATTGTATCAAGAATACCGAGTAATTCTTTCAATTTATATTATTTGCAATTTGTTAAAACTCCCTTCTTTTAATAATTCTAAGTTGCAAAATCAGAATGGTCCAGTGGTCTCGGCCAGTTGCCTCAGTGCCTCTGCCAGATGCAAGGTTTTGCGGGAGACCGAAATACATCGACACCTTCAACGCCGAAATTGAGTATCTACACTCGGCAAAAAATTATCTACCCGCGTGTAGTGAGTACAGAGTGTTATACTCGATTTGTGCCTACCAAGACTACAATCTAGAGTTAAGAAAATTGAGCTTTTTGAAATTAATTTGTAGAAGTAGCACTCCAAACAAGAATAGAACATTACATGTAGTTTGTTTTCAACAAATTCAAGTTTGGTAATTTACAAATTCTTTTAAAAGGTTTAAAACGTACCCGCGTAAATTTTGTTAGCGCTCGGTTTGACTGTTAGGCCCTATCAGAAAGAAAGAAGGCCCGTTGTTTATCCAGATGTTACGTGCACGGTGTCATGTGATTGTGACTCGTGCGGACGAATTTAGGCTTTCTCTCAGGTGACCACTGAGGTGGACCATTAATTGGCCCGGCCGTTGTCGCACCCGGCCTCGGCAGACCCTGTATACTTGCATGTTTTCTCAGCCTACTTCCAGTGAATGCTATATGCTCATTGCTCACCGGTTACGCATGCGCATGCCTCGGTCACGTGGGCTGGCCGGGTCCGGTCCGACTGTGTTTCTCCAACTTTCTCCTTGCGTCATCCTCTCTTTCACTCCTCATCCACTTCCTCCACGCCGCATTCCTCGCCTTGTCTCTTGGTGGGTGTTCTTCAACAGCCAGCAGGTGCAATCAGGTGTAAGTGATAACTGATAAGAGTAGCTCCCGGAGTCGCCAGAAACAATACGGTCAGGTGCAATGATGGTCATCACCTCATAGACGAGATCTCCACTGTACCTTCGACGACAGCTTGTGCTCAAGTGATGATCGATTACGCTAAAAGGGTGATAAGGCCTTAGCGAGGACATATATAAGGCTACTGTAATAGATATTTGCTTGGTCATATAATTATTGCTTCTGCTCCAGACTTCTTACGTTCTACACAAACTTCACCGGCTTTGAGCGGAACTGTGACGCAAGTGAACCTCTGAGTCTGACGAGGAAGAAGCTGACAACTGAGTAATGGTCACGTGATGAATATTGATCTCATTTCAGGAATCCAATGTGCATCTTTAAAATGGCTCTGGCACATTTGTTTGTGTGATGTGTCGTTTTTTCTTTCCATGTAAAATTGAGCCACACCGATATGGTAGGCATTTAAAACCCTTGAATCGCCTCCTACTTGGAGATGAAGCCCACAACTATGCCAAAACTTACTTCAAAAACGTTTAACTTAGCCGTTCAATAAGGACTTTAGAGACACCAGTAGTAGTTTCTTCGTGAGTTAGATCTGAATCGCTCAGGCTAACTAATTAAATCCGGCATGTTAGATTGCCGTTGATTCTACTTCAATGCAAGACCAGAACGCTGCCAAAGACACTTTGTATATTAATTACCACATCTACTGCACAGTAATGCCAACCTAGAGTCTAGACAGTGTTTATCAGGCAGGAAGCTACTTTCTGTACAACGTTTCGTGCGTCATGAAAATTACATAATGTTCACTTCGCTTTCAACGTCTTGTCACTGCGACTCAAGACAGTGCGTCTGTCAAACGTAATATCTTAATCTGTGTGTTGTAATGTGATGTAATTGTAATGTACAGTGTGTGTGTTGTAATGAAACATCATAGTTTGACACTTCGAAGCGCATTCAACCTACTTACATTCTATGCTCTTTCAAGAAAAACACTGCGTTACAAATTAATAAAATACATTGTTGACATTAGGGAGTTTATAGGTACTGAAAGGATAAATCGCTGGAGAGAAGACGATGAAACCAAACTAATTGTTGGTGCTAAAAGAAAAATCGAACGGAAAAGGTTCTTATCATTAAACTATATGTTCCTGATTAATTCTGGCAGTAGCATTTTCTATAAACATGTAGGAAATTTACGATTTTTAAGAGTTTCTATACTTGGGTTTGTTTCAAAGCCAAGATTCAAATATGTATGACAAATGAACAGTCATGTTTTCGAGCCAACATTCTGGTTCCTTTAGAAATCACAATACACGAAAGGAATAAGTCTACATTTGCAAGTAAAAACTCTAGTTACCTGCTACTTCACGGACATTACTTTACCGGTTCGTTCAGGAAACTGTGATTGAAGTAGAAATATATATCAAAGCCTAAATTGGAATAAAGCAAAAAGCAGCGGAGCGATTTATCTCGCACTAAGTGTTGGAAATGTTTCTAGTCAACTTAACTCGACGTAAGGTCGAATGTTTATGTTAAAGAAGAGATTAAATTTATGATAGCGACTGAGAGGCCTTGGACATGATCGACAATAGACAGCATTCCCAGCAGCTGACGCGTGGGCAAGAACAGCTGATTGTTGCAAATAAATAAACCACAAACCTGCCATCAGCTGATCAGCTGACAAGAGTTTATCAGCTGTGGGTAAAATATTAACTGTACAGAAAAAGTGCAGACTTAAATCATGTTAACAATTTTAAAGTGCTTTGGAAAGTTACATTCATGGATAATTCCAGTCATCGGCATAGCTTTTGTATACGCCAGTAAATTTATTGAAACGTTCAGGTGGTTAAACGTTATTTGTTTTTTACATCACCCTGTATTTTTGAAGACGACTTTTTTAGCTAGTTAAACTAAAGACTGATGTGCTACTGTTTATAGCGCATAGGCCTAACCCATGCTACAGCTAAGTTATTTTAATTTCGAGAACGAGCGTTTAAAGACGGGCGGAAAAAAGTGATTATGAAGAGAGTCTGACACCGTTGTAAAATGATGTTACACTTAATTGAAAAAACAAAATATTTTTCAGAGCTTTTTTGGAAGACGATTTCAAAACTGTATTTATAACTAAACCCTTCATTTAAAACCTAAAATAATGTACTATTAGAGCTCGAAGGCCCAATTTAAAGGTGAAATTTCAAAGTGTGCGTTTAATTCGGAATAATTAGTTTGTTGCATCATGTAAAAATTACGTTAAATAAAGAAAGTCGTAACCTGAGAATAGCGTTTGTTGGATTATAAACCCTTAAACAAGCAATAGTAAAAGCAGCGTAAACAAATTTGACCCGAGGTTTCGTAGTTTTCTTAAGTCTTTGGACTCATATCATAGGTAGATGCCTAATCGTCATTTTTCTACTGGGCTTACCGTACCGTATTTTACCACACTGCGCAAACTCCAAGCCTCCCTTCAAGTTGAAATAGAAGGATCAAAGTAGACGCCTTAAATGCCATTACGATCGAGGTTGATTTAAACGGAAATTGGATATTTATGTAGCAGATGGAATACCGGCGCTAAGTAGGAAAAGGTTTACAACATAAACCAGTATTTTTCTTAACATTTTGCACCTTACAGCACGTTGATCACATATAAATCTATAAATAAATAATAATCATAAATTCGCGAGTGAAATTGTTGGGAAACTTTATTCCACTCGGGTTGACAAAGTCGCCCATGTTTATTAAAAGTATGGCCCGATTCGACCGGTGGGAATGTCAAGAAAGGCTGCATATATGTATAAAACACTCTCGTATGTGTAGGTGTACCAGTGTATGTGTGTGTGTGTGGTCAGCAGATGTAGGTCAGAGACGGAGTCGCGTGAGTAACTGGGTCTAGGTCACGACCTTCACCCACACACACACACACACACACACACAGTCGCTTAATTTATCTCATTTACATACCCTGCCTACTGTCTATGCTCATACCGTATTGACATCTCATCACCAACCTGCAGCGACCATGGACACTCGTACACAACAAGTTTAGTGTATGAAAATCATTGAAAATATAAGTTGACATTTCCTACATAATAATTATTATTTACAGTTGCAAGTGTGTTCTACAAACTAATGTACATCTAATACTCTCGGGTTATCGAAGTTGGCGTTATCATATGGTTTCCTCAATATCGGGCACCAAATAGTGTTCTGTAATGGGCATCAATACTTTAATAAATGAAATGTATATAACATTTCAGTTTTCAATTGGGTTTGGAAGCTTATTAAATGCCTTAAATTCCTTAAGAGTGCGCAGTAGTGGTTGTGACTTTCGTCCCATAAGAGCAATATATAAAAACATGCATTTTCTTGGGACACCTCCATTTTGGGCCGAACTTTTATTTTCTCACTCATAAAACCGTGACATACATAAAAAAGAAGACATTTTGAATGTCTTGTTTTTACAATGAAACTAGAAAAATGATAGAAAAAGTGGTCAGCGAAGTAACTGCACTACATCGTCATAGTAATAAATTTTATTCCAAAAAGATCTAATAAAAATTGTAGGTGTGCAAGGTGTCAAGAAAATGCTTTTTACATTGTTCTTATGAAACAACAAACAAAATTCCCGACAGAAACTGTGCACTCTTAAGGGTTTTAAAATTGTATTTATTGTTGTTTACGTTAGAGACATTTTTAATGCATCTTGATCTAGATTTGTAGAAACACTCTTCAAACCCGTGTGCCTGCCTCGGGAATCGAACACCGGAGGCCGCAACTAGGCTACGAACGCTTCAAAAGCGTTGTGTTTTTCAGTAGTTTAGGTTGTGTATAGTGCTAAGACCATTGATATCGGAAGCAGAACTGAATTTAGACTTGAATTTTTAAAACTGTAACTTCTAGCAATTATATCGAAGGTATAGTTATAATAGTTTGCAAGATTCTCTGGAATGTAACCCTCCAATCGCATGAATGCAATGTTTTCAAAGATAAATTATTTGTTTAAACTCTTGCTTGGAACGCCCTCCCTAAATATTCAAAGTGAGGTTAAATTAATTTGTGAAATAAAATTTGTTTACATTTTAAACAAACAAATGTACAAAATTGTATGGGCTAGATATTTTATTTGGAACGAAGTAGGGCAACGTATATCACTCAGATCTTAAATATTGTTTGGCTGCCAAACTATCCAGAATTGGATCTCCTGGCGATTACTTTACCGTACTTGATGTAATTTTCATACGATAGGCCTATATAAATAAATAAGGATGTCTAAAATAGTCGTAAATGGATTAGTCAGAAATGACTCTCAGAATCCAGCTCTAGTCATCAACTGTTTTAAAATATCAAAACCTAAATATTACATATTAACACAGTATAAAAGAAAATAGTAAATACTTATTTGTCAAGTATCGCAAAAGCTAAATGATTTTCCTATTGATTTCCCAATGATTACTTTCCTACGTTTCAATCATCAAGTCTTTCATTGTCTTTAGTGATTACCAGAGACAACTGACAGTAGCAGAGAACCGTTGTTCAGTAAGTGGCCAACCGTCAGACGTATGACATTGACTTTACATTATTTATAGCAAAGAGAATGTTGTTATTAAACTATTTGAAATGGAGATCTGAACAATTACTGGACTGGAGTAACGGAAATCTGATACAATATTTATGGCGAGTAATAGCTGCATGAGTGGAGTGAAATTCCGTCCTTACGCACTTCCATGTTTCTGCTGCGATCAAGTGTAACCAATATACTGTAACACACGGAATTGGATTGCCAAGAGGAAGTTTATGTTGAGTTAATTTGTGAAGAAAATATTTTAAGCAAAAAGGAATTTTGAGACATCTTTGCCGTCAGCATGGTAAGTTCCAATAAGATGAGTATACAGCACCTATCCTGACGTTTTGGGAATTTGTTCAACACGTTATATAAAATACATGTATACGTATGTATACAGGGTGAGGTTTAAATACACCCCCACCTTAACTTTTGAAAAAAGGAAATCTTTTTAAAACCCCTTTAAGGAAAGTTTTTATAGGTTTCTGAACTTTGTTTTGACGTACTTTGCCCACCCCCCCATAAATCGGGGGGAGGGACCCCAAAATTTTAAATACAAACCTACCTCTTGTAGCACATTAAAAGAAAGGGAATTTTAATACAAATTCAACGACGCAAAGAAAACCTTTTATCTCGACTCGTTTTGTTGTAATACCCATTCAAAGAAAAAATCTAGTACAACAGTGGAATGAGTTGTAAGATTTTAAGGAAATTCGAAACGCGTTTTAATTCATGATATGTATGACAACTTTCAGTCAAATACCGCGTGAATCTTTTACCGAAGGCCGGATCAAGAATGTGGACGTAACGAATCAGAGTTAAAACAATTAGCCAATTTGAGTAACAAATCGCAAAGAAAATTCTCTTCGGTCATGCCAGCGCTGGGGTCACATGCGTACAGTACCGATATATGAACATTCAAATAATATTACAGACGAACACTAAAAGACTTGAACAGCTGTTGACTGTTGTAGGTGATAACAAACAGCTGATAAGGAGGTGATAACGTGAGCAAACTCGTGCACAACAACACATGATAGCCGACACGTGACTGTACAGCTGCAGACTGTAGAGCGAGTCATCATGGCCGCCATCGTCATTGATGATGAAAGTCACATAAGTACGAGTATATTGTACACGAGATTCTGGTCACAAACCCGCTTCTTCAAACATCAGAACGAAACGTTCAAAATATAACAAGTGGAATACAAATTATAAAGATTTTTTTAACATATCCACAGTTCCACCAAGTATATATCTGCACAATCAACAATATAAAGCTGGACATAAAAGAAATTGTAGTTAGAAGAGCTGGAAACATGCCAATTTAACGTTTATAAACTGAATAATGTAAATGACGTTTATTTTGAAGAAAAATCAAAATAATTTACTGCTTTGAAGAACTCGACATGAAGGATCTCGATATCTCGAAGTTGAAGGGAGTTCGACTTAGGGTTGAATGTCCAGAATTATCGATAGTTGTTTTCTTCACATAAGTTTTGTATTGAAGAACCTTATCAACAATGAAAACGACGAGTTAGAGGTGCTCGTGAGTGAAATGAAACGCGGCTCACGCAGGCAGACATAGTTTCAGAGCTTTACGATTATATAATTTCGGGTTACAAAGGTTTTGATGATAATTACTCTCAAATTCAGCTGATTTAAGATGTAATTAGTTGAAACCCGACTTAGTAGAGGCGTTTTTATCTTTGAGTTAGGTTAAAAAGGCCACGGTGATTTGGAAAACAATCGAGTAATTGTAATCACGAAATTTGGGATATCGATGTTCAGGTTATTGAGACGGAACTGGTATCCTAATCTAAAAACTCGCGTCGAGCTAAGGACTTTCAATTTGCACTAAAACTACTGTATAAGAATGTATTCATTTTTTATTTTCATGAGACATTTAGTTAGAAAAGCTACCAAGTGAGGTTGACTTGATAATTCGTGATGGTTATCTAAAATCATTATTCGATAAAGGAGACAGAGAAGCATCTGCTGGCTTGGAATTAGAACGCATCAGTCACCAGAGAGACTTAGGAGAGTGCACATTGACTAAGTGCACTTGAAGTCGCAGTTGAAACTGAATAATGACACTTGGTTGTTTGATTGTCACGCTTGACGACACTTGTGTGTCGATCATCTAGAGCACCAGGCACCAGGCACCAGCATGATGATGATGACTATTGCTGTGTGGATTCGTCACACTGTGTGTGTGTTGAGACACGTGTGTGCACGCGGTGCCCGTGCCCAGGCACGTGAGTGGGCAAGGTACTACATTATAGTAGGCTGTAGTGAGTGAGTGAGTGTTCGGTGCCCGGGCTCGACCTTGACATTCACCACACCTACAGAGCATCCGACCTTGAAACCACCGCTGTGCTGAGCTCTCTGTACTCCTGCCCTGCGGCCTGCCTGCGGGCGCAGCACGCACTTCGTCGGCAACTTTGTTGTGGCCGTTCTACACGGAGAATTCCGTGAAAGGCAGATTTCCCTGTGAAACGTTTTAAATTAGGCACATTTTTATCACTCCAAAAAACTGTCAAACGTTATTTTGGCGAAGTGATAAAATGAGCTGAAATGATCGCAGTACGGCTGTCAAAAATTATCATGTAATCTGGTCGAGGACAGTGGTACGAGTATGTATGTCAGCTGCTAAATACTACAAAACTTCGCGTCAACTACGACCAATGTTCGGTTTTGCAAATGTTTGCAACCCACAAAGTGCTGTTCTCATGTGATAGATAGCTTTCTGTATGTATTCTAAATTTTACATTATGTCACAGATTATGAAGGCAGATTTGAGCCAAATTTTCAAATTCCACTGTTAAGACCTAAAATAATGTATTTTTAAGTTTTCAAAGTAGACTTTTATTTTAATACAATTTGAAATATTAAAATAGGTTTGAATCGCCCTAAGTAATATACTGAGTTTCATTTAAGTTTTATAACTCACGTTTGTCGAACTGCAACCGTCTGCATCGTCACTTTTTCTGCCTGTACTTAGGGTACGAGCCAATGATGGTGATAGTTAAATAAAAAATACATTGGAGAAACTCGATAAGCGTTAGCGGCGGCCCATGTGGCCAAGCTAATCATCCAACGAGAAAAAAACTTCATAAGCGAATGAAATAAACGAAAGCGATAATTTATTTGGGAATAGGTCAAAGTTGCGTAATAGATGCGCTATGAACTAACCTCCCCCACACCAACATACTCCCACGTACAGAGAGATCTTACAGTAGTGTCTAGAGTCTACTGTATCAACCACCCACATTATAGCAACCTCAGCTCTTCCCACTCTATCATTAACAACCCCTACACTGAACCTATCATCATGTAGTGTTTAGAAATAGAATAGTCCAACACGTACGAATCTCGAGTATTTATTGCAACAACTTGTTTACTGAAGACTTCAGTGAAGGGTGGTCACAAGCAAACGGTAATTCAAGTGGGTTTTGTAATTTTAAATATAGTTTTAATCAGAAGGGTACAATTTGGAATAGCTGATTTTAAGATCCTGTTATGGAGCCAACCTGCCAGGACTCATGTGCCTGATGTCGATGATAAAGAGTGGCCAATTATTGTGCCTTTCCAGACGCTAGAGCGACTGTCACTTTTATTACCTAGGCGTCTGCCGCGGCTGAACTCACACGCCATCGAGAAACCACTGGAATGTGCTAGAAAATCTATTAACAAATAGTGAATTAGCAAAGACTGACGTCTTATTATTAATTATGTACAGTACATTATTTACAGTATTAATATTTACAAGTACAGGTTTCTGAGAAACGCCCTTTGAAGGTTTGTCGTAAAAATACTCATGAGAATTCCAATGGCGATACTTTTGAAACATACACCTGAAAATTGTTGCAATTAATGTGGTTTCGGAATATTTACCGTTTTCTAACCGTGAAATTAATTTTGATGTAATCAAATAACTAAAATAGTTTATTTATAATTTTCTTACTTACCTATGAAAATAGTGTTACGACAAGAAATTATGTATCATTTATACAAAACTCTAAGAAATTGAATCTAGTCGTTGTACGGTAGATTTGCTTCGAAACTTATAATACTTATTGTTTGAGTTTCACGATAAAATAATTATTTAAGTTACACAACATAAATCAATATTTAAAAGTACCATCCAGAGGGTTTCTATCATCGTTAAATCCCAGAGGAATGAATTATATTCCAACGCTAAAATACAGAACTGACGCTACCGCGTTTTATCACAATAATAATTATGCATAAAGAGAAATGACAGTGTTAATGTCACAGTGGTGTTGGCGGTATGTTGTCTCGGTTACGGAGCATTTGTCTGCGTTGCCATGACAACCGGACTAACTGCGTGACGTCATCCACTCCACGCCGGCCTTGGCACACAAGTCACACGCCTCACGCCATTCGACAATTTCACATATTTATTTGACAATTTACAGTGAACTTAGGTTATTTTATTAAAGAAATTGGACTGACTGGTATCGATGCACCTTTGTAAAGCTGCTTAACTAATGTTGTTAGCGGATTTATTGATATTCCGGATTTCAATAGGAACCAGAGCTATTTCTACTGTCACATAGAACGAAACAGTAAAAGATTTTTAGGATTCCAACACCTACTAAGTCCAATGATAAAACTTTATGTATACAGTAGATATACAGGGTGGTTATACAATAGGGCGCCAAATTTCAGGAGTGGGTTTCTTATGCAAAAACCATGAAAAAGTTCCTATAAACATGGGTCCTACATGCGCGCTACCCCAATAGCGCCGGGGTGGTTAAAATTTAAAATTTTGGGTTTGGGCAATTTTTTGTCGGTGAGTTTGTAAAGGTATCTACTACCTACATACCGAATTTCAAATTTCTAGCTCATCTAGAAGTGGGTAAACATTTGTATATATCAGTGAGTCAGTGAGTGAGTTACACAGAGGGTTGTATATATTATGGATAATTGGTACGTGATGACGTGTTACTCACAGAGTTGAGCCAACACGTGAGCCTGACCCACCCCAAGCTGCTGTAAGTCACACTACTGCACTGATACACAAACGTGACGTGCCGGTAGAATCACGTTGTTGTGCATCACGTAACGCAGATGACGCAGTGGAATCACCTGCTCTCTCCTGTGATCACTGATCAGTGGATCGATACATTTCACTCGCGTCCACCTCCTTCCACAATCCACACCTTACCTCGCAACTGTGAACTGACCTTGCTCTGTCTACCTTTCATTCAGTTGTTCACGTTTTGTCGATTAGGTTTGCACCTTATTGTTAATATTGTTGTCGAGAAACACGGCGTCGGTAAAATTTATACCCCTTGTCTTCCGTAATTGACGCTGTAACGCAAAACCAACTCTCCTCCAACAAAACATCGTAACGCTAAAAAGTCGTATAACTTTAAGGAGTTAGAAAAATGTGCAAACCTGGAGATGTCCCATAATATTTGAAAAACGTTATTTATAACTGGCTTTGAGAAGTTTGAAATATCAAACACGCTGATTTCTTTAGACTAGCTCATTTTCTATTGCGTTTTGTTATGTTTTAGGTTTCTTGAAGACAGGGTCAAGTTCAAGATCCCGAAACGTCGTATTCTTGTTCTACGTCCTCAATAATGTTTCAAACTCAGAAATTCTACATTCGTCAACAGCGAAACTTCTAAAAACAATTAGCTTTGAGGTATATTGAAGTAACCGTATTTTACTACAAACTCCATTCAAACTTAACCTTGAACAAAAGCTAAAATAACCTATACACCTATATACCTTTAAAAAATTAGAATGTTTTCTGAACATTGAATTAAATAATTTCATTATATTTAGTCATTGTGTGCCTTAAAAACCTGAAATTTCAGTATGTTTGTTCGTTTGTCCGTTACATCAAAGAGGAATTTTGTAATGCTTTCACTGGAAAATGGTGGAACAGATGCCGATTAAAATGCGTATACTAGTTGAGTGAATTACGTCTACGTAAGGTTTCAAATGAAATAATTATGCGAGCTAGACAGGCGTTTTAGATTGATTCATTAATCGGTATACCTGACTCTTGAGGTAGATATTTGATATTGAAAGCTCTGGACGTGTTGGACTAAAGCATTTCTCCTAAAGTACGGGTATACAGTTAGTTTGACATAAGAGCTTTTGGAACACAGATATAAATTGGTTATATGCTTAGTTATATTCACTAGCTATAACGAGGTTTTTTTGTTCAGTATCTACGCCAATGACATTTTTAATGTGTTACTTAACCTAGGGGGTTTGGGCATCACAAAACGCTTTTAGGGAATGCGGTCCAAACCAATGTGCCTGCGCCGAGAATCGAACCCGCGACCTTGCGCTTTGCAAGCCGTGACTACGTACCCACTGAGCCACGGACGCAGGCAACTAAAGTTTGGTTTATCCTTCCTAGCCTGGTTTGGACATCCTTCCTAGTTTGGTTTATCCTTAAGTTTGGTTTTCGTTTTCCTCCTATCCCGGAACATGTGTGAACAATACTACGGACTTAGTGCGTTTCTCCCCATTGAACATGACTCAATCCGAAAAATTCTCTACATCCAGGACCACAATTCCTCGAAGGTCGCGACATTTGACAGGTTGCGAAAGAGTGCGAGATTCTCGCTGTGTGACGTCAGACTGTGGTGACGTCATGGAATATTTATCAGCTGAGGCTGTTGACCCGAAACTGTCACTGCCTCGCCTTGCATCGCACCCGGTAGTCAACAACAGTTTCACCAGTCGATAAACAACCCAGTTCTGCTCACGTTATGTAAGCCATACGTGCTACCGTGAATCCTAGCGAATTCCGTACAATGGGGTGTAATTTACGCTGGAAGTGCTCCTTTGGGAGGGTTCCCCAAAAATAGGTTTCTATGCTAAACATACTGTATTTATGATCTGATTTTGATTAAACTTGGTATAAATACAGTATTTATAGCATGAAACCCCTGTTTTGGGGCGGAAAGTCCCCAAAAGGTCAATTTTGTTCAACCAATTTTGCTGGTTAACGAACCTAACCTAGATATTAAAAAAGGAGCAGTTGTACCAAATATCGTGAACACCTTTTACATATTATGTTACATTTGAATACAGTTTTGCTGTTTGACTTTAGGAGGTGTTGAGTGCTCAACGCTGCACAGTTTTGTTCTACGATGTTTCTTTGGCGATCATAGAAATTACTATGGACCTATAGACTAAATGGACCAATGGAAATTCGCTAACAAATATTTGTCAAGAGACTTTCGAATTCGATACAAACGCCTCAACGACCGTACGGCGTACACAGATCGTCTGAAACATCAGTTGATCGTAGATGGCGAGTTGTGAGTGAACTGACCATGAATGACTGACCATGGGACTGAAGTGGGGGAAGTTCGAATGCATGAGTTGTGTGAATGAGGATTCTGTATGTATGAAAGGGGCCTGTACTACACTCCACTCTAACTTTGCATCTAGGATTTGTTCGACAGGGCAACATCGCTCCCGAGTCTTCTTTTCTTCAATATTTATCAAAACAAGACATCCTACTTCCACCAGAGCTCTAATTTGGCCGATCATAATTGTTTTGGAAATAGAAAATATTAGAAAAGTTCATTTTGTGAGCCAATTACTTTAAATACATTTACAAACAACTTTTTCATTGTTGTAAAACATGTCTTAGTGGAAAGCTATTCCGAGAAACCTCAGAATCGAATTCCGTGCGATTAGGAAAGTTTTCCTAAATTTTAATATATCGTCCTGTCTTTGCTAACTGCTCTCCTTGATACATTTCATAATTCCCGAGGTAAAATATTATTGAAGAGTATTGTCATTTTCGTTCATTTTATACAATGACAAGACGAGAGACAAAGTTAAATCTACTCTAGTGTAGTAGATGTGTGCGCGTTGAAAACCTTAGTAGCTTTATCAGACGAGTTCCATGCGTGTAAAACGTAATATGTTACACAATATTCATTAATTTGTCTGATGTCCCGATGACTACTTAAGAGAGCTCATTCAAATCTGTTCTCAAACGCCAAAGTTACGTTTTAAATTCCTATACCTAGCCACATTTTGATTACTCATAGGTACCCTTACATCATTTATCAATTTTCGCCTATAGTTCTTAAGACACACAAACGAAATATCAAAAGGTTCGTCCTTGCCCAACAATCAACCGTGCTGAAAATAACCCGGCAGGAAGGAGTGAGAGCGTGCGTAGGCTAATGAATAAAGTTGGGCGATGGCCAGCTCCTGTGACGTCACGGCGATGACGTAACTACGACCGTGACGTAGGCCAAGTATCGAGCCAACTTGCCACCCCAAAACCCTTCACCCGCATCGGCCCACGCGACCCCACACGTGGGTCCATCCCGTCCCACCCTGTAAGTAACTAACAGTGTTACGACTCAATGCAATGGAGAGAGAGAGCCTTGGCTATTTGTTGTGTTCTTCCTTTCATAGACTGAAGCTACGGTACACGCATGGTCACGTAAATTCATCAAGAACAAGATGCAACACATGTACGTGTAAAATAGTAAAATATTGTTGATTGGTTCTTACGGTTTTCATTTTTACTAAACAATATTGACCATTTAAAGTTAGAGAAGTAGCCTTGACTAATGGAAGAAAAAGAGCTCAGTCTGAAAGAATGAGTATTAGGCCTACAACAAAAAAGACAACTTTTCAAGACCACCTCTGCTACTGAGTGACTTCAATTTTTCCCTCCAGCAAGGTATAGTTCTCTCGGTATCAGAGAATAGTTATCTATCGATAGGTTCCACAACTCCACCACGAAATTCACTGCTCCAGCTACGATGGTGAGAAACGGAACGGTGGAATGATAAACGAAGAAATGTGATGATTCGTTTTTAAAACGTAATACGGCAATACATTGTTGTACTCATCACAAAGGTTTAAAACATGGTAGAAAGGTTAGCAGTGAGTGAACATCTGGATTTAGAACACTAGTTTTGTATTAACCTTATGATGTAGCCAACGATGATATTGGATCAAATACCACAAATAACGTTATAATTGCTCAAAACTAAATTTATTTCCCAAATATCCTACTTTACGATATAGAGATTCTCTAACTCGAAACACGGTGGCGACTAGACTCACGTGTGCCACTACTACGAGGCAATACAGAATACAAATACAACCAAGGTCGGCCAAGGTGTACAGTAGTGTAGTGGACAATCTGCCAAACACGCCTCATTCTTGCATCATCCGCGCACACTGACAGGTGTGAGTATATTTAGCTGATGATAAACCTCAACCTCGTGGACACGTGCTAAATTGGTGAATATAATGCACGACTTCTACGCTTTCTAGACTAAAAAAAAGGAATTTTAGAACTTTATGAGACTCCGGGTAAAGCAAAAGTAGAAATAATGAATGGTTCGCGGCTGTTAAAATAGTATATTTCATCACTTGGTTCTAAAGTGACACTTTTTGACGAGAGGTCAAGTTAAATGACCGAGGGTCAAAAAGACACTTTCGGGCAGAGTGATGAACGAGACGTTTGGTCATGGTGCAAATAAAAATGAGAAATAAATGTCAATACATGTTTTAATATTATAAAGAAATTCTTTTGAGCTCAGCCGTCTGAATTATAATGTTTTGTAGAAACAGCTGTTACACTGATTTACTATAAGTCAGTGATAAAATTCAAAACAAACTCGTTGAACCAGCTGATGTCCATGCCACAAAAAGATCATTAAAATGATGTTTGTCTCCCTAGGAGAAAAAGATCATCAAAACAATACTTTATTACTTTGGTTAGCACTGTCAATACACGTGTCTAAAGCTTTTTCAGAGCAGAATGACAAAAATATTTAAAAGCTGCAGATATCCCACAGTTGGACATTTATGATGGAAACACATTGAGGGAAAAGTGTTTGATTAAAAGGTTGGCCAGAGGGAAGTTACTCAAAGGAGAGGAGTGGTCTGGACTGGTGAAAGGAAAAGAGGTCAGCCTGAAAGGATGAAGCCAGAGCTTGGGCACAAAGAAAAGCCAACTTCCCATTTGTTAGAAGATACAAAGGAATTGTTTAGGCATTTAATACTAATAATAATGGTTTATCAAATTGGAGGTCCCATACGGATCATCTAGAGAATTATTTTTAAGAAAAGGACATGTAGTGTTCTTGATAAACCATATGCGTGCACTACTAGATTTAGTACCGAAATTTCACATTAATATATCAAGATTTAAAAGTTGGTTTAATTCGAAATGCCAAAATATGAAATATAATACATATTATGAGGTCGAGTTTGCAGCTTTGCTACACAAGACTAACTTAGCAAAACAAATGTGCAAAACACCGACCTGACAAATTATTCCAAACATTATTATTTTATGAGGGCTTCAATTTCAAGATTTGGTACCAAACTAAAATTATAGACTACAATATAAACACGTAGTTTTGAAAAACTGTCCTGAAAATATCCATTGTGTTCAAAATGGTGGTATTTGAATGTCAATACATATTTGGGGTCAACTTATTTTAAGTTATATTTTGTCAAGAACTGTCCAATGTTCTTAACCACCCCCCCTAACGTCTACCAATACGGTCATGTCAACCTAAAATCAGTTTGTTCTTCTACATGTCTTTTACAAAATAGTATTTATTGGCTGGATCACCAATGTCAGAAATGTTCACAGGACTGCACTAGACAAGACTTGAGACAAAGTTTCGTCCTTGCTGTGTGTCAGGGTCCGTTGCTCAAGGTCCTGGAGTCATAAAGCGTGACCCAGTTGTAAATGCTTCTCTGGCGTCGGTTAAATCTCACTTTGCTGGCACATTTTATACACTTGGTTCATTTACAACTCTACTTATACAGTATACTCGAGTGTGTAAAAGTTGAGCTCCAGGGGAATGATAAACGATGGTATGACTGGCTGTCCACGGCCCGCGACCTCGAATTAAGAGCCATTTGCTCACATAAAGGTTTCCGCCTAAGGCAACGACTTCAATGTACTGGGGGTGATAGGTATTATATAATTGAATACCAATGATTTCAAAGTTCAGGTTGATACTAAAAACTAATTTATGAACAATTTCTCGTTTAAGAACAAAAGCTTATGAAACGTACAATCCCAATTTAAATAAAGTTTTCCCAAATTAGTTTTCAATTCCGTTACTAACTTGATTTTGTGAACCATGTTGAGAAAAATAACAAAGCAAATGTGCCTTTCGGAAAATTTAAAACTCTATTGTTTCATAAAAACATAAAACTCAAATAAATGAAAACTTCAAATAAATATTTCATTTTTAATGACGTTTAACGTTTTTATTTTTGGTTCAGCTTTGATTGCTTTATGTTTCTATAGAACATGTTTACAAATTTTAGTACATTTACCTGCAAATGTGTTGGCCATGTTAAAATTCCTATCCCTAAAAACGTTTCCTGGGCGTCCTGCATTTTGACTCTATTTGACCCCGAGGAAGAATGTATACCAACAAAGAATTTGTCAAAGAATACTCTCGCAATCTAAGATAGGTCGTCCTAGTAGCCTACACTTAGGACTTAACACTGAACAGATATTAACTACTTAAATCAAGTTTTTACACTCCAGCAGTTCCTTATTAGTAACCTTCAATCCAAGAAGTTTAACTGTTATGTACTTGTTCAACACGTTTTAAAAGTCAAATATTTCATCCAAAGTTTATAACCAGCCATCAACCCCAGCACGACAGTGAAAGGCCCATTGAACAGTGAAAGTTCGATAACAAATAGTCCAATCCAACAACAACATTCATTAAAATGCTCTCACAATCAAGCATATTTACTGCACCGCTCAGCGTAGAAGGCGGGCTGCAACACCTGTAATAACAATTGCCGTATCATTGGCAAAGGTTATCAGAAAGGATCTGGATTGATTTACACTCCAGCGTAGAAAATGTAATCGACTTGCGTTATAAACACCTTATTCAATGACCTATGTTTATAGTGATTTTAATTGGATTATTGACGATTTTCATAGCTCATGCTAGATTTATGGGACCGTATGAATGAGGTGTAGTTAATATTACAAGGGCTTGATTATCCAATTACGTCAATAGAGCAGAATTGTGTCATTACTCAGATTATCTACACAGGGGTGCCCATTTTAATGACTCAATTTTCACTTTGTAGTAGTGTCAGTGAAATATTTATCTAAACTTGAGCATAAGATCGTAAGTTGGTTTTAAATAATATTAATAAGTATACAACTATACACTTATTAATATTATTTAATAATATTAAAAAGTAATAGTATTTAAAGATTTTACTGTTGAAAAGGGCATTGCCGAACTATATTCTAAGCATTTTTAAGTTTTTATATAAAGTCGAACGACAGTTTTTGCTTTTAATAAGTATACAACTAGTAATGGTGTCGATATAAGGGTTCATTAAGTTTACAGAAGTAACAAAATCCTTTGCGAAAAAGTATAATTAGATTTGCAAATCATCAGTAAATATATTTAAGTGAGAAAATCATATTTTGCTAATTACATCATCAACATATTTTGAAAATAATAGAGGCTCCAAGACAGAACCTTGTGGAACACCACGTACTACTGAATTTCCATGAAGATCTATTATTCCAATCTTTTGTGCACTGTCTTCAGTCAATAACATGAGTTTTACTCTAATAAATGAAGTTATAAAACTCTATCCTTTAAAATGTATGAAGTATCAGTGGATATTAAACACCATACACAATCAAAAGCTTTGGAACATACCGTTCAGCACTGAAGATTGTAGCAATAAACAATGAAAATCAGCGAACTACCTGAATGATATGAAACATACATTAACTCTTTTCGAGGTAGACTGAAAATGGCCTCTCAACACTCAGTTTAAGTTAGGAAATCACAAATACGAAAATAAATTAGAAGATAACTAGAATCAAGTTATTCACATCAAAAACCACTTGTTAGAACAAAATCGATCCACGAATATAAAAAAAAGGAAAAGAAATTCAAAGTAAAACGGAAAAATGAATTCGATTTTTACGTCCATTGTAACATAGGTGAAATTACCAATACAAAAGATCTATCTGTTAACCTCATAAAATACACTATATTATTTTTATAGGTTCAGTGGGAGAGTTGCAGCCTTCAGTGCGGAAGGTCACGGGTTCGATTTCCGACGCAGCCACGTGAGTTTGGACGGTTTCTTCAAAAAGCGTTTTCGTGTTCCCAAAAAACATTAAAATGCCTTTGATGAAGGCAATAATAGTTTCAAAAAGGCTAGGTAGGTAACAACATATCTGAAAAAAGCTCCGAGCATTTGAAAAGTATACAAAATTAATTTTCAAACCACACTCTTGAAAACATTACATATGAAGAGCTCGAGGGGGCAGACACTCGATCTTCCTTTATACTTTCTACCCACAATGCAATGCGAGCCTGGTTATGTCAACCACATTAGGAGCACGACATACAGTCCACCCACCGCGGGATGACGTCACAACTCCCTACAACACGTTATACTCGGATCCCCCGCACGCCATTCATATCAGAACAAACATTCTATATCCACTTTCCTTCCTCTACGTAACTGATACGTCATTTGTATTGTTTGTTTTAGCTAACATTTTCGGAATTGTTTCAAGGGTGAGCAGTAGTGGATGTGCCCTTGAATTTCGTCCCACAAGAGCACCGCGACATAATTTCAAAAGTTTACAAAATTCCATGTTTAAATTTTTTGCGTTTACTATTAATCTAAGAGAATGTTCAACAAGTGGTGACCAAAATCACTGTAGTACATAGTCACCTTCCTAATAAAACTTGTGTTAAAACAATTGGATGAAAATTGTAAGCGTGAAGTGTATCAAGAAAATGCTTTTTTACATTGTTCAAACGGGACAAAAAACAAGATGGCCGACAGGTACTGAGCACTCTTAACCACTGCCAATGTAAGTTTAAAACATTGGATCGGAAACAAATCCTAACATTTACATATTTAATTACAGATTGTTCTAGAATTTTCTTTGGAAAATCGTAACATTCATGTCGTCAGCTTAGTAAGACTTGGGACCAAGAAGTTATCACCGATCCTGACCCCCAAGCACGTTTTATGCAATTTTACAAATTTTATATACAAGGTATATATGTATGTGTAGACTCTCACTAGGTCGAATTCTTGTCCAACTTTTAAACAATTTGGTACAAATATTCCTTATTTTGTAAATATCTCGGTCAAGTTTTTAGCCAGCAAAATCGGACAACCGTAGATGCCTTTTTTAGAGGAAAATTTCTCAAAAATCTGTTTAAATTATTAAAAAAAAATTTATCAAATTTATTTTGTTTCCCAAAGTAACACAATGTAGCATTACACATTAACATATAGCCCTTACCCTCATCGTGCTTAGGATAGCTTACAAAAGCATCAGTTTAGGAAGTATGATAAAGAACCCCGACATAACACGACGCCATGCCCAAGAGAGGATATTTATATTCTTGTCTGAAATGACGGCTGCCAAACAAGATTGCCAAATGCCAATAGGGACTAACATTGACCTAATTTATCTCGGCCCACGCGCCCTCGGTTATTTTTGGCTGTTTTTATGTTAAGTCCAAGAAACGCGTAAGAAAACCTTGTAAACTGTATGCAACGTGTAGTTTTCGGTAAAAAAATACACTTGTGAGAAATAAGTAATTAAAATAATATCTGAGAGCAATATTAGAGTTTGCGACAAAGCAAAGATTTTTGATCTTGTGTTAGACAGTGACCTATAACTTCACAGACCATGTCTCTGACACAAAGAGCTACGAGAGGACTAAGAAACCTGTACAGATTTAGAAGCCTTTTTCCAGAATCTGGCAAAATTAATCTGATCAAGGGTTTCATTATAATTTTAAAACTGTTTTCCTGCTTATGGCAACAGTATATTAATACTCGTAGATGTTAAGATACAGAGACTTCAAAACTTCACCTTAAGGTTTATTTTCAATCTGAGGCGCTTTGATCATGTAGTCATATTTCAGAAAAAATCCTAACTTGATCAATGGTTGAAATGAACAGAATGTTTAGTTGCTAAATGGTCCACAGTCCAGTTTCTTTCATCAAACCGCGTTGCTTTAGGGAGAGGATGTTACTGGGACTCGTGGCGTGGTCCTGTAATCCAGCTTCATGGAGGTCAGGTTTTGAGGATGATATAGGTCTAAAGCGGCACAGATAGTCTCAGTGATCATCTGATGATACCCGCATCAACTCCCACCATCGTTTAGACATATCAGACCATCACCTGCGTGGTTCGGAAGTCACGTTAAGCCGTTGGTCCTTGTATTTCCATTGGTCATTGGGCTATTAATTAATGACCTATTCTAAGGAAGAGTCGGCCTTAGTTTGTAACAAGACTACACTTCATAACTCATTACTACCACTCATCACACTCATCCTTCACCACATATTTGCCTTAAAATACCCTCATAAGAGTGGTCGGCATCTCAAATAGTGATTTAATCGTCATGGTGGAGCGCTGCACTTTCCCAGCGTGGTTAGACGAAAATCTTCTTTGTTTGCCCAAAGTTGTGTAATGATTCTGTGTGGTAAACGTAGGTTAAGCTCATTACTAGTTAGTTAATAATTGAGTAGATTTAACATAGACATTTGTGTGTGTATGTAGTTGCTTGAATATTTCTGTAAATCGGTATAACTGAGAAACGCTTTAAAATAAAGGCATTTTATGTATTTTATTTTCAATATAAACTTATTATTTAATTTTTCAAAGGGTAAATAGGTGTCTCCCATGTTTTGTACATGTGAAATTATTATTATTTTTTTAAATATATATAACTTGTAAATATGGAAATGTGGTTAGTGCTTACCCAGAGACAGAGTCGCAGTATCGGTAAGGGGAGGGCTGTTCCTCCTTGAAGTGTGGGGTGCCGGACCTCGAGCCGGGTCCTCTGCAACACACAACACACAGTGTACAGGGGACTGTTAGCGAAGAGTGCCTGGGGAAGTACATCGGTGAGGATCCCATCATTGAATTCACTTATAGAAGCCTATTTAAATAAGCTAAATGGATTCTGCGTTTGGCATTTCAGTGTTTTTTTTTACTTTAGAGATAGATACAGACAAGATTTAAAGGCAAATTATTAAACCTGTTTTTTTTTCTTATACCAATAGTATCTCAATACGAACCTTCATAAATTTGATGAGTATACTCAAATTTGCAAGTTAAAAGCGATTATGACAAAAATAATTCCGATGCGTAGTCACAAGCGCATAGAGTGAATCATAGCGAATTCCTGAATACGAAGAGACAATGTACACCACAAGGATCCTCTTGAGGGGCATTTTCCCCGAAAATGAGGTTTTAGACAGTAAAAACAATATTTTAAATTTGATTTCATTGAATGCTGGAAATAACAATAATGTCCCCTTGCCCGCACTGTGTAAAGAATTAGGCAGACAGTTCAGCCAGACCCCCAGAAAAGTAGAATAAGAATAAGAATGTATTTATTTTCTTGATTATTTACATAATACATAATATACATACATCATCGAAATCAGACAATTTAAATTAAAAAAAAATAAACAATGAAATATTCTACCTGCCAGGGCTGAATCTTACATCTAATTGAATACAGTATAAAACAACCTAGAGATAGCTTAACATATTATTGTGCAAGTAAAATAGAATATTATAAAACTAATTTCAGACTATGATTATTTATAAAATAATACAAGAAAATATAGGATCTCAAAGGCATTGCCTGTTTTGAGATTCCTTCAATTTCAGTTAAGAAAATACAGCGAAGGAGAAGTATGAATAAAAATTATGATTAAAACAAGATCGGTTTTTAATTTTTAGTGCCAAAAATAATTTTACACTTACACAAAGATTTTGTGTATCCCTTCAAAACAATTATGCGAGCTCCCCCCCGGACCAAGGCACCCAAGCGTTCCTGGGCTGGACGCCAACACAGACACTGCCAATAAAGGCAGCCGGCCTTTCGCCAGCCCGTACTGATCATGAATAACCAAGGACCGGAGAAGTGAGCATATTCACTTCAAAACTCACTTGCAATACCTCTCACTATTGTAATATTGTGAACAAGAAATCTATATTGTTAGTTTCCAAAAGCCATCTCTTTAATTTATTTTGAAAAATGTGTCTGGTTAAAGAATATTTAATTAAGTCAGGTAATCTATTGAACATTCGAGGAGCATTAAACTGAAAGGTTCTGGTAAAGTAAGTTTTATTTGGTTTAGGAACTGGATAAGTATTATGGTTTCTCAGTTTACTTCTATAGGCAAGAATATCATATGTTTTACTTTTACTTATTGAAAAAAATAATTTCAGTACCTTAAATACATATAAATGTTTTAGAGGCAGAATTCTAAAAATTTTAAACAGAGGATCTGTATGCTCAAATTTGTTTTTATAGGACATTACTCTTAATATGTGTTTCTGTTGTATAAAAATTGAATTGAAATATTTCTTATACGTACTTCCCCAAATTACTATACCGTATTCTATTCTACTTTGAACCAAGGAAAAATATAAAATTCGCATTACATTTTGACTACATAAACCCCTTAAAAAATAAAAATATCTCAAAATGTTGTTCAATTTGGCTTTAAGTTTATGTGTGTGGACTTTCCAGCATAATTCATTGTCTACATATACTCCAAGATATTTGATCTCATTTGTTCTCTCTACCATTGTACAGTGATCAGTCAAACGTACCTACGTTCTGTCTCCTAGACAGTCAGCACAAATATAAGTTACTTCTCTTAAGTGTATCGGAATATTTTTTAGACTAAAAGTGATAAATTTTGTTTTTTCTGCACTCAGAACCATATGATTTGCGGTAAACCACCACTGCAGCGCCTTTAAATCCTCTGCCATGACCAGTCTTATTGCTTCCCAATTTTTTGGTATAGCAAAGGCTGTATCATCAGCAAAAGATGTCAAATTGCCTCGTAATTTAGCCTCACACAAATCATTTATGAAAATTATAAACAAAATGGCTCCTAATACAGAACCCTGGGGTACACCACTCTTTATTTCTCCCATTTCACTCAATACTGAATTTATCTTGACACATTGTTTTCTCCCCATCAAATAACTTTGAAACCATTTATATGTGTTTCCTCTGATACCGCATAAATAAAGCTTGTCAAGGAGAGTTCTATGATTCACTGTATCAAACGCCTTTTTTAATATAAAAGTCCACCTACACATTCTCCCTCATTTAAGCCATCTTGAACTCTATTCATAAAATTTAATAATGCACTCTCATTTAGTCCAGATCTAAATCCAAATTGATTATTACTTAAAAACTAGTATTTTGAAAAAAATTTAGCAATCTGCGTTTCATTAATTTTTCAAATATTTTGGAAAAACATGACAATAAAGATATTGGTCTAAAATTGTTACATTGGTTTCGTGATCCACTTTTAAAGATAGGTATTACTACAGCATCTTTCAGTTTTGAAGGGAATACACCTGTGTAAAAACTTAAATTAATTATATACAATAACACGTCAATTATTTTCATCTTTATCCTTTTCACTAAGTCTGTGCTTATTCCATCAATACCTGCAGCAGTATTATTTTTTAGTGAGTTTATAGTAAGAATTAATTCTTGTGATAAGACTGGCTCTATAAAAATTGATCTTCTTTCTGACCTGATTACAAATTTATTTTTAAACTGTAGATTCATAAAACTGTTGTCCAAATTAGTATTTAAATGAAGATTGCTAACTATGTCCAAGAAAAAACTATTGAAATTGTTTGCTACTTCCTTAGGTTCATCAACTACCTCACCATTTATTTCTAGCTTTATCTGACATTCTTTCCCCCTCGTTTGACCTGTAATACTGTTTAACAATTTCCACGTGTTTTTTGAGTCTCCTTTACATTGCTCAAACTTGTTTTTGTAATAGTTTTCCTTTAAGAGCCTAATATTATTGTTCAATTTATTTCTAAAAACCCTGAAGTATGACTTTAAATTTTCATTCTCAGGGTGCTTTTTGACAAGTTTGAATAAATTATTCCTTCTTTTTATTTTCATGCAAACATAATTATTAATCCAGGGTTTTAATTTTGTATACGTAGTACAACGTTTTCTAACTTCAACTTTACTTTTCGACAAACAGTCTAATAATACTTCAAGGAATTTGTCAAAAGCAGACGACGCATCGTGTTGATTGTAAACAGGTGACCAGTCAGTCTTATCTATCAGCTGTTCGAATAGTACGTAATCAGTGCGGTAGAGAGGGATGGGAGGGGAAGCAGGCGAATCAGCTGGCCTACCCCCCTCCCCCCGCCCAACACACTCAACACCACATGTACCATAGAATGGTCGGTTATGCCTAGATGTTCAACAGACACAGTTACTGATACAATACTCTTATTAGATATTCTAGCAAAAACATGATCTATACATGTTTGTGTATAGTCTGTTATTCTAGTAGGTTCATTTAGAACACTTTCAAGACCATTTGAAGCCATTAATGAAATATATTCATCTGTGGCTGAAATAAAGTTGTCTAAGTCTAAAATATTTATATTTACGTCACCAATCCATAGAAGATTTCTTATATTTTTAAAGTTACTATTTAAATATTTGAAAACAGAACTTAAATCTTTAACAAACACCTCGGCAGCAAAAAGTTGTAATCTGTACACTGCTATCAAAGAAAACTTCTGTCCTATAAAATCAAAAGAAATTAAAAGTAGATCTGCCGATAAACATTGCAACTCGAAATTATTAACATTTTCTATTGAGTTTTTAACATAAATGACAACTCCCCCAGCTCTGTGTTGCTGGTTACATTTAAAGAATATACTATAGTTTTGTAAATTATAAAAGTTAACTTCGTGGTTATCAATCCAAATTTCAGATAAAATTACTATATCAGGAGATAAATCATGGGACATTAGTTCAGCAACAAAAACGTCAAAGTTCGCTCTCATGCTCCTAATGTTTTGATGAACAATTATCAGATCATTTAACATTTAATTATAATACAAAAATAAGAACAAATAAAACACATGAACAAAGAAACTTATAAGATAATAAACTATACAGTACAATCGTTAGAGCTACTTACAAGTTGGCAAGATCAGCCTGGCAGGTCACCTGTATCACTTTACCAGCTTCCTCTCGACGGATGAAGATCTTGCCGTTGCGGACCCACAGGAAACGGAACTCCTTCTCCCTCTTCAGCTTCCGCGCCTCCGCAAGCAGCCTCCTCCGCGCCGGTGACAGGGCCTCGTTAATGTATACAGGCTGATCCATCCCCAGGTTCATGTGTCTTGTAGAGAAGTTGGATTTCACTCGTCGTTTCTTCATCAGCTCTTCCTTATCCAGGCGTCGCACAAACCTGACGATGATTCCCGGGGGCGGGCCGCCAGGTCCAGGACGTCTCCCCAGCCGGTGACAGGCGTCTATCATAGACTCAGATATGTCCATATTCAAGGCTTTGCCCACCTCCTTCACCACCTGCACGATGTCTTCATTTTTATTCTCAGGAACACCTTGTATTTCTACCGAGTTAAGTCTTGAATACTGCTCCATATCATCGATCTTCTGCTCTAATTCGGACACCTTCTTTGTAAGGTTCCTATTTTCCTCAGCCAGCCCATCAATTATTGCCAGACATTTTTCAAGTGATTGCTTGTGGTCAGTCACAGATTTAGTGTTTTCCTCAAGTTTTTCACTCAATACTTCGTATGATTTATTAAAACTAATTTCCTGTCCCTTCTGAGTTTCAGCAATTTCGTTCATCTTTTGCATAATATCCTCCAAAGTAAGCTTACCCTCCTGGACTTCAACATCAAATCGCAGACTTTTCCTCCTGATTTCCCCACATGGTTTGCATCTCCAAGGCAGTCCGTCAGCGGTGATACAGTCCACATCGGCTTTGCTCATTTTGTAGCACTGAGCATGGAAATCCTTTTCACAGTCACTACACGTCAATTTGACCTGTTTTGAAGTAATATTCTTCACACACACACCACAAATTGCCATGATTATTTAATATAATTTGTTTACATACAGACAACAGCAATAAACCTTCACAAAAACTAGAGTCACATAAACGGCACTTGCACGCTTGTTTAAACACGATATAAGAACCGGTGCACAACCTTATCTCGTCGACCTTCACTCTCCGAGCGCTGGCTCATGACAGTTCAGCCAGACCTCCAGAAAAGTAGGTTTTCACCCCAATCTTGGTCTGGCTGATTGGGGTTTGTTGAGTTTTGGTACACATGTTGGTTGCAGTGAAATAAATGTTTATTCCGAGTTTCATTAAATAAGATCACAAACATAGTTGTACCGAATCTCGTGAAATCCGAGGAAAAATGCGACCTGCGAAGTGGCCACGCATATACTTATATTCAGGTAATCATACAGGGTGTCCCATAAGTAAAGTGGCAGGCTCTAGGAAAAGGTTATATGGGTCAAAATAAAAAGAAAATCAAGAATAAAAATGTTTCCAAAAATGCTTAGTTAACCAGATATTCACCATTTTATATTTTTCACCAATTATTTATTATATCCCACACCATTTATCGAATTTGACTCAAACTTAACATACATTTGTATCTAAGTAAGACCATTTATGGAAAAATTACCGGGATGAACTAACTTATTATTTTATGGTAATTTTAGAGAGTTTTTGGCGTTACACCTTAAATAGCGAATACACGGTGAGTGTAACTATAAAATGTAAAGACTAACGTTTTGGAGTGAATTTTATTACCTAACTATTGACCCCAACGTCATAAAAACCTATTTGGAAACAACGAAGCTTTAGGGGAAACACTGGATGGAAACAGACAACTTTCCACCTTATTATCTTGATGTTTGCCACGGTTTCCACTGTAACTTTGTTGATTATGAATCGTTCTTTTTGACCTTGGTGTCAATAGATAGGTAGTAAAGTTCGCTACAAAACGATATTCTTTACATTTTATCGTAAAACCCACCGTTATTCACTATTTAAGGTGTAACTCCAAAAATGCCCTAAAAATACCATAAAATAGCCACCGTTTTAAAATTATAAGTTAGATCATGCTGGTAGTTTTTTCAATAAATGGTCTTACTTAGATACAAATGTATGCTAAGTTTGAGTCGAATCCGATAAGTGGTGTGGGAGATAATAAATAATTAGTGACAAATATAAAATGGCGAATATCTGGTTCACTAAGCGTTTTTGGGAAAAGTTTGATTATTGATTTTCTCTTTATTTTGACCTATATAACCTTTTCTTAGAGTCTGGCACTTTACTTATGGGACACCCTGTATATGAATGAAGTTCTGCCATTTGACTTAGTTTGGAAGCTCAAAATTGCTGACAGTTTTGTCATACGACGTTTCGTTCTATTTGTTGGTAGAAATTAATAACTCTATTCTGTGAAAATTCGCTGAAAAGCAATGAATCATCTGAACTTTCTCCCACGCGTATCTTCGTCCGCCTCAACACTTGACAGCTGAGTAGGTACACTATCACCGTGTTGTGTATCTCAGGAACGTGTACTAAACGTTATGTTACAGATAGTGGCACAGTGGTTCATTATCTATGTTAATGCTCGGCTCTATCAACTATGCTAATTGCACTACACAATGGCAGTTACACGGGTTTATGTATAGCTGTGGAGTGTGGAATCACTTTATGCATTGGCGGCGTCGATCTTGCTTCGTCATAGCTTGGCTGCGTATCCTACGCTTCATTAGACACAACCTTCAATACATTGTCTTTCAATGGATGATAGATGGTTTGATTAAAAAGCAAAACTAAAAGCAACACGAAACTCTATAAAATAGTATCTTATCTAGGTCCTAAAGTGACACTTTTGACACGAGGTCAAGTTAACGTCCGAGGAGGACGTTAAATGACCGAGGGTCAAAAGACACTTTCGGGCCGAGTGATGAACGATACTTTTTGTCATGATGGAAATAATAATGAGAAATAAATGTCAATACATGTTTTAATATTCTAAAGAATTAATTAAGTAAACATTGTTTTGAAATCAGCAGTCTGAATTATTATATTGTTTTGAAGAAACATAAGTCAGCGTTAAAATTTCAAAACAAACTCGTTGAACCAGTTGAATGCCCATGCCTCAAAAGATCATTAAAATGATATTTTCTCCCTAGGGAGTAAAATGTCACCAACAGAATACATTATTTACCTGGGTGAAAAATTGACATTTTAGCACTGTCAATACATGTGGTCTAAAGCAGCTGTTTTAAGAACAGAATGACAAAACATTTTTTTAATACAACGGGTACTAAGCGAAGAAGTTTCAACTCCCCTTGCTACTAATACAGGCTTATAAGAAAAGATTTTAAGAAAGATGCAAAGTTAAATTTTTGTTCTAAATAACAATGAATTGTAATCAATCCTTGCAATCCAGAAGACAAATCCTGTTCATACTAAATTTCCTGAAATGACTGTGATTGTAAATATATTGGTAAAAAAAACAACGTTAGACTAAAAGTAACACATGTATATTGTTTTAAATACGAGAACGAATATATATTTGCCAAGACAAAACATTTCCTAGAGACAGGACACCACTTTTCAAGCGCAACACTTCTAAAAGGAGTTACGAATCCACAAAAATTAATCATCTATACGAATATTAACAAAGAAAATCTACACCTACTTAACAATGAACATGATTTATCTAAAACTTATTTGTTTCTTGATTACGTTCGTCTTAAATTGTAGTACAGTATATCTATTTTATGTATATACAGTACATCTTTTTTACCTTATAATATTTTTATAAGTTATAAGCCTTAGGCCTCATATTTCGATGTTCTATTACGACGAGTGTAACGAAGATGTTCACTAAGCTCATAGCCTGGCTTCGGCCTTTCGCTTCAGATTTACAGTTTTTTACAAGAAGTTATACTACATATGATAAAAGGAAAGCACACTTTAAATGTCATAAAATCGGACTACTCATTTCGCTGTTAAATTTAAAAACACTTTTTCAGGCACCATTTTGAAACGAATCGATGGATTTTTATAATTTTTAGAATATTGATGTGTATCAACACAAAATACATATTTAATAATTTAGAGTACGATTTAAATGTTTCTTCAATTATTGACATACAAAATTAATTATTTCAACGATTTGGAAAGTTTTTTTCATTACAAAATTGCTATACCCAAATGCGCAGTGAGGGATTGATCACGAGATGGAAATGGTGTAAAGGTCACACCTGGCAGGGACACGTGTAAAGAGGGCCAAGGTCAAGGTCACCTCCTCCCCTGGCCCGCACCTCACCGGCCGCTCTATCTGTACATTATACATTCATCTGTAGCTGCTGATAAGATTACAAGTGTGAATACTAAATGTAATCAATCTATGAGGTTCATTCATCACATGGAGAGATAATCTTGTGCTGTGATATCGCAGCGGTTTGAAGTACAACTTCATCAACCTGAATCTATGAATTAAACCATGCCGACGCTCTGCACCTGAGATTTGTTCAACATGCCAAAACCGCTCTCGAACCATCCTCTCTTCAATATGTATAAAAGTATAATTCCTTCAACAAAATACAACTTCCTTCATTAGAGAAAAGAAAATGATAGGACCATATTAGGTCCAATCAGTACTGACCCACAAAGATACAGGAATAAGGAAATAGAAGAATACATACATTCGGATATTAATGAACATCGATTGAAATTCTAGGGCAATATAAAAAGAATGCACCCTTATAGACTAACAGGAAGATATTTAGAATTCCATAACGCTCGAAGTAAACGTAGACAAGATTTAGTGATTTAAAAGCGGCAGGAATCACACAAACAGACATTAATGGTCGAAACACATCCACCAAAGGGTTTTATTAAAAACTACCTTTCTTAAACAACTCTAGATTCCTTTAAGTAACAAACGCCAACACGTGGCTGTCCTCAGATTTACCAGAACCATATACAAAGGCTTATGCATATTAAAGGCATCATCGCCAGGGTTCTCTGATGAAGACGAGGTAGGTCATAGGAAATCATTCAGGGGTGTAGAATTTGGTAGGCAATCTTTTCTCAAAGACCTGGCTAAATTTTCTCTTGAAGACAGCTGTTGTCATAGAACACCTTGTGAGATGCAGCTTAGCTCAGTGCGTAGTAGTTGAGCAGGGGATCGATTAGAGGGTGTTCCTGCTCTTTCCTTTTTAAACACAACTTAACCTTCTCAGCTTTTACATTCGTTGTGATTGGAGGGGGTGATCATGTGGGGACTGTTTGAAAACAATAATTGGCACTCCTGATCCTGATACTGTATATTTGTTTATTGCTCGAACCCTGCACTCCTTCGTACGTTCTCTTTGACATACCCAATGCCGTCTGTTGTTACTAACATATTTTAAGAGTGGTAAAGGAATCCATCAACGATTAGCGTATTTCTAATAATTTCTACATTTCCAACTTTTAATTAGAATTTTCACTTGCGTGGTGTTACTGGGCATGTACGTGAATAATAATAATAAGCAACTAAAACTTTGCTAAGCTGGATAACCAAAAAAACCTCTGGCACCAACAACCACCAAGTTCACACAAACAGAGCGAACACGTGAGCGGGCTGTTGATCACGTGACGCCTGACGCGGAGAAGGTGCAAGAATCATGAATAATAACCGACGTGTCGCAACACACAACACTGCACTTGTCTTGGCACTGCAAGATAACGGTGTGAAGAATTCCTCAACAGTTAACTGGAACTAGACCAATCAACGGTGCATTCTTGATTACCGGTACTACTTACCATAGGAAACAGCTCGTTTAGAGGAATGGAAATTGGCGTTGTGGATTACCTACTTGAAATCGTTGACAATTTATCTCTAGAGTATGCTGTATGCATTTGGATTCAAAGCATGGTGCTTAAAGTGAAAGATTTGTCGTAGGCGAAAGAATAATCAAATATAAACACGTTAGTAGGAGACATTGGAAAACAGGGTGAATATTTATTAACTTCAACTCAAACTTTAAGAATTGCAGTAATGATAGCTTTTAAGTATGTGTATTCGATAAATGAAACGTGTTCACAAGTTTATTTATTTGAAGTTTCGGGCTCAAATCCCGCTACAGGTGTTTGGCTTTTAAACCTCAAGTTCACCATTGAAAGCCAATCAGCTGCGAGAGTTAAGTGAGTAGTTACCATATAATAGCTTTTCGGGTCCAGTTAAGTGATGGAGTCTGGATTTCTCATTAAGTATCCGACATTTAAATAAATAAATATTTTATTGCATATAGACATTTATACAGTAAATGTATCTTAATCGTTAATTGTTTGTGTGCCTAAAATTTTCCTTTCATTCTTAAATCTAAATCTCATTCAAACATACAGATTTTACACTCACTCTCTCTCATACATTCGAATGTAACCACTCTATTCCCTAGTCAGTCAGTTAATCATAGGGACTCCCAATTGAATGCCATAAACTCGTCTGTATCATAAAAGGTTTGAGAAATCAGAAATGCTGAGTTTTGAATGCCTTAGGCTCAGTGGCATTTTTGAACGAATTTGGTAGTCTGTTGACGAAATGAACTCCTGCCTTAGGAAAAACGTTCATGAACTACCGCTCTGTGTCTCCCAGTTCGGTAGTCGTTCCTGCCTCTATTTTCATAAGAGTTTACGTATGTACCTCTTACGGTATTACTTTTTGATTTGAAAAAGAAACACGTCTCCAAAATGTAGAGGCAAGGTAGAGTCAACAGTTTAGGGTTTTGAATGCCTCCCTACATTTTTTACCAAAGATCAATCCTCTATAACTGAATGAAAATGTTTATCTAAAGCAACGTCTTACGTAATTTCTAAACAAATGCTGCCATACTGCATATAAAATTGTCTAACTGTACAGGTTATTGATGGTATGTCTGATTGATGCAGTCGTTTAAGCTATTACGCCTAGTTTATAAAAGTGATAAATATCTCCATCCGCCATAGAAATACCAAGTCATTGTATTTAGTTGCCAAGAAAATATAGGACCGGTCGCCTTGAATGGGCATGCGCATGTGATGACGCTGCCAAACGGCATCTTCTGTATACTTGTATGGTCTGGTTGAAGGCCGAATAACGTTTCTCTTAAATAATTTATGGAGGAAAGTAAAATTATACTCACGTCAGTCAGAAGAACAAGTTTAACTATAAAGTTGTAAATTATAGCAATACAGTTTTGAGGTATACGTTTGGGTTTTGTAAGGGATTAAAGTGAGAGGTGTATTTTAAGGGACAAGGGAGAGGAGTGAGAGGTTAAATGCGAAATGTCTGGAAAAATAAATTATTGATTATTTGAGTGGGAAAAGAGTTTGAGGGATTTAAATCGTAAGACATTGAGTAAGAGAAAAGTTACAATACACTATTACAATGGAAGCACAATATTTATTTTTATAGGTAACATGTTGTTGTAAACAAACAGTTAATATTTTATCCAGTAAACAGTAAACACAGATTATTTAGAACACATGTACAACAACAATACAAAGAGAAACATGTTTTGTATATAGCATGAAATAGTTACTGAAAGTTTACATAACACATCTTATAAAGGTATGCTTCATCTTGAGTGATTTTGAATAATCAGGTTTTAAAATAACAGGAATCAGGGAAAGGGTCTGAGAGGTGAAAAATAGAAAAATATATCCGTCTTTAAAGATGTTTTTGTGCGACGCGAATTAATGCATTTCGGGCTATTTTTACATTTTAATGTAAACTATTTTCAGATGGTTTAGTGGAAATATAGTTAAATTATTTCAAAAAGGATGGATAAACTATTCCTGTCCACAATTTGTTTAGTTAATGTGAGTAATCGACATAAAGTATGACACATCAAATAGGTTTTTGGGTAATATTTAAAAAGTCTGGATGAAATTGGACATTAATAAAACAATTTACTCTGAACTTCTCCAGCTAGCTGCCAACTGAACGCTACTAAATAAATACTTAAATATACAAATACATGACACTTTCTATGTTAATGTAATAACACCGGCAAACGAATTTTCAAGAATTTGAATACCTTGTATTTGCGCAATGATTACTAATCTACTCAGTTGAGTAAACATTGATTTGTGCCAGAGGATCCTACGTGTACTTTACTATTCTTCATCGGTATATTTAACGTCTAAGCCCAACTTATGTTCGTGAAACTGGCGCATTTAAGATGAAACTTCCCATTTGAGAAATTTATTCAGATTAACTTATGCAAGTTGGGAAATTACAGTTGTACTTATCACTATTATATCGCTATCACTTTTTGAGATGCTGACCACTCTCATGAGGGTATTTTAAGGGTGAAGGATGAGTGTGATGAGTGGTAGTAATGAGTTATGAGGTGTAGTCTTGTTACAAACTAAGGCCGACTCAACCTTAGAATGGGTCATTAATTAATAGCCCAATGACCTATGGAAATACAAGGACGGACGGCTTAACGTGACTTCCGAACCACACAGGTGATGGTATCTGATACGTCTAAACGATGGTGGGAGTTGATGCGGTATCATCAGATGATCACTGAGACTATCAGAGCCGCTTTAGACCTATATCATCCTCAAAACCTGACCTCCATGAAGCTGGATTACAGGACTACGCCACGAGTCCCAGTCAATACTTGCTTTAATTTTCACTTTAACTTGAATAATCTAAAATTTTGTTTTACTGAAGCTAGATTTTCCCAAATAGCAAGTTTTCAACTTCTTAATTCCCAACTTATGGCCCTCCCTAGATTATTAGGTATGGATCGACGCCGCCCCGTCACGACGGTCCTGCCCGCCCTCAGCACTCAGTTACTGCAAGGTCGCCAGCTGCTGCAGAGCAAGTGAAGGCCACACGCAGCTGCAAGTGAACTCTCTCACTGTCAAGGACTACTATAGCTGCAGCTCGAGGTCATCATCGGCTCAGCACCTCACAGACACAGCTGTTAACCAGTTCATGGCCAAAACTCAGCACGATCAGCATTGAAGAGTCACGAGTGCTCACGAAATGTACAAAAAAGAATTTGACAACAGTCATTATCTGCAGCCAAATCACTATCTTATGTCAACCAGTCTTTTAGATATTGATGGGCGTACATAATTATAAATAACCTAGTAAAAATATATAGTCTTGATTTGTCTAAGGTTTTGTCTGAGATGATCTGGAAGGCTGTAGTTTTATAAGTTTTAGCTCTTAAAAAGAAGTATAAGCGTTGTTGCATCATGGGTGGATAAATTAAGCATCTCGTTAAATTAATGATTGGTTGAGGCCGATAGATTTTTACGACAAGACCGTTGCATAGCATAGTACTTTTAGTATTTAGTGGTTCACAATTTATAATCAAAAAAAAAAAATAAGAAAATGTTATTATAAAAGAATGATTTGCTCCGAAGTGTTATTAATTAATTTATTAAATACTCTCCTTAAGTAAGTTATATGTTGAATCTTATGGATTTTTATGGCCGAATGAACAGCTCGAGGTTTTACCCTGTGACTCTAGAGTCTAGAGCAACCATAAATGAATGGTTTACTTGTATTGCACAAAAAAGTTAGTGTGTGGCAATTGTCAAAATTAGTCTAACGAAATTTTCCACTCACTCAAGACATATCGAGAATTCTTTCAATCATAAAACATGTACATTTATTCATTCGAATTCTTCCTCCCCAGCCCTTTAAAGAGATCATCTCGTAAAGAGATCATAAAGAGATAAAGTTCATCTCCCAGTTATGTTCTTAAGACTTATCTACGCTCTATAATACTTCTGCGACCAAGGCAAGTTTTGAATGCCTAAACATATTCTTGGCTTAGTTCTAGACCTTATACTGCTTATGTTTTCACGTTTTCTAAATTGAGGAACATTGTTAAGGCATACAAACGTTGTACTTATAGACCACGCGAAGTGATGTAAGGCTTTGAGCAATCAGCTCGGTACAGTTAGATATTCATGAGTATGGCGTTGCGTGGGTGGCAAGAAGCCAGGGGATAAGCTTAGGGACAACTTGTTACGCTTTTACTCCAATTCTGTAACGAAATGTGTTGCAAGATCACTGGAATAGAGATTTCAGACATCAAGAGCTGCATTAGGAGGTGCTGTCGACACCTCAAGACCTGCGCCAGACCAACTGCGCCAGGGCGGGGCGCACACAGGGCGTAAACCATAGCTGAAGCGTAGCCACAAGCGCTTCCGTGAACCCTAGCGGATTTTCTGAAACTAGGCTAATTTACTCTAGAAGAGCTCTCTCAAGAAGCGGCATCCCTCCCCCAATGATGTTTTATGCTATGAATATAAGACCCGATTTCGATCAAGCTTAGATCAAAATTATTTATAACACAGTGCATAACGTATGAACCAAAGCTCAACAAACTCCAATCAGCCAGACCAAGATGGTGGCGAAAATACTATTTACAAAAGGAACATTTGTACCAAATTTTGTGAAAATTGGACGAAAATGCGACCAAAATTGTCACATACACACATTAACAGAGAAATAGAGGTGGACTTTTTTTACCGGTAATTGGGTTTAAACCTACACAACGTTTCGAGAGATATGCAAACTCCTGCCGTTATCAAGTGAAACTTAGCCTAAATCATATTCTAATCCTTAAAACTAGTACAATTTACTACAGACATAAATAACCTATTCAACCTATTCCTGTAAGCGACATAGAAACATGAAACATAACACAACAATAATATTAACAACTACAAATTACTAAATCACTATTTGAGATGCCGACCACTCTCATGAGGGTATTTTAAGGCAAATATGTGGTGAAGGATGAGTGTGATGAGTGGTAGTAATGAGTTATGAGGTGTAGTCTTGTTACAAACTAAGGCCGACTCTTCCTTAGAATGGGTCATTAATTAGCCCAATGACCAAAGGAAATACAAGGACCAACGGCTTAACGTGACTTCCGAACCACACAGGTGATGGTCTGATATGTCTAAACGATGGTGGGAGTTGATGCGGGTATCATCAGATGATCACTGAGACTATCTGAGCCGCTTTAGACCTATATCATCCTCAAAACCTGACCTCCATGAAGCTGGATTACAGGACCACGCCATCGAACCACTCGCACAGACGCGAGACACACACTGAATGAATTTTCAACAAATATTACATACACAGATAAATGGAACTAACTGCATGTAACAGTTCGACAAACTATAGTTGAATAAATTACCACAGTGCATATGGATTTGATGTATTCAAAACTGCCAAACTAGTTGATAACTGCTGATTGAATCTACGACTGCAGTGGTCAGTGATTTGTTCAAAACTGTTGTAACAGTTCGACAAACTAGTTTAACGGGAAGCATAATACATTTATGTACAGCAATCGTCATAATGGTAAGCTAGCTTTTTTAATTATTCTGACATTGAAGTCTCTTTCGAATATACAAAAAGAGTTGCTCGCTTCTGGTTCGAGTATGGTAGTATGCGGTACATAAGCACTATTGTATAACAATTATCGATTAAATAAAGTTAATGTGCCTAAAATTATGCATAGGTTTTTAAGATTGTGGTTACTTTTTTGCTTATGCACTATCTTAATGCACTCCTATATGTACGACTTTTCAATCCTCCGGTTGTGGTGTCCCTTGACTTTCGGAGTTTGTGAGCTATTTGAGTTTCTAATTGACTGAGACTTGGCGTGGTCCTGTAATCCAGACATGGAGGTGTTTGAGGATGATGGTCTCAAAGCGGCTCAGCTCAGTGATCATCTGAATAACTTATTTTGGTCCGTATTTGCATTGAAATCATTGGCATTTTTGCGTTTATGAAGACTACACCGCATGCATATTTGTTAAAATACCCTGTGTTTAAACCCTCGGCATTTTGGCATCCTTTTTCTTTCTTTACTGCAAAAAGAAGTTACTATTTTTAAAATGTTGTGTCTATAAGAGAAATTAAATTCACAAAACTCTTCAAGTGGAAAGACCGAAATAGTCAATTTTTTAGGCAAAGCGAGCAAGAAACCATGGTTGAAAGAGTCAAGCCACTTTTGTTCAAAGAGTTGTTCACCCTCTCCGGTCAGCCAATGTCAAATCACAGCTCGTTACGTATGTGTGCGTGTGTGTGTGTGTGTGAGTGTGAGGTGTGAACATGTGATAGGGTGAGATGGAGAGGTGACAGGTGGTGTAACGCCTGGTGTCGCCGCGTGAGAGCAGCACTGACACGTGTGCGCGCCACCTTCACACTCACACTCACAGCTGTTATGTGATAACAGCTTTATACAACGTGGTGGAAAACAATACAACACGCATCCATCGTGGACAGAGGTCATCAAAAAAATTGAAAATTGAAATTGTTTGGCGACCAGTCGAAAACAACCACTAGGGATAGAACCTCCGGGAATCTAGAGATTTCGATACCTGGCACTTTGCGCCAACAGTTTAGAAGGTTCTGCAGACGTCATTGATCTATACCCTCTCCGAGCCGGGAAGTCAATCACTTCCACTTAGAATGTATACGTGAAAAGAATAAGGACCGTTAATTTTCTTTGTGTTTTACAAATCCAATACATATGCGTTACAACACAATAAACCCAGACTGAATAGTAATACTGAATCTACTTAACAATACTACAAAAGGAAAAATAGGGTCCCAAGGACTTAATAAGTCCGTTTTGGGGTTCCATCATTATACTAGAAACAAAAGGTTCAAGCTCTGCTCTTAACAATTAAGTAAAAAAATCAACTTTATTTCAAAAATTGAAAGTACTGTATATATATTAACATATTTTTGCGCCAGAATGTTTACATGATACTCGTATTGTCCAAAGTGTAATATATACTTTAAATACACATGTTCAATACTTCATAATAAAATTACCATAATTATGTTGATTGATATGGTACAGTCACTCTAAAACATTAATAGTACATTTAAGTATTCTATTTTCATTACCCATTCTCTTACAGATCAAAGAAACACTTTGCCTTGTTTTCAGGAAGTTTGTTCAAGACTTTCGGTGCAATAAAGCCATAAGTGTTTCTATAAAACGTTAAATTTGGCCTAGGAACAAAACACATTTGTTTTCTTAATTTTAATCTGCATAATTGTTCTCTTTATTACGAGTATTATATTTAAGTCATGTCAGTGTAAAAACTAGATTCAATAATTTGTAAACTAAAATAGATCTTAAAGGCAAAATGTTTAGAAAGACAAAACATGGACGAAAAAATGAGTTCATAGTCTACACATATTCTAATAGTTTGTAGCCATCGAGTAAATAATGCAAGCAGAATATCAATAGACTTATTATTAGATTGTAATTAAACCGTAATTAGCAAAGACTGACGCCTTGTAAAGGCCTACTCAATATGCTTTGCATAGACAAGTATCTACCAACACTATATTTATCGAGACAATGATCTCACATAGTATGAAGATCAGGAATGCAAAGTGTCTATTCTTCAGAAGAACAGAAGGTAGTTACATTCCGATGTCAAGTATTTTTAGAGGGTTGCGGAACCGAGTTTCAACCACATCAAATTACAATTTGAAGTATAATTTAGTTACTAATGAGTTTCAAAGCTCGTTTCGGCAAAGAAAACAAATAAATTCATAAGCATCATCAAAACTTTTTTGTTATTTTACTGACAAACCCATGGCAGATTGATATCGCACGCTACTCACCACTACCGAGCTAATGACTCCGGTTCGATCCCCACGGTCACTACTAACAATTTCTTGACTTTATGGTATAGCTAGGTAAAGGTCGAGGTTGAGTGTCAGAGAGGATTTTGTAGTCTTACCCTCGTCCCGTTAAGCAAAACAAAACGGGGGTTTGTTGGTTACATGTGGGTCTATAGTTAAGTTAAAATTTAAGACTTAATACACTGCAGTACTGAGAAATAGTAGTTCGAACTTCAAGTCTGGAACTTGCCTAGTAGTCAGCAAATTTGTATACAAACTAAATGACACTATTCCTTTTTACACAATTTATTTTTGTCCTGAAGTAATATCTGCATAAAACCTAAAGTACAGGGTTATTCAAAACGAATGTCCCACTTTCATTTGTCTGTAACCTTTATAATATAAGTGCTCTATGAATAATTTACATATGGCACTTATCTCCAGCACATATCTCCTTGCATAGAAGAAATTCCAAAGTTTTGTTTACATATATTGACTGGTCATTTCAGCTGGTAATTATCAACAAGATGGCTGTTCTTAAAAACAAGACATTTAGCGTTCTTGAATTTTATAAGCCGGCTTATTTTTTTAAATTAAGCTTAGTTCGGCAAAATGTTGTCGTAGATTCAAGATTTTTCTCTTGTGGGGCTATGTTAAGGAGAAAGTTTACGTTCCATCTTTGCTAAGAAGTAAGTTGACCTGCGGAACCGTATCAGAGCTGCAGTCTATACCATGAATCAAATTTGCTTCGTGGTGTGTAGGAAGAGTTTGCTTATCGGCTAGGCTTTTGACGAACAGCCAGAGGAAGAAATATTGAGCATTTATAGAACTGTACCGTTGGGGACAAACTTTGAAATGTGCTCTTTTACTACTATTAAGTTTATGGGAAATCTAAGTAATAATCGATGAGTTATTTGAAAGTAAGACATTCTTTTTGAATAACCCTGTATGATTGTCTTGTATGTGTGTGTGCAGACAATGTTGACTGCGAGTCGGAGAGAGGGGGAAGAGGGACAGGTCATGTGAGCAAGGAACGCAAATAGTTTGAACTCTGGCCAAGTGTGAAGTCTGGCGACCACGAGAGTGTCGTTCCTCGATCTTCTAGACGCCCACTACACTGCCAGCGCATACCTCCGTCTCTCCCTAGTCCCTTCACGCTGCTATGAACACGGAGTTGTCTGCTATTCCTCAAACTTGAGTGATTTTAGCGAATTTCCTTTGGAAAATGAGATTTGAATGCCGTCAGCATGGTAAAACCCAGGCCCGGGACCATGAAATGAGCAACGATCCTGATCCCCAGAACACGTTTTGAGAATTGTTGTTTTGTGTTGACCCTCTCTACAGGTCACATTTTTGTATTATCATAAAGTTTGGTATGCGACACACCTCGTATAAGCTTCTTATAAATATATCGGCCAAATTCATCAGCCAGCGAAATCGGAATACCGGAAGTTCCCTTGAAGGAAGAGAGTTTTCAAACAAAAAATATATGGTTTAACTATCTAAAAACAACAAATTTCTTTAAATATTGCTGAAGTTTGAAATAAATGTGTATCCATCAATATACCAAAAACTATGGAAATCCGTTCAGGCGTTTCAAAATTGTATAAAAAAATGACTTTTTACTAATACAACGGGATAAGTAGTCCAATTTTAGTTAAAATTAATTTTCCTTTTACGATATATTTATTAACACTTTCAATAAAAGACAACGTATATCTTTCCGCCGAAGGCCAAAGAGAGGCAGTGAGCGTAGCGAACAGCCTCGTAACGCATGTGGGACCGAATGAAAGTTACAATTTGCGAATTAGTCACAAACCTAAAATGAAATTTGTGTCATTCACGCCAGTGGCGCTTTAGCGCTTAGCTGCGTGTTAGCCTGGATTTGATGCTATTTCTGGCGTGTCAGCATAATAAGGCTGGAATGAATATTCTCCGAAATTTCATCAATCGTCTTTGACCACGAATTCAATCTGCAGTCAACCTTATCGAAGGAGACACTAGTTCCTCACAGAGGCTGTACTGTAGTATACGTCAGTACTGTTGAAAGAAGCAAGTTGTTTACGTGAACAGCACAATGACAGACAGGTGTGACTGTGTGAAGTTAGCCGCAAACAAACAGTAAACAACATTAGCACTCGACAATGAGGCAATCACACCAGGAGTCACGAGTGACTTCCACTCCACTCCACTACTTTGTCATCGCGGTGCCGCACATTTCTGAGCTTGTGTCTCTGACAAGCACGCTTAAATATGCATTGTGGTATTCACTTCCATCTGCAGGTGTATTTGTAGTTAGTTTTGCGTCAAAGGTCTTAAAGGGCATTGTCCATTCTGTGTTATGTTTTAGGTTACTTTTCACCTGAAGACGGGATCAGATGCTGATCCCGAAAAGTCGTGATCATCTTGCTCACTAACGATGGAAAATGTCCGCAATAATAGTTTAAACTCTGAAATTCTCCCATCGTCAACAACAAACCTTAAACAAAGAATTGTCCTAAGGGTGGATCTGTTTCGGTGTCAACTACAACTCTACAAATTTAAGGAAGAAAATGCGTTATTTACTTAAAAAATATTTATATCAGTTGTAATCGATAATTAAGTTAACTTTTAATTACATGTACACAGAAACCTTGTATACTCATTAATTGTGTTTTTAATTATCACGGAAGTGATCTTTGAAGAGGCAACAATCAACATTAATCAAAATTCAAGACCAATCCACAATATCAAAGGAGGTGCTTTAGGTTTGGCAAAGAAGAAGACGAAGCAATGAGACAGAATCTTCTACGACCGACATTTTCTACGATAGAATCTTCTAGGAAATTTAGCATGAATCCACTGCAATTTGTATGCATAAGACATTGTTTTGGAGGTCTTGGAGATGTCGCTTGAGACACCATTTTAATTATTTCATATTAACAAAAGTCATGCAAAAATATTAAAAATGTGTCGACTAAACCAATTTAGTACTTAACTAACTTAATACTTAACTTATTTAGTCATTTAGGCATACTGAACTATACTTATCGAATCGTTCAGGCTATATTTACAATAATGTTAATATACAAATTGAACAGTATGGGCCCTAGAACCATCCTTGAGGAACACCAAATTTTATATGTCGAGGGTTTGACGTTGCATTATTGACTGCAACGATTTGTTCCCTACTAGACAAATAGCTTTCAATCCATAAAATCATTTAAAGTACTTAAGCAAAAATGTATGATTAACACAATCGAATGCTTTTGACAAATCTAGAAATATAGTAATGGTTTTCATTTGATTATCAAGGCTTTTAACAATGTGAAATCATTAATTGCATGTGAAGTACTTTTGCCTTTTCGAAAACCATACTGAGTACTTGAGATGATAGCGTTTTGATCAAGAAATGATCGCACGTCGCTCCAATGACGTGCTAGCGTGAGGGCAAGAGATTTGATTGCAGTGGAATCCTGACTTGTTTGAGGCGAGGTTTTCCAAAAAGCTACTCGAGGCAGCATCCTTCTGCACTTTCAGCGCGCACCCCTGGCCTTCCTTGACGAGAGTGTGCTCAGTAGTGAGCTCAGCTCAGCTCAGTGCAAAGTGTGAGTGTGAGTGGGTCCGGTGTGTGGGCCGAGGTCACCCGGCGTCCTTGACCCTCTCAGAGGTCACGCAAACTTGTCAGCCAATATTTCGTCTCCGATCTCCCTCTCAAGTCAGACTCCACTTTCCCATGCCTGGCCTCACCTTCAATTCCACACCTAATACCAAAGTTCATAACAACTTTCCATTTGAAATTTGGCGCCGCTCTTCGATGAATCACCGATGAGAAAAGTTAGAATTGCCAAATTAAATTTTTTCTTTGAAGTTTGTTGTTGGTGACGAAGAATATCTAAGTTTGAAATATTATTGCGGACGTTTTTCATTGTTAGTGAACAAGGACACGACGTTTCGGGATCTACAATCTGTTCTCGTCTTCAGGCAAAAAGTAACCACACACTTAGAAGAATAGAAAATGAGCTAACTGAAGTAGTCAACCTAAGGAAAGCTAACCAGCAAAACACAACCAAATAACATATGTAACATATGTGTGGTTGCTTGTACTTTGTTTGTTGTTATTTGTGTTTTTATACAAATAAAAAGTCGGCTGGCAGCTGTCATCGAACATGGATGTGTTCAGTTTCTTTACGTTTTTGTGCATGCCTGGCCTCGCCTTCAATTCATTTAGATAAAAAAACACATAAAAGAAACAAAAACACCCGCATATGTTGTTCGGTTGTATATTTTGTAGTCAGCGTAGTTTAGGCTAGCTCATTAGTTTTCTATGTTAATAGTCTAATCATCTAATGTTTTATGTCATGTTTTAGGTTACTTTTCACTTGAAGACAGGATCAGATCGCAGATCCCGAAATATCGTGTTCTTGTTCACTAACTGTGAACGCCTGTATATATATTTCAAAATTAAATTGGCTATATGTGTTAGGATGGTTTAGGCTGATAACGGTTAGGCAACCAAGGGATGAGGAGATTTTATTTTATGTTAGTTTTAAAGTTCATAATAGTGGCGGATAGAAATTTAGTAAAAGAAGAAACGTAGTTTTCTTCGCGGAGGAGTAGTTTTTCTCCAGAAGTGGCTGAAAAAGTCAGTTTTTTCTTTTTATGTTATGGATGCACCTTGGCATAGAACCTTTGTAGTTCGACAGACAACACAGACAGCTTGTTGATCTGCTTGCACTACTTGGCCTAGATGTTCCTTGGGCGTCACACCCCACGTCTCTCCACTGCTCCATGGCCGAGTGTTCTCAGCCTTGAGCGAGTCAGGTGTATGATCGCGCGCGACCTTGTCCCGTGACGTCATCTAGGTCAATATAACGTAACGGGAACACTGTTTGTTGTCATCTAGCGAGGTAAACACGATTTGAGTGAGAGAACACGTGATATCAGCCTGTGTGTGTGCGGTAAAAGGTAAAGGGTTGATTTCAAAAATTCTGCTGAAAGACGGGTAACCATTATTTTAAGTAATGTACTTCAGCTTTAGGGAGTGCTTGAAATATATTATCTCCAGGATCGAGAACGACATATCAACACAAAGAAAGATACACCAGCCTAAAAAAGTGGCCTTATACTCGTACATCCTCTAAGCGACGTTTCAGAAGACACTTTCAACGCCTACTGCATTCAAAAAAGAATGAAGAAACGAGTTCCCCAAAACAATTTTAAAGGTTGAAGATGTATTTAATTTTTTAAAGGTACGCAGTATGGTTGTCAAAAAATGGCGATGTAGACCGTTGACTGTTGACTACTGGCATAAAATATTTGCAAGCTGCTGAAAACTATGAAACCTCGTGTCAACTTTGAACAAGCGTCTTTTAGTGGTTTTGCAAAGGTTGGCATAACGCTGTTCTCGAGTGGTGATTTACTGTATGTATCATAATTTACACACAAACAGTTTGAACAGGTTGGAGCCAAATTTTTAAATTCCGTTTTTGGGGTTTTCAGAGCTTTAACAATATTAAATTTTACGGGTTTCAAAGAAAGTTTTTCTTAACCAAAATATTATGTGGAAAATGCTCACAGGTACACCATTTAGAACAGCGGCGTTTGTTGGACGGCATATGCATCGTCACGTTTTTCCGATGCTTTTTCAAGATGCTTGAGGGACAAGAGTGGAAGTCAAAGAGGTAATCTGTATTTGGTGTTAGTATCGGAAATGTAAAACAATAAAACGAGAAAAGAGAAAAATTTGAGTTCATTACTTCATCCTATTTTTATAGATTGAGTAGGAGCTAACAACAAGGAGGAGTGAACAATTTCAACATAATAGCAATATAAATTCAAGTTCTTTTTAACATTTTGCTAACATTGATGTAATTTTTTGATTAGTTGTTAGGATAGTGAAGGACGACTTATCTGTCATCAAGCGAGAACTTTGCAAGAAGAACTTTCCATGGTTGCAGTGCAAGAGAATTAGCAAAATGCGCGCGGCAGACACCCCCTATGTGTACACCTCAAGAATTTTGGAAGCGCGGTGCGACGCTACCAAACGCGCTGTACGTAGCCTTAGGTAGATGCTTCAATACTTCACACTGCTTTCACATTGAGGTAAACAACATTTTATATTGCAGAACTTACGCAAGTACACCAGACCAGCCGTAAAATCCACCCAGCTTTTACCCACCTTCCATAAAATACAAGACTCGACTCAGATCGTGAGCTCGCGCATAATGTTAACAAATCCAGTAGACAAGACAGTGCAGTAGACAAGTGTGTAAGATTGTTTATAGGCTTGGCTGGGCGAGGCAGGGCAGACTTGAGGAAGCCGGCAGCGGAGAGTGGAGAGTGGGTTCAGACACGAAGTCGAACACGCGACACTGTACCACTATACACACCCAACACGCTATACTACGCAGTTGCCAAGAGTCTCACTCTAGTTCCATCTAGGTTATCAGGGTCTCTCTGGAGTGATTATACAAGGGAAAAGTGTGTATTCAATAATGATACATACAAGAGAGGAGTTCAGAAAAAGAATAACCTAAATGAGCTGAAACACTAACTCCCGATAACTAGCTTTTGGATTTTGAATTGGAAACACTTGTTTAAAGTTCGCTATTATCAAAATATTGCTTTTAAATGTGGGTAATTTTGAATTTGATTTTCAAGGAAGATTGGCTAATATTTAGTTCTTTGACAAAACAAAGCAAGCACTAAACAAACATAAAACACTAACAGTAACACAAAACGTATGAAATTAAAAGAAATTTGTTTATTCCACGCATGCATAAATAAATACAATAACATAGTTTTAGATTGGAACTACTCCCTTAAAAAAGATATTAAACAATAAAATGATTCAAAGCAAATAACATTAATAGTAGTTATTATCTAAGTAATATAAGCGAAAGCAGAATTTTGAAATGTTACACATAAGATTAACCAGCACAGAAAATACAAATTCAATGGAAGTAACTACTAAAGATAGCTTCCACTAAGCAGTCTATAACTATCATTTAGTCATTGTTCTGTGCGCCTTCGTAAAGCCGTTACCAAAATCGGGTGTGCGACTTCGGAGTTCGGACAACCAACACCTTTTCGGAAAACAAAACTTTTGAAAATGTTTAAACTAAAACGCTTGAAAGAACACGGCTACAGAAAACCCGATCGTTGAGTAACAGCTGACAAATATGAAACCAGTTACAAGAAATATAACTGACAAGAAATAACTATGTACACAATTGTTTTATTATAATCATTAAACCTTCATTAACCGTCCATAAAAAACAGAACCGCTCATAAAACTAAAATGTACATGAGCAACAACGGCGAGGGGCTTCACATAAATTCACCGAGTTACGTAGTCAGTGACCGTCAGGTGACGGAAAATAATAAATTAGTCACGTCTGACGGAATCAAAAGCAAGGGTAACAGTCACGCCTTCACCTTTATCTGAGGAGGAAGAGCCTTGTGGTCGCGGAACCCTGGAACTGAACTGAAACTGCAGCGGCACGAGACAAGGAACGGTGGAACTAGTGGACCAAGTAACTCCATTCAACTGGATTACAGTAATTATCACACGCATAAAACACCAGCTATGGCAAATATGGCTTCCTGAAGCGTGTACCTTGGTCGAGCATTAGACTTTAATGGATTGAACCTAGCGTGTGCAAACAAACACTTCCTTAGTACATGCATGCCTTTGTAATTACTTCTGTGTAAACTACTGTATGTGTAGCACAGTATTGCGTTTCACGTGGAAGTTTTAATCCTTTCAAGGTTCTTTTGTAGTGGGACCACAGGCATTGTTAGACTACTAATGTTTTGGTGGGTTCTCCATTTTGTTCTTTTAATATATGATTGCATTTTCCACGAATTTCTTCTGCATTACAATATTACTGTAAATTCCATAGCAACGATCTTTTTAAGTTGTTTAAATTGTACAGTTTGAATATAATGAAGTCTAAATTGAAATGAAAATCAACACAGCTGAGGTTGGATTAATTATTTTAACACAAATCACAATACACTGAACAGAAGTTTTCTCGTAGAATAATGAAAACAGTACAATTCCACATCAAAAAGAACATTCAGTAATTCCAGTAGACTTTTCTTTCAAGCAACTCTCAGCGGAGGAAGACATTTTGAAAAAGAAGCCTCGTACAAACCGTCTCGGCCGAGCGCCAGAGGTAGGGCACAACAATAAATTCCTAACTTCCTCGGTGTGGCTGAACAACAACCAGATCGAAACCACCGGCGTAGCTTCAGCAATGGTCATGTCCATCGTGGAAACCCCCTGCAACTAGCCTGGCTGGACCTGTCCTTCAACGAAATCTACGACATAGACGACTCCCTCTTGCAGTTCCCCAACTTGAAGATCGTCTACCTGCACGGCAACCAGATCCAGAACGTGTCCTCAGTGTCGACCCTGCAGGGCTTGCAGGAGCTGCGTACTCTCACCCTCCACGGCAACCCCTTGGCTTCCATCCCTCACTACCGCAGCTGCATAGTGCACATGCTCTCCTCGGTCACCAACCTGGACTTCTCCCCCGTCATGGAGTCAGAGCGTCGTGACCCGCCGCCTCCGGGCTGCTCCGACCCGCAGAAGTCCGACAAGAAGAAACCTCCCAAATAAGTTAAATGTGTGCAGTATGAAATTAAATTTTTAAAGGTCGTTTTGTTTTGACCATCGATGTAAACAATGCGTTCGAATTAATTTATGATATATGGTGCAGCTGATGGTTTAATGTAATTATTTATTATCTGTGTTGATAAATTTTCTATTGAATTGGTGGTCACCTTGGGGAAACCAAAATGTTTCCGCACAAGGAACACACGACAGTACACACGCACCTGGCTAAACAATGGCCCTTCTTTCAATTTGGCTTGTCAAGGGTTGCTTGAAGGGTTTACGCGGGTACGTTTTTCCCTTTACGAAATTCAACCTAACAAACTAGGTATTTTTTGAAACTTGAAGAGGATTTCTACTCTAGTATAGACCCTGTTTTTGATAGATATCATACTACTGTACTTCCATGTTATACTTTCCATGTTTATAACCTCACAGTGTAGGATGAATAGGTCAATTTCGAAAAAAAACGCTCCATACGCATGTAGATGATTTCCTTGTCTTTACATGAGTGTAAATAATCAATTTTATCCTTTAAAGTGTCCACGCAGTTTAGCCTCTTGTAGATTCTCGCATCGGGCGTCGCCGCGACACTGAGTGAGGCACGAATTTTTACTTGTTTATTATCGATAGGAAGATTTAAGATGTCAAAATTGACATACAGATTTGGGTATGCCATTTATTTATCTGATTATCTCATAAATACGAATATTAATCCCCAGTTCCAAATAAAATTTTGGAAAATTTAACACAGTTCAAAAGGTGTCTAGTTATTTCAAAATTTAATCCACTCTTTACCACACAATTTGCTATTCACCACGAGACTGACTTCCCTCAGCATTCACAGCAATTATACCAAGTGCTGCCAACTGACTGAATGATATAAATGATTTCCTTGTGCGGAGATCACGGTGGGCAAGAAAGTGTTTGCGAATGCAAGACACGTGTGTCTCTAGTAGAGTGATCAGATAACACTGTACGGTATCAAGTATACAGTAGTGTGAGTTTGGTTGATTAACACGGTAATTAGCACCTTTTAGCAATGAGGAATGAGATGAAAAACGTCGCACAAAATATTAGTAACTAGTATTACTGATTACTGACTAGTAATGCTGCGAGTAATCGGTTACGTAACTATGTGAGTACGGGAAATGACTGAATTATAACTGGCGAAAACATTTGGAGGTATGTACTTGTAAAATTAATTTATGAAGGGCTGATAAGACAGACCAAAAAAACAGGAACGTCAATGAAATCAATTAAGTCATTTGAGAACCAACATTTAGGAAGTTATACATGAATTCTTTTTTTAAGAATGGTGCATTCTAATTAGATTTTTTAGGACTTTTAAAAATGATGAGGGAAGACGTAGAGATATTTTACTGAGGATAACCAAGTCCAAATCTGGCAAAGTAGGGCCTACCGGTGTTCACGAAATTCCGGAAAAACACCACTCTAAATTGCTCTTTAACTGTCGTGATCAATTTAATTGTTTTTTACTTTCGTCTTACTTCAAGGGTCATAAATTTCTAAAAATTGCTTTGTTGGTCAAGATTTTAGAAGGTTGCATGTTTTGTATTCCTTTTTATCTACATTGTTTTGTCACACGTTTTGATCTCTCTCTCTCTCTCTTCTCTAACACGCATTTATATTTTTCTTGTAATTGAAGGAGGTCTCACTTCTGACAATTGTCTACTACGAGAACCCTAATATATTCCTAGTAATGTTTGTTATTTAATAATTCTTATAGTAATTTATCTGTGATGTTTAGCTTAAGTTATTTATCTGATGTTTTTAAGTCTCATTGTGATTTGATTGTAATCTATACTGTTAAAATGGTAAAATAAACGTATATTTATTAATATTATTTCTTTATTCTTTACGTGACCAGAATATCATAGTTTCTTAATGTCTGAATAGATGTCAGAGTATTCCTCTAATTCTATATTACTAAGAATGTGTATTTTGTAAGAATTGAACGCATTTGTAATAATTTTGTAATCGAAATATAAGGCGTAGTACAGAGACACGTAAATGACTTGACCAAAGCTAGTCTAGGGTGGTTTTGCTATATGGCTAGAGCAGGAGGCTCGAATGGGTTAGCATTTCATCAATCAGCTGTTCAAGCACCAATACTTTGTAATAACAATCAAACCTTATCAGTAATCACTTCCCCTTCTGCCCCTCTCCCCCCTCCACTTCTCCATAGCACGTTATTGACAACGTGACCTACCATAGCCTTTCACAACGTACGTCAACAAACAACCACCCCTGTCCCTGGCGAGGGTGGACGGGGGTTGTCACCATGATAAACAAACACCTCCGGCCCATAAACAAATCCACAAACAAAAACAACTCACCCGTCATATTTGATGTGATTAGGTATGGTTGATTCTTCCCAGTACGATATCTGCTCCATAACGTCGCAGACAAGTGTTCCACATCAGTTCAACACAGAAACACTCACTTACACGAAACGTCACCAAATTCTCGCGAAATAAACACAGAAAGCGAAACACAATTTGGGAAATCGTCTGCAAAATTCTATTACAATGTCGGTAATCGGTACCCTGTGTTGGTGTGTGTAGTTCCTGGACCGGTCCGCTCGCAGCGCTAGTGTAGCGAGCGCCAGGTCTGCCACCGTACCATATTATTCGTACGGTAATATTGTACGGTGTAAAATGTTGGTACAAAATTGGTTTTAAATCCTTAAAACAAGAAGCCTCGCTTCGGCCTTCGTATAATATTTGAGACTTCGACGCTGACATCGTCGCTTAATTATTCGACTTTAGATTTACGTATTATTTTAGTGCAAGTTTTAACTCATACCATAAAGGAAAAATTCATTTCAAATTCCATTAAAATCAGTCTTGGGAAAAAAACAGTTAATTTGCCTCCATTTGAAACGACTCTACGGATTTTCATAGTTTTGGTACATTAATGACAACTACCTTTTTTAATACATATTTTCCTAAAGTTTCAATAAAATAGGATGAAATTATACTGTGTTTAGATCATTATTACTTAAATCAATGTTGTGTTAGTATGTAAATGAGTAGTCAACATCCAACCTCATCAAATAGTACAAAAATTAAAACTTTACAAGCCACTACAGTTAACTTTATCTCAACTATTTAAAAACATTTAAAAATTAAGTAATACCTACGCCATTTCTATATCTATTATTAGGATGTATTACGGAACACTAGATTACTGAGTAATAAGTAAGTAAATGTTCTATGAGTACACAATTCGTTTAACTGACAAGATAATATAAGTTCCTTTTGTACAAAAGATTGTAATGTTTATACAATTTTATTTTTTAAAAGAACCTTGACAAAGTAGTTTGATAATGTAACCAACAAAAATAACATAGCACAAATTAGTCTCATTCAGTCATTCATGACAAAGAATGCTCTATTTGGTGAAAATCTTTCATGTTTGGTATTGTTGAGTGGTAGGAGCAGGATGTAATAAACTAATTGGTGTGAATAGATGTCTAGTTGTGGTTAAGTGTTTGAAAGAGAAGGCCAGGAAGTGTTAGTAGAGATATATACAGTATAATTATATCTTTACTTATAAAAGGCTTTGTCCTGACTGACTGATTCATTCGCTCACTCACTCATCATCGCTGAGCCAAAACAAGGCCAAGAAATTTGAAATTTTGTATGAACAAGGCCAAGAAATTTGAAATTTTGTATGAACACTCACTTTTGCTAATTATAAGTATTTCAATATACACACCTAAAGAAAGAATTTATTTAATTAAAAATTTCAATTAAAAATTTCGGTGGGTTTTCGGGGGGTTAAGTATTGAAAAAGACTTCAGAATTTCTTCACTTTGACTTTCACGACACTGGTCAGATTTCTTCACTTTGACATTCAGGGCACTGGGCAGGTTTCTCCTTTTCGACTATCAGAGCACTGGGTAATTTTTATGTACTAAACCATTAAATGGGGAACTGACAGTCAAACAGTACAATTTATCAAACAACACTAACTAAATTAAATTAGTTTAGAAATACGTCGGTATATATTAAATCACGAAAATTCATTTTTAAATCCCATAGCGTAGCACGAGTACTGCCAGCCTTGTAGCCTATATAGGCCATGGGTAAGTTGCTAACTGGGATTTTGGAAGTAGGATCCGAAACTTATGAATGGTGTGAATAGGCGAGGCGTGAGAAGCACATGTAAATGAATGGGATACGATGAATGGACATCTGTGTATGAATTAGATCTATAATAGATGTCAAGGCATGAATGGATGTTAACACTGGGACAAAGATTATTTAAATTGCTCATAATTTATTTATTAATTTGTATTTATAAGGGTATATAATATTGAGGAAAGTGGTATTTGGGGTGGATTTGTTCAGTAAGGTGTGTAAGAATTCAACGATAGCCTACATTTTTTCCCATAATCTTTCAGGGGAACAGCCGGACCCCTATGCGGTACTAGGTACCCAAATGACCATAGTATAAAGTCCATACTCTTGAGCTCCCCAATATATTTTTAAAATCGGCATATACGGCACTCATAATATCAGTGTAAAATGTAAAATTAAGGTCCTTTGTTAATGATGAAGTAAGATTTTTAAAACTATTAGGCTGATATCGTAGAATTTACTGTATAAAAACACACAAATAATATAATGCCCTTTTACAAAAATCAATTTCAGCTATTTGAATTAGTTTTAATGTTAGGTATGTTAGTAATGTTGTCAGTAATGTTGTTACAGTATTTTGTTAGTAATGTTAGGTAATGTCCTATACAATGTATCATTTTCCTTGCAATAAATATTTGGCTTTTGATCATTTAACCATCTAAATTTCACCATATTATGAACACAGAATAGACATATTATAGTAAACGGATTTATAGTAAAACTTGTTTATATAATGTCCACATAAAATTATATCATGTACAAATTTATCTACAAATTCATATTGCTAATAGCATAATACTATAGTTTATAACTACTGTGCAATTATAATGTGTATGATTAATCTTTTCTTTTAATAAAGTGTCCCACCAAAGGTTTATCATACAGTATTACATTAGGGCTTGACTTTCGGAAATTTCATATATGTAGTACATATCAGGTTGTCCTGCTTGTTGACCGATTTCCCTCCTTATTTTCTGTCTGAGACGTTATCCATTATTCACTTCTCCACCTACAATGACGGATCGGAACCACATGTCATGATTTACTGCCAACACGTGAAAATGACAGCATGTTTTCAACTTAGTCTGTCTGGTATGGTAAAATTCCAAAGCAAACAAGGCAATAGATCCGAAGGTGACTTTGTTTGTCACGGCGGTGTTATTCCGTGATATAAGTCTCACGTGCGGGGCAGCATGACCGGCGTGCAGCGTACGACTATTCAGCGCGGTGAGGTTGGCAACGCCAGCGCCACCACGCCTCGGCCCACGTGAGCCATGACGTCATCAGTCACGTGCTCCTCATGTGCTTGTGTCACGTGTGCCTCAACGCGACGCGCTCAGCATTGACTTTCTCGTGTCTTCTCATCTTACCGCGCGAGTGCGCCGGCGTCATCGCACCTCCCCCCACCACCCACCGCCAACGCACTGTTTGTGTACGCAAATATGGATTCGTTTTGAAGTTAATTTGGGTTTCCTGGAATTGTGTTTAATTCTTTCTCGCCACACCCACCCTTGTAATCGAAATAGGTATGGATAACTGAATGAACGTAAACAGCGATTTAACAATTGCGTAAACCTTATTAAAATAGGATGTCGTTTTAATTAGGCTTGTTCACGAGGACGTTTTATTTCGTAAACAATCATCATTGTTTTTAAATCGTGAATAAAAGTTGTAGTTCTTAAATTTTGTCTTACACCTGCATCGAGATTTTTTAGCTCATAAAAAAGACGATTGCCATTCATTTCAGGTAAAAAAATCATGCAATAAAATATCTATTTATTTACTTATTTAATTTAGATCCCATTCATACGTACGGTCCCATCTTTCATTCTAGGACCATGCACTCATTAGAATTACTCGGTTCTATTATGTATGTCAGTCCAGCCAATTGAAGTGCCAATAATTGGTCTCCCATTGATGTGCCACATTTCGTTCGTGCTGTAAAACGCCGTCCGTTTAGTAATAATACAACTATATTTAACGCCCCTAAAACCTTCACCTAACCAATTTAAATAATTTTAAATTTTATAAACATTTTGTCTGTGGCTTGAATTGAATAGTTTTTGTGTAATTAGTATTTAGCCATTGTTAGCAAAGGAAACCTCAATATGATGATACAGACAAATATCTGTTTGTCTCGTTAGCTTTTGTAGCACTCATGCTCATGAAAATTTGCAGTGCGTGGTCTAGTTTTAAGTGCATTAAGCCGAGTATCTAGCTGCGTTATACGAGTCCATAAATATTTATGGACGTTATACTTGTCTAACCGCACGTATGTCCATAAATATTTAAATGGACGTTATACTTGTTCTAACCGCGCGTATGTCCATAAATATTTATGGACGTTATACTGTCTAATCGCACGTATGTCCATACATATTTATGGACGTTATACTTGTCTACCGCGCGTATGTCCATAAATATTTATGGACGTTATACTTTGTCTAATCGCACGTATGTCCATAAATATTTATGGACGTTATTTAATCTAACCGCACGTATGTCAATAAATATTTATGGACGTTATACTTGTCTAACCGCGCGTATGTCCATAAATATTTATGGACGTTATACTTGTCTAATCGCACGTATGTCAATAAATATTTTGGACGTTATACTGTCTAACCGCGCGTATGTCCATACATATGGACGTTATATTTGTCCATGACACGTATGTCCATAAATATTTATGACGTGCCATATTTGTCTAACCGCACGTATGTCAATAAATATTTATGGACGTTATACTTGTCCAGTTACCAATGCAGTATGTCCATAAATATTTATGGACGTTATACTTGCTCAACCACACGTATGTCCATAAATATTTATGGACGTTATACTTGTCGTCAGCACGTATGTCCATAAATATTATGGACGTAACTTGCCTATAACCGCACGTATGTCCATAAATATTTATGGACGTTATACTTGTCTAACTCGCGTATGTCCATAAATATTTATGGACGTTATACTTGTCTAACCGCACGTATGTCAATAAATATTTATGGACGTTATACTTGTCTAACCGCACGTATGTCCATAAATATTTATGGACGCTATCTTGTCTAATTACACGTATGTCCATAAATATTTATGGACGTTGGCACGTCACCGCATCGTATGTCAATAAATATTTATGGACGTTATACTTGTCTAACCACACGTATGTCCATAAATATTTATGGACGTTATACTTGTCTAACCGCACGTATGTCCATAAATATTTATGGACGTTATGCAATTTTGTCTAACCGCACGTATGTCCATAAATATTTATGGACGTTATACTTGTCTAACCGCACGTATGTCAATAAATATTTATGGACGTTATATTTGTCCATTGCACGTATGTCCATAAATATTTATGGACGTTATACTTGTCTATCAGACGTATGTCCATAAATATTTATGGACGTTATGCTTGTCCAACAGTAACGGTGTCCATAAATATTTATGGACGTTATACTTTGTCCAGCAACGTATGTCCATAAATATTTATAATGTTATACTTGCCTCTAACCGCACGTATGTCAACAAATATTTATGGACGTTATACTAGCCAGTATGTCCATAAATATTTATAGACGTTATACTGCTCAACCGCACGTATGTCAATAAATATTTATGGACGTTATACTTGTCAACCGCACGTATGTCCATAAATATTTATGGACGTTATACTTGTTCACCGCACGAAGTCCATGCAAAATATTTATGGACGTTATACTTGCTCTAACCGCCGTATGTCCATAAATTTATGGACGTTATATGCTAATCGCACGTATGTCAATAAATATTTATGGACGTTATACTTGTCTAACCGCGCGTATGTCCATACATATTTATGGACGTTATACTTGTCAACCGTGCGTATGTCCATAAATATTTATGGACGTTATACTTGCTAACCGCACGTATGTCCATAAATATTTATGGACGTTATACTTGCTAACCGCACGTATGTCAATAAATATTTATGGACGTTATAGTCCACCGCACGTATGTCCATAAATATTTGTGGACGTTATGGTTCAACCGCACGTATGTCAATAAATATTTATGGACGTTATACTTGTCTAACCGACACGTATGTCCATACATATTTATGGACGTTATACTTGTCTACCGCACGTATGTCCATAAATATTTATGGACGTTATACTTATCTAACCGCACGTATGTCCATAAATATTTATGGACGTTATACTGTTCAGCACACGTATGTCCATAAATATTTATGGACATCTGTTCAACCGCACGTATGTCAATAAATACTATGGACGTTATACTTGCTCCAGCAATAATGTCCATAAATACCATGAATGCCACACTAATTAACCGCACGTATGTCAATAAACATTTTGGACGCCATAATTTGCCTAACCCACGTATGTCCATAAATATTTATGGACGTTATACTTGTCTAACCGCACGTATGTCCATAAATATTTATGGACGTTATACTTGTCTAGCCACACGTATGTCCATAAATATTTATGAATATACTTTGCTAACCGCACGTATGTCCATAAATATTTATGGACGTTATACTTGTCTAACCGCACGTATGTCCATAAATATTTATGGACGTTATACTTGTCTAACCGCACGTATGTCCATAAATATTTGAAATTATGCGAACCAAAAGTAAGCAGTTTGACACTCGTCTCTCGCGAGTTGTTCTCTTTCGAGTTGAATAGTTGGACTATTAGTAAAACATTCCTCCCGTACTGAAAAACGGGTACAGTTCGTTTTTACTAAAAAATACATCTTTTGACAGCAGAGGCCCTGTTTAGTACAGGTAAATAGTTGGGAGAATGCGGAAGACACAGAACGACCACAGGACAGGAATGGAATGGTTCTGATGAATGAAAGCGAGTGAATGAACAGAATTGTATGTTTGAATGGGACTTTGAAGTTATGAGCTGAATGGACTATTCTAGCAACTAGATTCAGATTTGTGTTACGCATTGGACGGTTACATAACATATGATTATGATACACGGAATCAAATATTTATTTATTTATTATTATCCTAGAGTGAGTAGATTATCTCCAAGTCATTTTCAGAGTCCAGCTTTGGACCGCTTGGCTGTGTGTAATAAACACAGTTGTTGTGTTTACATATTTATATTTCTTCTGTTTCACAATAGACAAAAAAAGATAATTATGCGACAAATTGAAGAAATAACTTTAACATTATTTTACAGTACATGCAATACGAGTAGTATACATCTGTGAACACAAATAAAACAAAACAGGGCAATAAAAACCAACAGTGACAAAATAAAAATTGTGAACCATCGATCGTCTGGAGCCTTGTTGGAGCATTGATTATATTAAATGCTAATGAAATCGATAGTTTATTCTTATTTTACAGTATTAAAATTAAATATTTAATCTGTGTTCTGAGAACCAAGTTCTAGATTCATGGAATAGTTACGCATTTCAATGACACTTACGATGTTCATGACTTTCAATTTGCTTCAACTTATTCAGCGGGACTGATCCTCTTAACAGCCTTAGCCTGGAAGCCTTAGTCTGGAAAAAATTATCGATTTTATCTCCCTTTTCTAAGTCCGGCTGAAAGAAAGGTTCAACAGCTCTCATGAAGTCTTCTCTTCTTTCTGTCAGGGCTTTGGTCATGACTTGGTTGGAAGTCTCTGCGTTTGGGACCGGGTTAACACTTCTGCTGTTTTGTGTACAACTTGGAAATTGCGCATCATTATCTTCTTCCCAATCCGAGTTTTCATACCTAAACTTCTGGCACAGCTTTATTAATATTGTAATATTAATAAACAATGTGTTCAATTAATTTTCAATTCGCAGTACAATCAGATGGTCACTTTGCCGAGAGCCTTCACCGAGTGTGGACGTGTTTCTTTGAGTTGTTTCTTGTAGCTAAGTTCTTAGTGTGTCTTATGCTTGTGGTTTTGTTTTCTAGGCTATTTTTAAAAGTTTTAGTATTTTGACTTTAACAGCTACATGTTGTTTGGTTGCGCTTGTTTGGTCAGCTTACGCTGATTACTTTAGGCTAGCCCATTTTCTAATGACCTGTGTTATGTTTTAGGTTACGCTTCACCTGAAGCCGGGATCAGATTGCAGATCCCGAAACGTCGTGATAACCTTGCTCACTAACGATGGGAAATGTCCGCAATAATAGTTTAAACTTTGACCTAACTTACTTTGACAAGTAAACACCTCGGTCTCAGTATCAATAAATAAACAACCAGAAATAATATCTTATCACAAGTGTATTATTGACTTACTTACATTCTATTTAGTTTTTTGGAAAAGCCTAATAGTGTTTGGTATTATTTTTTTAGTTATAATGTACAGAACGTAAACTTAGACCCCGATGCCTGGTTTAACTTGCAGTCTCTTCGCAGTAGTGTGCTGCGTTGTCATTGTTTTCTGGTATAGAGCGCAGTGCCGTCAGACAAATCTGCGTTACCGTCATCATTGAAGTAACCCTTCTAAAACTCTCTGTCAGCAAGTGACAAAATCCATGATAAGACTCAGGCTCTCGATTTTATAAACAAGAAGATGGGAGTTTATATCTAACTGTATTAGTCATAAAGTTGTTAAAATTTAAAGTAGCTACATTTAATACATTTTCACTACACGAAATGTCTTCAAAATTGTGTTTACTTGTATTTGATTTTAAAATTGTATAGAAAACCCTATATTTATTTTGTTTAAAATGGTTAATACAAGTCTGCAAACAATGAATCAGACTAATAGTATTTAGACATTGGGATAAGTCCAAAACACGATTTGACTTGTTAATGTTTTTTAGCGTAGACAGAACACACTGGTAACTAATATTCTCAACGACTGAACTCTTTCTAAAAAATATAAATTTAGGTTTTTTTTAATAATTAAAATCTAAATAATTCAGTTGGCAGTAACAAATATTTGGTTTGTATCAAGAATACACCCATTTGTCAAACATGTATCATAACTCATAACTTTCATCCATATTCGTCTTAAGACACCCTCTAAGAATTATTGGTGTCTCAAGTACCAAGTGACAAGTACAGTAATAACAAATCATAGATAGAGTGATGCTCTGTACCTCACGCCTTCACTTGAGAGCGCCTTCAGAGCCTAGTCGGCAAAGCCCGCAGTACAGTCATGTATCTGAACAGTATCTTAGCGCCGTTCAAAACATTCTCGCCTGTGTATGCAACTCGTCAATATTGTAATGTTAATGTTGTAACTGTGATTAAGTTAATTTATTTTTAAAACTCTTATACAGTCATTCTTAAAGTAACTCTTATTGAAAATTATATATAATTTTGTTAAATCTCAACCACTTTAATAATAATTTGAGCTCTTAATGGTGACATCTTTTACAAGCGATGCTTCCATCTTCGGACCGAACTATAAACTTGTGCATTTTATTAAGAGATGATACTTTTAAATTACAGAAGAATCTCGTTTATCCGGAATTAATGATGCGGTGCGTACTGGATTGTCCGAAAATTGCACGAAAAAAGATAGATAGTAATTTTATTTAAGCTCAGAGATGGGTTTAACTAAACAAGATGAATAAATAGGTCTTTCAAGGTACGGTATACGAAGATATTATTTAAAATACTGTAGATGAAAAAATGTATGGTATGTAAAATAAAATATTATTTAAAAGAATCAATCAAAATTGAAAACACTATATAAAAAATCATATTAAAGTTTTGGTTGTAACTTGTTTCAGCTCTTAGTTTGAAGATTGTTGTGGACGATGGTACAATTTCGGAAGTCGAGATACTATTCTTTTATCTAAGGTATTTTATTATCAATACATTACTCTGTTATTAAAGAACAAAAGACAATAAAGTACCCTTTTATCATCTTTTAATATCCACACTACCGGTTTCGGGACTTAGCCCATCATCCTAGGTGTTTAGGTAAATGCAAACATTATTAAAGATTTGTATTAACCTAAACACCTAGATGATGGGCTAATCCCGAAACCGGTAGTGTGTATTAAAGATGATAAAGGGTACTTTATTGTCTTTTGTTCTTTAATAATATTACAAGTAGCCCTGTGTGAACAAACCTTTTCAAATTACTCTGTTAATATTGAATTCTGATTTTATACAGTAAGCCATATTACTCGAGATGTTAAATATGGTTGATTATTACAAACTATCTATGCAAATGGGGCCTCCCTATTCTTTATTTGTTTATATCTTCATGCTGATAAGACATATCTGGTTACCTCTTATCAAAATTGAACTCAAGCGTAAGGATAATAATCATTTTTATTCTAACTTTGAGCATGAAATAGTACAAAAAGGGACTCAAAAAAGGGTTACGTATAACCTAACAAGTGTGAGTACGCCCTATTCTTAAGTCCTACACAATGTATGAGTTGACCATAATTCTTAAACTTAACGTTCAGCTTAGGCCTATAATTAGTTTTCGGGATTCGTGTAGGATTTTTTCTAAAGCTTTGTTAGTAATTTTAAAATTTGCTTTTTAGAAGAACTGGATTCATTCATCAGAACTCTAAGCAATCTTTATTTAATAAAAGAAATCTATGTTATTTGTGGTGGGTGACGGGTCAACTTGCGCTGTTTATTTTAGGATAGCTTGTTTTCTAATGTTTATGTTGTTTTCACGTGAAGACAGTGTCAGATCCCAGTTCCCGAAACATCGTGTAATTTTATTCACTTAAATCTAGAGAAAACGTTCGTAATATATTTCAGTGTTTGCATTTTCTGAACACTGTAAACCACTTGTTGAAAACATCACAAATAAACAAAGGACATGCCATGCATTTTATTCAATGAACAGAACAATAAAAATCCGTTTAGAATTTCTCTAAACCGAGACATGACTGGGTAAACATAATCATACATTAAACTTTCAATAGTAAAAGGTAAAAGTAAAGTCTGTCCTGATTAACGAGGTGAAGTTAGGATGGCAAAGTCCTCTCTATGAACCTCGAACTTGAACTAGCGTCACCGCAAAGTCAATTAAACATTTGTTCGTTTAGTGGTAACTGCGGAGATCGAACTCACTAGAAGAGTTGGCCTTAGTTTGTAGTTTGTAACTCCCGGAGTGAGAGCTCCGCAAAGTGAGTGTGCGCGATACCAACCCGCCACGGGTCCGCTGAAACATTGTTTCAAATTTCTCTGGCTGAAAGTAATTTAGGGAATCTGGAGATTTGCAACAACGTGGTCGAAATAAACAATATTTTATTATTAGGTATAAAGAAAAGTACACATGCATAGTAACCCTGTTATTTTTTCGTACTGTTAACTGATGATCTCGTTTTGATCCCGGTGAAATATGGGAATTTTAAGATTTGTTTCTCTAGTATTCAATATATTCTGAAGATTTTCCATTTTGTTGAAATGTATTTATATATTTTTCTATTACAATTATGAAGACGGAATTTGGCCCGGAAACGTTTCCTTTCTACACCTAAAATGAATGGCCAAGTGATGAATTGTAGAAGGGATCTACATATATTTAAACAAAATGGAAAATTATCAGAATATACTAAACACTACACACTTAAATCTTAGGACCCCAGTTATCATATATATTTTTTTAACAAGATGAGATTCTAAAATATACTGAGTCTGAAACAGTCTGAAAAAGAAATATGGTACATAAAACATTTATTATCACTTCAGGATTTCTTTGTTCTGTAACTGTGCTAATATTATATTTTCATATGATTAATGTTTATTTTATAAAATCATAATATTCTTTATAATTAATTATATTGTGTTAAAAACATGTTGTACTGGCCTGCAGAAAACCGCCTAAAGGTCGAAACCGGTCCATCATGGTAGGGTTATTAAAAGTATTACAGGGTACTATATATATTTCTTTATACTAATAATTATAAAAGTAACTTTGTGAATATCTAATAGAATACTACTTTAGCACAATTTAACAGGTCAGTCCAGTTAAAATAGTTTGTAGCACTGAAGATGAATTTAAGAATGGCAAATACGCAATTAACGACTGAAGCACTGTAACTCGAGGCACTCTCTTGTAAAGGTGCATTGTCACTGGTGCCGTCTCGTTCAACGTCAGTCGACGTAGACGCCGGGCCGCCGCTAGAGCCGTTGACGTCTGTCGTAGAGGTCTGCTCCTGGAGCAGTCATAGTCGCAGCCGTTGCACGATTTTTGGCGTATAGTTGTAGTATAGTAGTATAGTATAGTGTACACATAAAGTTTCGTGAAAGTGCGTAGTGTTCTTTTCCGATGTCAACCAAAATACCTCACAAATTATGTTTCACATCCAAGAAAGACGAAAAGCTAATCGAGGCTATTTCCTCCCACCCTGCTATTTACAATTTGAAACATCCTCTTTATAAGGACCAAAGAGCTAAGGACAATATTTGGGTGGTGGTATCTGAAGAAATAGGAAACTGAAGTTTCATCCAACCCCTACTACGACAACAATCTTTTCATCTCCTGTAATTGGACACGGTATGTAGTTTGTAGATTTTTCCTTCAGGTCCTCATTGATCATGCTAAACACGAACTTAAACTAGAGTTTAGAAAATCTGAAGAACTCAGAAAACATTCTCTCATCAGCCTGCAAATGATTACTGTATTTATTAACATTTTGAAGTAGCCATCTTCTGTTCTTGTTTTAAAAAAATTATGCATGCTATGTCGTGGTGTACTTATCATTTCTAGGGATGTTTCATCTTCTATATCTTCAATCAACCAATAATATAATAAGATTTTTTTCGAATTCATCATAGAACAGTACACTCACCGAAAGTTATAAGTAGCAACTGAGCTACCGACTACCGTGAGAAAATCGCACCAGTGACAACAACCACTGCAACGATAATCTCCGATCGATAATTCGCCAACGACTGACGTTGAACGATAGACGTTCCAGCCGCACCAGTGACAATGCACCGCCTGCAGAGCTACGCCGGCAAGCCCCGCAGTACAGTTGTGTGTCTGTTTTGCGTTTTGCGCCGGTCTAACCATTTCAAACAGATTATCTAGGGTGGATTGTAGCCCAATATTTAAAACCTCCTTTTCTTCTGTGGGCTTCAGAGCTCTAAAGGTCCTGTACCTAAATTTGGAAAATATGATTTTAATTCGCTCCAATAAATATGTAGGCTTTTTATTTATATGTTTAAAACTCAAGGAAGCACAATTATTTATAACGGTGGTGTTTGTTGTGCTGCAATCTTCTGCACCGTCACCTTTATTCGCGCGTACTTCACAGCCTTAAAGTCAGTATTTTTTTAAGCTAAATGAACAAAAACACGTTTTATATTGGCGAAACGACTTACACACGAGATAAACATAAAAGCAAAATATAAATAATCATATACAGATTACGAGACCTGCTAGTAAATTCAGTAGTAGGGATTATTAGTATTTATTTCAGGTTTACCCGGAATTTTCTTTGATCTTGCTAGTTTTTTTATCTAAAGGAAGGGCGTTATAGAGCTGTATGAAGTTATGTATAACATGCATTTGGAAAAATGAAGACGAGTATTTGGGAGTCGGACGACTTGAGCTGTTTCAGAGAAGATACTGTACCTAGCATTGTTGGACTGATCAAACATTGAAATGTGGCTATGAGTTAATGAAAGAGTTTCTACAAAAAATATATGAAAATGTTAAAAAACCGAAGAGTTCTTTACATTTTTACATGGTTGCTGTATTAATAGAAAAACAATTGTGCGAATGGCTCTTCCTTGAAGATTGAACAAGAATATAGTTCGCTGACTTTCACCACCACACACTGGCACAGCATAGGCAAGCTAGGAATATATTAGGCCACAATAAGCTGTACGAAAATCTCCGTGTTAGATGATTCATTTAATAATCTCAACATTAAACTGTCTGTGGAGACACTCTTTAAGACCGGTCTATATACGTATGGCTGTGAAATTTCAGATTTTCATCTAGGACAACAACCAAGAATTTAGCCCCGGTTGAAGAATTAAATACTCTGTCATCCAAAGAATACTGATGAGCAATCGAAGAATGATCACATGAAGAATATTGATACTTCAAACTCATCTTAAATTAGCAATAGTCCCTAGGCAAAGTATTTGAAATTAGACCTGTAATGAACACTACTTGGTTTGACGTATTAATTATACAGAGTGTAGTAGTTAGGAGATCAGACTTTACCAGGTGGGGTTTCAAGTCAAAATAAACGAAAAATGTCCAGTAACACCACGCTGTCCTACCACGCTTAGTTTTCTGACTGTCTGTCTGTGTTTTCACTAAAGAAGTTTTACCTTCGAAGTCGATTTAGTTATAAACTTGAAAATTTACACACCTTACAGTATAATAAAACCAATGTTTAAAAAAACTAGATAAAATAATGTTTACTTTTGGTTTTAAATGGAACTAGATTAAGTTTTCTTAATTAATAACTACATCAAATAGGTTTTTAATAAACCCATTAAACTTTATACAGTAAATTTAACACAAGTTTAACAATTCTTCTATAAACATTCTTTTATGAACATTTGCGATAATATAATCACGGATGAATCAAAACTTCCCGCACACACGCCTTTATTTACATATATTTCTCAAATGTAAATAAATACATGTGCTCAGGAAAACTTTGATTCCTAAATGCTACAACAAGTTACCCAAATTTCACCGTATTTTAAAGGTTTTTACCATTTTAAGTTAAAAATATACATATTGATTTTCAAACGAATAAAACAGAAGCACGACTGATGTCAATAGACTCGGAACGATAACGTCAGTGAAGTGTATTTTAATATAGTGTAACACTTGGATCAGAATGACGTATCGAGTGAGCTGTGGCTACGTCATTGGCTATCTGCTCTGCGGTTGACAGCTGTTATTCCGCCTCCTCCCGCGCTTTTCATAGGTCACGTGGCCAGTCATGTGATTTACACATCGCTTCATTCATAAGTCCCGAAGTGTCGGTATGTGGGAGTACTGTACAATGAATGCAATCAAGTCAATGGTTTATTATTTTAACACGTCACTGGTCGTGTTTCATTCAACCTGATTGGTTAAGTCGAGACTCGTTTAAATAAAATTGATGAATTTATTTAGGGCGTTCAGATGCACATGATTGTTAGTTGATTCTTTTTCCTTGATATGTTTAAGTAGTCGTGGGATTTGTTAAACGGTGTAATTATTAATTTTCTGTTAAGTTATATTTGTTACAAATTGATTGAAAATTCATTGTGACGATGTAACTATACTCGTATTATTAAAAATCGGAATTTTCTTTAGGTTGTTTTATAACACACTAACTAATATACAATAAATAAATAAATGTTTTATTGCATATTGCATACTTACAATAAATGTATCGCAATCATCAAATGTTTGAGTATCTAAAATTTTCCTTGTATTCTTACATCTAAATCCCATTCAAACATACAGTTTTTATACTCACTCTCTCCCATACATTCGAATGTAGGCACTCTAGTCCCTATTCAGTCAGCCAATCATAGGGTCTCCCAATTGAATGCCATAAACTCGTCTGTATTATAAAATGCTTGAGAAATCAGAATTGTTTTAAGACGAGCCTTGAATGCCTAAGGCATTGGGGCACACGAATTCGCTGTGAGCAACGTCCATGAACTAAAGTTGTCCCTGCCTCTGGTAGCAAAGATACTACTGGAAGCTAAGGCAGGAAAATCAACATAGTTGCGGCAGCCCAAACACAGAGAGCGCTGCCATCTCTTGCCGTCTTTCTCCCCTCCGGGCTTGACATGCTCGAGTTTACCAATGTCGATTATTTACATGTGACCAAATCGTGCGCTTTTCAAAAACGAGCGAACTTACGATGGACAAGAAGTCCAATAGTTTGTACAACCCAAAACATACATATAAAACCCTCGCCTTAAAAGCCAGAAACAACTCTAAGGATTTCTTCATAGCTCAAAATTGTGTTCTTGTAAGTTGTAACTTACAATATGTATTGGATGGTTCAGTGAGTTTCAGATATAATCTTCAAAGAGCTGAAGCTTTCATTGTTCAAAGTTTTCCTCTTATCTAAACGTCACCTGCAACACTTAAGACCTCGGAACTTTCCGACCCTGTTAATCTGTTGAAGTAACAAGAGTTGCAAGCCTCCCTAGATCAGTACTTCTTGTGCCAAACTGTTTCAAAAACTAACATTACTTTCCAACTGTTGCAATATGAACATAACTTGAATTAAATGAGTGTGAAATATAAGAATTTACAATTAAAGCTCGCCCCAGGCTGGATTGAATTCACAAACACAAATGTATGACTATAATTATTCGAATGAGACTCTTTTTACTGTACAGTATAGACAGCGTTGAAAACAATTCGGCGTAGCAAATTGTGAGGTACCAGTTTTCTAATTTTGATAGAACATTTTACAGCGAATGAAAATAGTTGGGAATCAAAAGAAACTGTAATCAGTCGGCCATTCTTTTGTTATAGTCTAAGATCCGTTTTAAGACCAATGATACTCGTACATCGTATCAACACAGACATCGATTGTCTTTTCCACCAGTTGTTAAGATAAAACTACACAAAGTTTCGAGAGGTATGAAAACTCTTCTCGTTATCAAGTTAAACTTAACCTAAATATTATTCTTATCCTAAAAGGTAGTACACTATAAAAAAAGGTAAAAGGTAAAGTTTGTCTTGTTTAACGAGGCGAAGTTAGGACTACAAAGTCCTCTCTACCACTCAACCTCGACCTTTACCTAGCGTCACCGTATTAGTCACATTACAAATGTAAGTGGTGACTGCAGGGATCGAACCCGCGCCACCGGAGTGATGAGCTCCGGAGTCGCGTGCGATACCAATCCGCCACGGATCCGCTCCAGAAACAAATATACTATACTACAGAAACAAATAATATAATTATCCTACACTTCTAAGCAACATAGAAGTTAGTAGTAGTGTGCTAGATTTAAAGCTATGGTTTTCTAGGAAAGCGGCCAACGCTACATTACGCCCGTAATGTAGCAGTGACGGTGGATGTCACATAATATTTAAACAGAAGTAGACAAAACCAACTTTTCACATGCTGTTTATTTTTGTTGTCAAAGTTTATTTACGTTTGTACTAATGGACAAGCTAGACTTATGTTTACAAAACAAAATTTGTCACCTGGCGAGACAATTAGTTTTCATCGCTATTTTTAAACTCACCGTCATATTACGGCCGTAGTTTAGCGTTCACCGCTTCCTAGGATTATAATATGATTTAATTTAAGGTTCACTTGATAACGAGAGAAGTTTTCATACCTCTCGAAACGTTGTTGTAATTTTTAAACACAATAACCGGTAGAAAGTCCATTGATGTTAGAATAACAACACCGTCATAATAGATTTTCAACAATTAATAAATGGTGTGTTATAGACAATACTCTATAGTATTTTTAATTGATTATATAACCTTTTTCAGCAAAAATTTAACATAAATACTGCTTCCCAAATGTAGGGCAAACACGTGCGTAAAGAATGTGATTATTTGGCTGTAACTGTGGATACTGGAGGGTTTAACAGAATGGCTCGTAAGAATGTTGGGCAAGGGTGGGGGTGGCGGTGGGAGGGGGCGGTGAAGTCCTTCTTATGGTCAGTGAAATGTTTACGACCCCAAGTTAAGTTAAACTCTAAATCAGCCTCTTTAGGAATGTTTTCCTCTCCTGAAAGTCGTAACTCCTGTTAATATTATTAAGCCAGGCCGACGCGTTGCCTAAAGCGCTAAAGCGCCGCTAGCGTCAATAAAACGAATTTCCTTTGCAATTTGTAAATTAACCATTTACACGGCCTCTAGCCGTAGTTTCGTGCTCTTATATCACGGGTATTACAAGGACTTTCACTACGGTTACAACCTTTCCTTCGGCCTCAGCTTTACGGACTCGTTTATTGCAAATTTCGATACATATCTTGAAGGAACGTTTAATTCAAATTTAATTATTTTTGCTTTCCTGTGCTTTTCTGAAACAAATAAAAAAGGTACTAGCCATTTTATGGTAAGTATTTCTTTTATTAACTGTATAAAACTGACTGTATCTTAAAACCATATGATAGACGTGTTCCCACCATTGAGTATGACATATCGCATATGTTTTAACTTGTTTGAACCCATTTCTGAACATTTTTTCAGCCCATCACCTCAAAGTATTCAGAATCTGAAGCAAAACATAACATCAGTTCTAATGGATATGATCAACCCTCGAGAATGTTCAGGGATGGTTGCAACAATGTTAAGACTCATGCAATATGTCATACTCAATGGCAGAAAACATGTCGAGCATTTAGTTTTAAGATAAAGTCAGTGTTGTATAGCTAATAAAAGAAAACTTACCGAAAAATGACGAGTGTCCTTTTTTGGAATATTCTGTACATGGTTGTATACACCCTGTATACACGTTACAACTCACAGTGGTTGACTGTGTAAGTGTGCAACATGCATTGCAGGCTGTGTTCATGTTATATGTAGTGTAGGCTAATGTTTACACACAGACAGTGGTGCGAATACAGCAATACATGAAATCCAACACCTGCCGCAAACCTGCTAGGCCCTACCTCTTTACTGCTTTACTCCCTAGGGTTCTCAGTACTTTATACACGTTTGTACACACCCTGTATACACGTTACAACTCACAGTGGTTGACTGTGTAAGTGTGCGACATGCATTGCAGGCTGTGTTCATGTTATATGTAGTGTAGGCAATGTTTACACACAGACAGTGGTGCGAATACAGCAATACATGAAATCCAACACCTGCCGCAAACCTGCTAGGCCCTACCTCTTTACTGCTTTACTCCCTAGGGTTCTCAGTACTTTATACACGTTTGTACACACCCTGTATACACGTTACTACTCACAGTGGTTGACTGTGTACGCATTGCAGGCTCAGTGTTCATGTTAATGTAGTGTAGGCAATGTTTACACACAGACAGTGGTGAATACAGCAATACATGAAATCCAACACCTGCCGCAAACCCTACCCTCTTTACTGGGTTCTCAGTACTTTATACACGTTTGTACACACCCTGTATTAGGCTCAATAGTGCGACAGACCCCACCTTTATGTTTGTGCACACAGACCTGTCATCACACAGTTACAACACAACTCATGTCAATACATGTTGCTAGATAGCTACAATGTTTACACACAGACAGTGGTGCGAATACAGCAATACATGAAATCCAACACCTGCCGCAAACCTGCTAGGCCCTACCTCTTTACTGCTTTACTGGGTTCTCAGTACTCGTTTGTACACATAGGTAGTGTTGATAGATCAACAAGCATCACATGCGGTACTTGACACTTTTATACAGGTGGTTGACTGTACCTGCACAATGTTTACATTGGGTTGTCAATACAGAAATCCAACACCTGCCAAACCTGCTATAGTTTTACTCCCTAGGGTTCGAACACACGTTTTACTTCTGACTGGGACTCATGTGTGGTCCTGTAATCCAGCTTCATCGAGGTCAGGTTTTGAGGATGATATAGGTCTAAAGCGGCTCAGATAGTCTCAGTGATCATTTGATGATACCCGCATCAACTCCCACCATAGTTTAGACATATCAGACCATCACCTGCGTGTTTCGGAAGTTACGTTAAGCCGTTGGTCCTTGTATTTCCATTGGTCATTGGGCTATTAATTAATGACCCATTCTAAGGAAGAGTTGGCCTTAGTTTGTAACAAGACTACACCTCATAACTCATTACTACCACTCATCACACTCATCCTTCACCACATATTTGCCTTAAAATACCCTTATGAGAGTGGTCGGCATCTCAAATTGTGATTTAGTGATTTAGAGTTCAAAAGTTGTTGTATTTTTATAAGTTTCTAAGTGGATTTTCTCAAAATAAACATCCGCTTTCAATAACATATTGATCTTTCCTTAGCGGATATGAAATAGAGTTATTCATTTCTCTTGCCATATAGAAGGACACGTAGTAGAAAGGTGCGGTTTCCTCTAACTCAAAATAGATAAATGAAAACTTCCTCTGTTTTATTGGAAATTCGAAGTTAAATCAGCAGTTTTAAATAACTTATTATAATACGTTTAACGTTGAAGTTATTATATTTAAATATTGTGCATTCTTCGACTGAACTGAAAACCCAACCGAATGCTACAAGTCTATTAGTAGATGGATATTTTGGGTATAAACTCAAAACATAGAAACAGTGAAATTAATTCACTTTGAGCTGCGCACGGTCAAGAGTTGGTAGTTAATTAATTACAACTTGCTCTTTGAATTGCGACATCAACAGTCTTCTTCAACAGATATTTGTTGCAGAACAGAGAGTTTCTGTTTACACTTTCTTTTGCTAGAACCACCTTTTTTACTAGAATTGATGTATATTCTCCAACAAACCGAGTTCAGGGGTTGTTTTTTTCTGCAAAAGTTTAATTGATCGTATTTAAAATGGACCGATTCAAAGCGAGTTAGTTCATGAATGAAACTATGGTTTTCAGCTCTTGGTGACGCAGGGAATCAAGATTCGTTGAGCCCCTAACTAAAAAATGAGTGGAACATGTTTTTAGCGGGGCGAGGCACGTGAGTTAAAACTAAATTTGTATAGTCAGAAAAAGGTCATATGGAGAGTATAGTTTCAGGGGTTGTTCTACAACCTGATTTTACAAAAACAACTTTCAGCACTTAGAAGCCTCTCATAAAATAATTTCAAGAGTGATTTAATGGTTTTAAAGCGTAAAGGAGTAGGCCCTTTTCAAATTGTGAAAATATAAAAAGGTGTGCGCAAAACGCAAATATCTCATACTTGTTGGCAGGTGAGGTGGAATTGTTAAATGTGAAATAGTTCGTTGTATTCCGTTTATAGAATACTTTGTTATTTTTGGCTAAAACTGTAGAAAATTTAACTACTTTACGATGTTTAACACCTTACGAAAAACATTGAATAACAACTTCATAGGTTGTTAATAAAGCAGCTTTGTTTATACGATTAGTTCCCATCATAAACGGTGTGAACGGAGTGAAAATGGTGTTCTCGCATTTCCTTCAGATGAATGAGATATACATATGGAATACAAGATAAATAATTAATTAAACGTGTTTTGAATTTACGAAAGAAATTAAATGTGTTTAGAAGTTTTGATATAAACCATAAACATGGTAGTTGCAAAATCATCATAGCAGCAGACCAAAAGATATTGCACACGTAACACTATAAGAGAGGATCGGAAACGAAGAGCCTCTCAAACAAATACCTCCAGTATATCTACGATAATTGGACGCCAATGTTCCAAACAATAAAGCAGTGCAATGTACAGGGTGGAATTACTGCGCAATAGCCAGGTAGACTTGTCGACCCGGGGGGTAAATACGTGAAGATGGTAACCGGGGGGGTAACAGGTGAGGTGTTGGGCCAGGGCGTGTGTCCGGGGGGGTCTGGGGGGTCTGTGGGGGTCGTAGTAAACTCCCGTAGCTCAGTCTACGTTCCACCACTACGCGTCCAGTGTCACTACGCTCCTGCTCCTACGCTCTTCGTAAGTAGCACAACACTTGCTTGTCAGTCATAGTGACTGGGTGGAGTTTGGGACAAATTTATGTATAAATAAGGGAAGAATTGATGCAAAAGCGAGCGTATCGTGTTTAAAATTAAGCTTTTTATAATAGTTATAACAATTCTTGATTAGTATATGTACACAACAAAATATATTGAGCAGTAATTTTAATATAATTTGGATGAATTGCCCACATTTTCCACAGTGTTCGTGGCTATTCGTAATAAAGTAACAAACAATTCCAAATTTATGAAATGTCGATATAGTAATATGATACTTAAAAATATCACTATTTATTGGCTTTGTTGTATTTCAAATATTTTGTCAAGAACTACCAATAATCTCCACTTATTATAATATGTAATGCATATGTAGGTAAGATTCAAAACCTGCTTCAATCCGAGTGAAAATTGTGTTCTCGTATTTCCTTCAGATGAATGAATATACGTATGGAATACAAGATAAATAATTAACTAAACGTGTTTTGAATTTACGAAAGAAAATTAACTGTCCAATATAAATAACTGTATTAGAAAATTCTTATGAATATTACTGTTCTTAAAACTAAGACTTTGGAGAATTGCTAACCATTTCAGTTTGAAATTTAGAAGAACAATTTCGCTAACTACCAGAAATAATATTGCCTACCTTTTTTCATTGTTAGTGAAGAAGAAGAAGGACGTACCAGGAACTGCAATCTGATCCCGTCTTCAGGTGAAAAGTAAACTGAAACCTATGATAAATCATTAGAAAATGCGCTTTCTAGTGTGTTTTAGGCTAATTTTCACCTGAAGACGGGATCAGATTGCAGAATCCCGAAACGTCGTGTTCTTCTTGTTCATTAACGACAGAAAACGTCCGCAATCATATATAAAACTCAGGTACACTCCCATCGTCAACAGCAAACTTTTTTTAATATTTACGCCAACGAAATTTTTATTAGAGACTTAACTTAGGTTTGTGGGCATCACAAAACGCTTTTAGGGAAAGCGGTCCAAACCCTTGTGCCTGCGCCGTGAATCGAACCCAAGACCTTGCGCTTTGCAAGCCGTGACTCTACCCACTGAGCCACGGACGCAGGCATTGTTGAGATTGTTGATATTGTTTTAAACCATTTCCCAAGAACAAGTTCAAAATAGACAGACAATCATTTTAGTAGATATATGTGAACAATAAAGATAAGAAAAAATAAGTTGACTTCACGGAACAAATACAATGATATCAAGAATGATTTGTTGTTTCTGTGTTACTGCTTCCATTGTTCACGCAAATCGCTAAGTTGAATCGCTTTTATAAACAGATCTTTATTTGCAATTAGGTTCCCTAAGCTTATTTACTGTGTTGTTTATGTTTTTTGCATTTGAAAACTGGAAAGGTATTCTCGGTTACTAGTAATATGTATTGTATTGGGTACAGATGTTAAATAATATTGTCTTTGAATGTAGTTCGTTGATAGATTTTATAGAGTAACAATTTTGCATTATATTCGTTAACAGTTCAATAAGAACGACCACCTATTTTCATACCATTATTTATTAAAACGTACTATTTCGGCGCAGTTCTTAAAGATCTTAGAGCAAGATTTTTTGTCAAGTAGCGTACAATGTACGTTTTTGTCCTAGAAGTATTTAAAGCAAAGCAATGTTTACCTATTACTTCAGTAAAAGATTCTTTAATTATAATCAACAAAGACGTCAAAGCAGCTGTAAAAGAATTTACAGGTGTAATGTTTCTCTGAACTCACCTCGACGGATTCTCACCGACAATTCATTAGGGAATACGGAAGTTCACAAACCAGACCAGACAGTCTCGATCAAACAGACTTCCTAGTGCGGTTGCACAGTAATGGGATTTGTATAGATTTGGATCTAAGTCGTTCCAAACATGATTTTACAAGTTTTCTCATTTTTATTAAAACAACCTTGGCCCCTTGGCCTCATGTGTGATTACGAGCGTTACGAGGCTGTTAACTGCGCTCACAGCTTCGCTTCGGACTTCGGCCTCAGATTTAAGGTTCTTTTTTACCGGAAATTATACTACATATCATGAAAGGAAACACATTTTAAATATCAATAAAATCGGACTGCTCAATCCGCTGTTATAGGAAAAAAAAACTTTGAAACGACTTGATGGATTTTTATAACTTTTGGTATAATAACTTATAATAACAAAATACATATTTATTTCAAATTTCATCAAAATCGGACGAGTTTACTGTTTTTAGATAATTAAACCCTCTTTTTTGGTGAAAAGTTCCTCCTCGAAAAAGGGCGTTCCGGTGATCCGAATTTGTCGGTTAACGGACCCTACCAAGATATTTAAAAAAGAAACATTTGTACCAAACTTAGTTAAAACGTTCTAAACGTTTTCTTGGGGTCAGGACCGGTGCTCATATCCTGTTCCCGGGCCTGGATCTTACCATGCTGACGGCATGAATATCTCATTTTTCCAATGGAAATTCGATAAAACATAAAACGCATTCTCCGTCCACTGGGAGAACTAGATGATGAACTAAATTTGAACGTCATTGTGAACACAACATGTTAGAGTACTTATTTTAGGAAAGGCTGTGTACTTATTTTTATACTGTTTGTATAGAAAGTATGAATAAATGACGTTTATTTCTCAAAATATTTACATTTTTATACATACATGGTAATAAAGAGAAATTGACTGACCACGATTTCTAGTATTCAAGACACACTGTTGCCGAAGCAGAGAATGGTTATATTTTAGGTATCTTGCAGCATAAGGCGGTCATTAATACATTTACAATGATTTATTATTCAGTTTGAAATTGTTAAATGATCAATAAAGTCACGATTGAGATAGCAGTTCTTATGAACAAAGTAAACTGTTATCCTACTTTGGAAGTTATTCAAGGAAGCTAATGCGCTGCGTCACGTTTTTCAAACGGAACAGATTTATTCGCTTTATGAGGTTATATAAAATATTATATAGTAAAGAGACAAACTATAGACAAATTATTATTTCCAATGTTTGGTACACCGATCAACGTACTTGAATAGTAATACAGTATTGCAATTCAAATAACTTAATTAACTCCATTGCCAATGCAACATTGGTCGTTATTATCCAATTACAATGCCGTATTGTGAATATTGGACTATTGGTATGATACATTCCATATGTATTGAACCACTCATAACATGTTAATGTGTGACAAATTATACTGAAATGTGGTGGCCAATAGCTTATCTTAAATCTAACGTCAAATTAAATCTTTGCAGAAGTTAAACTATTATTACGGAAATTTTCCATCGTTATTAGCAAAAAGATCAATTGTGATCGTTTCGCTGGAAAATGTCCACAATAATAGTTCAGCTTCTGAAATCCTCCCATCGTCAACAACAAACTTCAAACAAAGAATTGCCTTTGCCATTCAAACAAATGGGATGTACGATTTCTATTCATAATGGTAATCTCAAACGCGATTTATTCAATAGCTACTGAAGATAACAAAACAACCTAACATACAAATAACTTAGATTATTTCTGTCCGAATGGAAATTTTTTTTAGAATCAAGGCACAACCAGATATTCACATGCTTTTAAAGCTAAAAAGCACGCAAAATATCAAACTAGTACTGTTTGAATAAAATATTCAATAACTTTTTAGAACCATTTTGTTTATGATTTTGAGGGACTTTCAGAAAAAAAAGAAGTTGAAATTGGTTTTACACTAGGAGGAGAAGAACTAATTTTGAACAAAATATCAAGTTTTACGTCAACTTTATAAGTTTATGTTTGGTTGAAATGTAACAGGTATACAACTCCTATGTCCAGTTCTCAGTGTGTCACCCTCAATACTTTACTTTGAGACACCGACCGCTCTTAGAGGGTATTTTAAGATGAATATGCGATGCTGTTGAGTGGGATGAGTGTTTTGGTTAAGGTATAGTCTTGTTACAAACTAGGGACGACTGTTCCCCAGACTGGGTCATCAATCAGTAGCCCAATTACCAATGGAATAGACCACCCCCCAGTCAGTATATGTCTGGTTAATACCTCCTTAGATTACTTTATACTGGGGTACATCAAAAAAGAGTTGTTCACAAAATTACTGGGCAGCTTTGTAGTTGTCCTGATGTTGAACACGCTCCGTTCCCCACCAGGGGCGGTTGGATCACATATCATTTTAGGGGGATGCGGCAGCAGGGTAGACCGCGACTTCAGGAGAGACTTGCCATAATCTTGGGGGGAAAGGTCTACCTACCGAGTGTTGGCAAGGCTCTCCATGTCTTGGGAGTTAGAGTCCCCTAAGTGATTGTCAGCGGGCTTGCTTGTCGCGCCCTATCATGATTGTCTGATCAGCCGAACCCAGTCCCATTCCTCTCCTGAATCCAGACGTTTTCATTCCGGTAGTAGCGCATTTCACCCCCATAATAGGCAGACACAGAATACGTTAACTATCTTTAAGCACAATTAGTCAATTACTATAAAGGTGTTGGAATATCTTCAACAATCATGTTGTGAAACTGAAACCAAACGATTAGTAATTCCATCAGTAGGAACAACCTGGACACTCTTGGGAATGTTGCTAAATATAAACCTCAATCTCGGCTTTCTAAGGACTTCATTAACTCTTACTTTGACATCTGAACACAGCCAAAGAAAACATCAATGATCATCCGTGATGTTTCTCAAGTTTATTTTTAGCTTCAATAATTTTTCATTTTTCGCCACAGGAGAAGTTATAAATTGTAGCATAAATAATTGATGGTGTCTGACAAAACAATTTAGACATTGTTATAAAAAAAAAGAAAAACAAACAAACAAGAGCTTCCCTTATCCTGTACGTGTTTGTCTCTCTGTGCTAATACAAGAGTGTTTGCTGTACGTCCGAAAAAGTGTTGTCCAGTGATAAATTTATATCGGGTTTTCTAAATTTCACTATAGTTTTTATTGTGAAAGGGTTTATTTATCCTCGCGTTGAATCAGATATTCAATATTAAAAAATGAAAGCATATGTGAAAGTCGGTTCCCAATACGTCAAATAATGCATATTAACCCTCAAGAGTGTCAAACTTAAAATAGTTCTGCATTTCATTATAAGAAAATATTTGAAAATTAGTATTAGAAAGGGAAGTATCAAGTAATTCAGTAAAATAAATTGACTAACAATACTATAATTATTTATAACACTTTATAAACTCCAAACTTCCGCATCGCAACATATATTTACGCCTGTAGAGCTTCCTTTAATAGTTTTGTTTAGGAAATGCAGCAATTAAATGAAACGCAGACCAAAATACACGTTACTGAATGTTAAAGCCATTCACTTTATGTTGGGGCTATAAACCAGAAAAAACAGTAAACCCGGTAAGTCTACTTAAGTAATTGCTACTCGTATTTGCTAATTTACTGAAACATTCTGAAAAATAAAGTTTAAAGTATACAACTATAACAAGACTAGTGCTGTTAACGAGTAGTGTGTTGTTGTACGTAGTTTTAATTGGCACTGTGTCAATATCAGGTTTAACCAACTGAACTGTACAAAATACAGTATAACCGTGTTTGTATTTTACTAATAATGAATAATTCGATATATTACATTGATACCAAATGTTCTTTTCCAAACTTGTTCAGTTTAGTTTGAATATTGTCTGATCATAACTTTCCAGAGTAGTATGATACTTGAAATATTGCTGGTAGTCCAAATTCAATTTAGACGTTAAAGCGCCGTTATTTAAACTAAGTACGGGTATCTTTCGAACACTAAATCACTATTTGAGATGACTCTATGGTAACGCAAATATGTGGTGAAGGATGAGTGTGAGTGGTAGTAATGAGTTATGAGGTGTAGTCTTGTTACAAACTAAACTCTTCCTTTTGGGTCATTAATTAATAGCCAATGACCAATGGAAATACAAGGTTACCATAATTTAACGTGACTTCCGAACCTCGCAGGTGATGGTCTGATATGTCTAAAGATGTGGACTTGATTTGGGTATCATCAGATGATCACTGAGACTATCTGAGCCACTTTAGACTATATCATCGGTTCTGAAAACCTGACCTCCATGAAGCTGGATTACAGGACCACGCCACGAGTCCCAGTCCTATAATTCCTTAAAGACTGAATTTTCTTAACACTGAATTCTTTAAGGACTAAATATTCCTTTGAGGCTTAGCTAACACAATCCATAAAAGCTATTCAAAACTTAAAGTTATAAAATAGATACGATTTCTACCTCTACGAAATACCTCTAGCTAGATTTTCTACCTCTATTCCACAAGATATTTTAACAAAAGCTCACTTTAAAAGGGATCACCGAGGCGACATTCAGCTTCAAAGAACATTGTAGAATGTAGCAATAATGAACGAATTGAGCGAGCAATATCACTTACTTCTGGATCAATATCAATATCGGTCTCCGTCGAACCACGCCCAATATCTTTGCTTTACAGTTTCCGATCGGTTACAAAGGTAAACGTTCTATGGGATTAGTACGAGACCTTGGAATTAGGATGTTAACCTTTAAGCTGGTTCAATAGATTGTTCAAAGTGTGTAAGCGGCAAAAGATTTAATGTAGTTTGAAGTGATTGACTAAAGCTGAAACCATCCAAATGTATTTTTACGTAGGTAAACATCATGTAAAAGTAATAAAATACTTCAACAAAACCTGTTTGAGACCTTTTTGAACATGACGGATCTTTTTATAATTTTAGTCGGGTTTGAATCTGGTGCTGCCTTAGTTTCATCGGATAAAGTTCGTAATAAGAAATCTTAGGCTTTCGTGGTCAGTGTTACAACTATAATCTATTTCTTCCTGTTCACACAATAATAAGCTTGAAATATTTCGGTCTCGCTGTGGAGTACCATCTTCAGTCACTGATTGGCTGAAACTGACATTTGGTGTGAACCGGATGATCTAGATTTACTCGGATCATAACCTTTTACATGTAACTATCAACAGTAAAAAAATAAACTTGATAAATTTAAATGGATTTTCAGCATAGGTAATACAGATGCTTTAATAATGGCAATGCTTGTGGTGAAAAAGTTTTAGAGTTAAGGGTATACATTATACACTCGATTTATTATTAAATTTGATACAGTTTCGTAATGTAGTATTGCGTTATCGATTCCATGTGTTAGGTTTTAAGTTTATAATTTGCCAAATGTGTTTTATACATTGTGAGAACCGTTTATAAGTTGGACACCGGAGAACTAAATCACTGGAAGCCAATCAACTAATGCCCATCACAATAATTAAACCCGATTGATGCTTTTCGGTGTTTGGCTACCTTGCGAGAATCATAATTACTTCCGCCGTTCAAAACATAGCATTGAAATTTGTAATATTTGTTACTTACTTTGCTCAACATTATGAAATGGTATTAATAGTGTAGTTTTTCAGCTTTGGGAATAATATTACTTGCTGAATAGTTTCATGAAAACAAGTTCTACTGTATACACATTATTATATCCCATTAATGCCTTCAATTTCACGGTGGGAGGAAGAGGGGTCATGACCCCAACCCCCTCTTTGTCTAAGCCCTGAACAACTTGCACGTTCTAAAAAAAAGTTATAAACATAAAGCGACGATATCATAATTTGCACAACCTGCAAAACAAAACAAAACTTGATTTGTTTTCCTATTCAGTTTATGAGTTGTGACAAAGCATTGAAAACAAGCCGCGGGTGCAAAGTGGAATCTGGTGTTCCTAGAAGTCAGCACTGCACTCAACACAACTCCCCGTAGCTCCACCCTCTCTCCCGACCTAAGCCAATCAGAAGTGCTCTTCACTCAAACACAAAAACTATAAACATTCATGTACAATATTTTAACTTTGAAAGAATAACTGTATAACAACTAAGGTGCCTAATTTTATATTTTCCGGATTGACTACTTGAGTGGTAGTCCAATTTCTATTTAGAACAAAAGCAGTTTAAAAGTTTGCACCAGGTACCCTTAACTATTTTTACTGAACGTTTTATTGAGAACGAAAAACGACTGAAAATTGAAAACAACACGATTGAGTGGCCACCGTCCACTATTAGTATATTCCATTCCATTACCTGTACTCTCTATGTTGAAAACTGTTGTTTTCTAGAGTTTCCATATTAGGAGCATCTGACTGATCACTTCTTAACTCAATTGTTTAGGCATTAAACCTCACCTAACCTAACCTATGACATACGTTGATTCAAAATGTTAAAATTATAGCCTAAACATTTTTGGTATTTATGAAGACCAGGTTTGCACAATATTATAAAATATAATTTGAAATTGAATACTGAAAATGCAAAATAAAACGTGTGAATACACTACATGTTTCAACCATATAAATTAAATACTAAAATCATATACAAACTACATATTCTAGACGATTTCGAAATGTATTAAGAAAATTCTCACCTGAATGGAAAATTAAACCAAGAAAACAATGACAGTTTTAATACAGTAAGAATTTTGAAATCAACTCACTTCTGAAAATTCCTTCTTTTCACTATTTAATTCTACACATTTTTAATTTTAATAATCTGTCATTGATTATTGTTTCTAATTTAAAAATAGTCTTGTGTAGTTCCTCAAAAAAATTGCAAAATTGTTCTCAAAATTTGACAATGACCTTCATATGGTTGAAACATTTAGTGTAACATGCATTCGTTTGCATTTTAGGTATTTAATTTCATACTATATATTATATATTTTTGGTAATGATTGCCGCGTGATATTTCTTGTGCACATTAAGTATGAAAACATGAGCATGGTTGAATGTTCTGCGTCGTAGCGCTTTTGTTTACATAACGGAGCAATGGACGGAAATGTCACGACACGCCCGGCTAACTTGACATTTAAGACTTTCTTAACATCCCCTTTAACTTGCAGTTCTACACCAATGCTTTGACCCAACCAACAGAAATACGCCCTTTAAATAAATTTGTTATGCTATAATTTTGCCAAAACCCAGAGCTGGACCGGTATCTTTTGAAAATTCCAGAGAAGTTGAAACTCCACAGTCAATTTTAAGAGTACGCAGTAGTGGCTGTGACCTTGAATTTTAATCCTTATAAACAAAGTAAAACATGTATTTTCTTGGAAAATTTCACATCTACAGCTTTCATAGGATTTTTATGAAATAAACTTTGTTTTAAAGTGCATTTAATCTTTTAGTGACTCCGCTGAGCCAAACTTTCATTATACTCGTATCATTAAAAAACCGTGACAGACATCCAAAAATTGAAGAAACTTTGTATTTGATTTTCTTGTTTTCACTAGTAAAAGAATCAAATTTTCAAAAAAATGGTCAGCGGAGTCATTGCCATTACATTGTTATCTTTTAAATAAAACTTATTTTAAAATAAACTGATGAAATTGTAGGCGTGAAATGTCTCGATAAAATGCTTGTTTTTACATTGTTCTTATGGGACAAAAGTCAAAATGGCCGACAGGTACTAAGGACTCTTAAGTGAGATCTCACATCATCGCTTAGAAGAAATACAGAGGCTATTGTTCAACTTGTGTGTTCTTCAAAGTCTAAATTTAGAACGTTGCCATTGTTCGGCAGCAAGTTGACGTAAACAAGGGCTATGATGAAGTTGTGTGCATTAATATCACAGAGTTGAAAAGCTGCAGAGATTGTCGTGAGGGTATCAAAGTTTCGTGTCATTAAGCTGAAGAATGGAGTCTCTTCATCTAACCAGAGTCATAACTCATTCGTCAACACACTAGTAACTCAACACAAGGCGGTTTCATTGATGACAACAGATATCATATATTTTGTACACGATTTAAAATATAATCCAAGGGACTTAGTTTTTAATCTTTGACAGCTGGCTTTGCCATCGTTGTAAAGCTAACCACCTTCCATCGAACGACGTTTGTCCTTATCAACCTAGATTGTTGAGATTCCTATTGTCATCGATGGGACACCCCCAGTTGGAATTGGACTGGTATTTTTATCTATGCAGATAACTTGATACTGGGGCACAGCGAATAGAGATCATGTCTAAAGCTGGGTAGTTTTTGGACTACAGTTCCTTTCTAAGAGTCAAGAGAGGCACTAACTGGAGGTGAGCTAAAGAATGTACACTCTTGAGAGTCTATTGACAAAAATATACTCTGAAGAGAGAGTGGCCATTATCGGTTTCTACCGGTTTGGACATAGAAGGCCTCTGCGAAGCGGTTTGGAGACGACTAGTTGAGGTGGATACGGATAAAAAGCCTATTCTTCATCCCGGTCGAAGGCCAAATCAGTCGCCCAAGCTCAGGACCCAATGCTAGCAGGCCCATTTCCTCCCTTACCTTGTTTCATATCCTTCCGTTTATCAATGGTATCTCAATTTTGGGCACACTCGTTTCCCGCCAAACCTAACTAACCCCACTTAACTCTCAGGCTCAGTTTCAGCCAATCAGTGACTGAAGATGGTACGTTTCAGTGAGACCAAAATATTTCAAGCTAAATTATTGTTATGTGATATGGCTGGAAACTGAGAGACGATAAAGGATAAAAGCGTTTAGAGATCTAAAAACAAATCGGATGCTAAAGTCGAACGAACTGTTCTCATTCTGAATGGATACAACAACGAAGAATCCGATGATCATATGTCACACATGTGTTGTTTGCTGTTTACTCCTGCTCGCGAAACAGAGGAGGGAGAATACTGACAATCAGCTGATGTGAAACTGGATCAAGGTTTTACCTTCTCTCACGTTTCCTCCTCGTTAACACACATCGAGAAAACAAAACAAAACAGTGTAAACACACCGGCGTCAACGTAACGTATCGCGCGAGCAATTTAGAGTAGGTGTGCTTTTATCGTGTCTTGTAATCACCAAAGGAGTTATTTTCCACGCACGTTTTACACTTCTGTGAAATACTGTATACACATGTTTCTGTTGCTCTTGCTTAACCTAAGAAAAAAATGATCATACCCACGATTATAAAATGTTGTTTTTTTAGTAGATGGAGTACAAAATTTGTCTGATGTAAAGGGAGGCTGAGCGCAAAAACTTTATAAAAGTCTGAACAACACTTGTGTAAAATACCTCAGTTTTAAGGGGTGTAGTAGCTATGCACTGCATTCTGTAGCTAGTTCGGGTTCGAATTCTGCTGTAGGCGTTTGGTTCTTGGACCTTAAGTTTACTCTCGCAGTCCATTCAGCGGCATGGGCATGGAAGCTAGTAGGTTGAAAAAATTATTGCGGACGTATTAAATAGTTTATGGTAAACAAAAATAACACTAAAAATCATACTTCAACCTCAGAAACTCTACCATTGTCAACAACAAAGAATTCCAACACATTGTGATAAAATTGGTAACTAACCAGTTTATAACACAGATTTATTTAATACTTATTATACGGGTTTTCACCGGTTACAAATTGTAATAGCTATTCGTTCACAGAACGCGGCCCTGACTTTCACTTGCTCGGAACGGACTGACTGGACGGGCCTTAAGGGGGTGTATATGGGCTGATGGAACACCTGAGGACACTGCAAAAAAAGGTATGCAAAAGAAGGCAGTTCATCGTCCTTCACAGCAACGTCTAGGCCGTAGGCAATACAATTGCCAGTCATTGACGGTCGGATCATTGTCTCGTATCATAAAAGCCATCCCCGCCGACACTGACGATCGTAATAGTGCTTACAGTATTACATAAATGTGCAGGTTGCCGAATTTATTAAACCTATTTTGTCGCGCGGGGCAACCACGTTTAGACCAATATTCTACCATTATCGTATCGTTAAGCACATGGAGGGTTAAGGCACTCTGTAAAGCAAATCACTTCCAGCGTTCTACTTTGTCGTGAAGCGACTGTCTGAACATGAAATAAGTGGCTGAATGGTTTGACGGTACAAAGAGGGGGAGGGGGTCTATTGTGAAGGGATGCGACTGTACGGCTGTTATCGGTTTTTGCATTCAGCGTTTTCAATACTGCCGCCGTAACACTGCGTTTTGTGTATAACATACTCGGTAGGCTATTGTATTGTAAATAATATCGGAAATGAATTTGACGTCTGAATTTGTAACTAGCATTGTCAATCAACCAGTCTAATTTACTCGTATTAGATACAGTACCTCAATTCAGTACAATACAGTACATCCATTTTAAGTTTTGCGGATTAACCGCGATTTTGCTTATCCGGGAAGCCTCAACCCGACTTTATCACGGTTAATCGGGAGTTGACTGTACGGTTAATACATTAAATAATCAACTACACTAGTTTCAAAATTAAAAAAGTCATTTAATGCTGATATACGACCAGGGTTATTACCGACAGTGCATTCATAATATTGATATGCTATTCGATACTCAGCAATAAATTCTGACTGTTTTAGTACTATCATTGTTACAGTTTGATACGGCAGGATAGTAAATCATACCTGACATGATGCATTGATTATATAACTGGCTTATTTTGGTCAAAGTTCAGTTTAAAACGTGCGGTGCCTGTATTTGGTTTCTTTAGTTGTAATAAAATCCACTTACAAATGTCGACTGTAATACGAATTATTTCGTTATATATCGATTATAACAGACCCACATAATTTTTGTAGACATTTCCACTCTGTTAATAGTTTGAGGTTTAATTGGTTTGGCTCATACTCTGTTGTATTCTAAAGTCAAAAAGGCTATAAAAGGCGAACGTTGTATCAACTTTGCAACCAAAGCAACAATTATTGTTAATTATAGTTCCAGTGTATAACCACAAAATGTGTTTCGTGCAACGATGAGAAAGAACAACAGTGACCAATTAGAGTTATAACGTAATTCTGTGTATCTCTATCATGTCTGAGTGACCATCAAAGGTTTGGCTGATTTAACTGTTATACTGTAATTACAGTTGAATATGACACACTCATTTTTTGTTTGAAGTTTTTGTTGACGATAGTAGAGTTCTGAGGTTGAAATATTATAACGGACGTGTACCAAATTTCTTTGTGAAGAAGAAGAACACGACGTTCCAGGATCTGGAATCTGATCCTGTCTTCCGGTCAAAGGTGAAACATCAAACAAAACATGAGGAAACGAGCTAGCCAGAACGTAATCAGCTCAAGCTAACCAGGCACCCAGTACCAAACATATTAAATCACTATTTGAGATGCTGACTACAGAAATAAAACAAAAAGGCAAATATGTGGTGGGGATGAGTGTGATGAGTGGTAGTAATGAGTTATGAGGTGTACTTGTTACACACTAAGGCCGACTCTTCCTTAGAATTCATTCTTGTCATTAATTAATAGCCCAAGTTATTATATAAAATACAAGGACCAACGGCTTAACGTGACTTCCGAACCACGCAGGTGATGGTCTGATATGTCTAAACGTTGGTGGAGTTGATGCGGTTATCATCAGATGATCACTGAACAATATCTGAGCTTTCAACCTTAGACCTAATGAAATATTCACGTTTCTCAGGAAATTAACTAACAATTATTAAGTATATTCAGCACAACTCCTTATTGGATGTATAATTTTGAAGTTGATGAAAATGATCCAATAACAGTTTTATTATATCATTTGTGTTTTCGTCAAGTTAAAAATTAGAAGTACAATTAAATCGGCACACTTCAGGTCGAGTTATGAGCTTAATGATTTGTTGACAGAAAAGAAAGTTGTGTTGTGGAAAGTTTGATGAAGAAGCAAAGCGTGGCACAGCTCAGGTGATGTTCTCTCACTAAGCGTTGTTGTTCCACGTGTCAAGATTTATTTACTCTCAATCTACTTCTACTTTCTCGCCCGCTGTTTCCTCCCCTCACCACGTAAACATTCAATTTGTGAATCTCGTCTCTCTGATGTTTTATTGCAGGACGTAAGATGGTTTTAGTGTTGTTAATAATTTTATTTTGTGATTTATGCAGACAGTTGATTGGCCTGAATTGTTATTAGAAATTATATACAGGGTGAGTTTTAAATGCTCCCTCCCCCACCTTAACTTTTAAAAGGAAATATTTTTAAAACCCTTTGGGGAATGTTTTGTAGGATTCTGAAGCTTGTTATGACGTACTTTGCGTCACCCACCCCACCCAAAATCCCGGAAGGGGAGGCCCCAAAATTTTTAAATATAATCCCCCACCTTGTGGCATTTTAAAAGAAAGGAAACTTTAACACAAATTCAACGATGCAAAGATAATTTTTTATCACGACTTGTTTTTTGTTATATTCATTTAAAGATGAACACAAAATCAGGTCTAAAATGCCACATTTCACATACAATTTATTTTGAATCAGAAAATTTTCTTCAAACTACTCTGAGGGAAACATAACATCTCTATAACATAATCCCATAGATTATTTGGAGGAAAATTTTGTCATTCAAAATCAATTACATGTAAAATGTGGCAATTTAAACCTGATTTTGTGTCATATTTAAATTGGCATAAAAACGAGTCGAGATAAACAAATTTTCTTTGCATCGTTGAATTTGTGTCAAAATTCCCTATATTTTTAAGTGCCAAAAGAGGGGGTTATTTCAAAATTTGGGGACCTCCCCGGAATTTTGATTGGGGTGGGTGACACAAAGTACGTCAAAACAAACTTCAGAATTTTATAAACATTTTAAATTCCCTTTTTCAAATGTTAAGGTGGGGAAGACATTTAAAATTCACTCTGTATGTTAGACTAAAAAGGTTTGTTCACACAGGGTTACATGTAATCGTATTAGTGAAGACAATTAAGTACTCTTCATGATTGTTGATCAACCACTGGTTTCGTGACTTCGCCCTTCATCATCATCATCATCAACATTATATGACAGGCTAAGACCCGAAACCGGTAGTGTGGTTGACTTAAAATCATAAAAGATTTTGAATTGTCTTCTGTTCTTCATTAATGTTTGTTTTTACATGCCGCAGAACGTTTAGTTATAAGCTTCTAGTGAAACACGTCTTCCATTTTAGTACATTCTACTTAAAACATAGTTTGCACATGTTTCCCATGTTAAAGTACCTATCATATCAAAACCTCACCCGGGCTCTATAAGGCGTACCTTAATAAAACTACATGTAATCGTTTAATCTAAACTTTATCAGGATAGGATCATAAAAATGCATTTTTAGAACGTTAAACCCACTTTTATAGGTAAATTATCCTCACAAAAGCACTTTGGAATATGGGTATTGGAAAATTAGATTCACGGTATAGGTCAAGGCTTCGTCAATAGCTTCATATTTCCTCCAACAAGTATAATAATAAAAATAATACATTTGAACACACCACATTTTCCATTCCCACAGTTATTTTATTAAAAATTAACTTATTTTATCGTCTATAATTGCGTTTAAAATTAAAATTAGTTACTTTAATATTCTCATATTATTTAACTCCTCAAGCACAACTAATACGATGACTAAAGTTACTAATTCTGAATCTAAAGCTAGACCGGCGGTTGCAGTGGGTTGTCAACTAATTCCTCAAAGGGAAGACTCGAGCGTCTGTTGTTAAGGGTTGGAGTGTCGGTTGTTGACTAAGGGTGGATTTCAATGCTGCCAACTGATTGGTCGGTTAGTGAAAGTTACTGTTGATTACATTAGACAAAGACAAGGTACAAAGTGATTATCTTGTCTACTGTGGAACTTGTAATATAATAAGTTGACTTTTATGTATTGTTATTTGGGTAAACTAATCAAAAGAATCTTTGGACTACGATATAAGTTTTACGTTTAAGCTTAAAACTTAATGTTCAGTGTTCAAAGGTGTAATCAAAATGGTGCAGGCTAATGAAAAAGCCAGGCCGACACGCAGCTAAGCGCTAAATCACCGCTGGCATGAGTGAATCGAATTTCCTTTCCTATTCGTTTCTCTATCTCGTGACAGCCTCGCTTCGGCCTTCGGCCTCAGTTTTATGTTTTATTATTCTACTATTCTACGCTCAAATATATAGCAACAAATCACTTTTGGCCGCCATTTTGAAACGACTCGACGGATTTTCATGATTTGGTATATTGATGTATAGTAGACCCTAACAAAATACATATTTGTATCGTCGAAATCGGACAAAAATTACCGTTTTTAGATAATTAAAACACCTTTTTGGTGAAAAGCCCTCCCCTCGGGGGGTTCATTTTAAAACATTAAACTTGTAGAAAGATAATCCCATTCTGACAAAGACCTGTTCTGATGTAACACACCAAAAAGTGCTTTATATTTTCAGATTGACTTGAAAGATATGTTTATAGTGAAAACGTATATTACAAGTAAGGCTAAAATATATGAAGATACTTAAACTATGATACAGGGATATTAAAGCTAAACCGTATACCTTTAAAATAAATAAGCCATAGGTCTGAAACATCGGAAGAATGTTTACCGTATTATTTTTCCTCCTAATTATTTTTCATTGTTATATGGAAGCTATGCTGTACTACGTCTATTTAGTGTATACTATAATCATACAGTTTATCATAAATAAATAAACTATAATCAAATAATTCTTATTATTTAATACTAAACCACAAAGCGTTGAAGTCACCGCTTAGCTTTATGTTATACATTGTCTTTGGTTTTCCAGAGACTTACTTCTATTAACTATATGGAGATTTAGGAGTTATGTACGGTTACAGTGGTGTATGTGATTAATAAAAAAGTAAAGTTTGCCTTTTTTAACGAGGTGAAGTTAGGACTACAAACGCCTCTCTACCACTCAACCTCGACCCTTACCTAGCGTTACCGTATAGCCACATTACAAATGTAAGTGGTGACTGCAGGGATCGAACCCGCGCCAACGGAGTGATCAGCTTCGCGCACGAACCCGCCACAGGTCCGCTCCAGTTATAACTATCTTTTGTATACAAAATTGTACGACGCTACACAAGTATCATAACTTAGAAACATTTAAGTATCAAACAGTAAGTTTCAAAAATGAGCTTTGAACATTATGAGGGTATTTAACATATTGGTGAAGCAAACTAAGGCCGACTATTCCTTAGAATGGGTCATAATTAAAACCCAATGACCAATGGAAATACAAGGACCAACGGCGTAACGTTACTTCCGAACCACGCAGGTGATGGTCTGATATGTCTAAACGATGGTGGGAGTTGATGCGGGTATCATCAGATGATCACTGAGACTATCTGAGCCGCTTTAGACCTATATCATCCTCAAAACCTGACCTCCACGAAGCTGGATTACAGGACCACGCCACGAGTCCCAGTCAAATGAGTTGGACTACATTTATTTAGGTAGCCTTTTCCTACCCGTAGCCAAAAGCAATAATTGAGGAAGTTGTCCATAATATTGTTTTAGTTGAGTTTCCTTGTCAAACGTGATGGTATCTAGTTACCTGATTGCAGCTTCCAATTACCGGTGATAATTGCTTCAATCTACGATAATGCTGAAGGCCTGAGCTAGAGATGTGTGACGTAATGTATGAATTCTTTACTGAAAACAGTTCCAACTTAAACCTAAATTTGTAAAATATACCTCATCAAACATATTTGTCTGCCGGTTTCGGTACTAATTTACCATCATCTGGATGATCTTGCTGATCTATTGGCCATCTAACGTCTGCATATATCTGCAAGATCATCTAGATAATGGTACATTAGTGCAGAAACCGGTAAATGAACATCTTCATTAGGGATTGTTGACAAGGTGTCTATTATGAATTTAGTCAATCTACAATCTTTGAGCGAAAATGAATACTTGTCCAAACTTAAGCTGGAATGGAAACGATCTCTTAAGTTGCTGAACCCATAAAGATCTTATCTGATAGCCAGTTTGGCTGATCCGTCCATTTGTCAGCTGTCTATAATTTGAGGAATGAACCGTTCTTATTTTGATCACTTACCCCTCACCTCTAAACTGCCTTACTATTTCTTCGAACTCAATCTATACTAATATATTAGTAGAGCAAAATTATAACATCTCTTTCTAAAACTCTGCGCAGTTCTGTTGGTCTGTAGGGATTGATATAAAAACTTAAAATTTAGTGCACAGTTAGAATATGGAAGCCCGATTAATAAATTTCTTTCTTTCGTTGTTATGAGCCATGATTAGCCGAAAATCATGTTATATTGATGCCTATATTGATCTTTCTATACTGTATTTAAGCCTAGACTCAAGAAAAAATGAAAACTTAAAATTAATTTTGCATCAAGCTGCTAAGTCTAATTGCCACTGACACAATAACTACTGTATTCAGTTTATGTAATATATATAAATACCCTCCATCTTTACAGTACTTTCATACACTTAGTTGTCTACCTCGATTTTGTTAGCTAAGGATTATTTACATTCTCTGACAGGATGCCGACCCCACCCTTGTCAAATCTCCGAGTTTCTACGCCTACCTTCGTCATTTTGCCAACATTAATCAGTAACATATTCAAAACTAACTGCCCACAATATAAGTCCACATATTCAGCACGTTTACATTTTACATTTTATGCCAACTAACAATGCAGATTCACAATACAGAATCCAATTAATCCGACAAATCGAATACACTAGGAAATATCGGTCATCAAATCTGCTCAGCGAGCTGACTAATTCACCTCAAACCAAGTTTTGAAATTAGGGCAGTTATAAAGAATGCTAAAACATGTTATCTTTAAAACTGCCTTTAGTCTGCGATCTATAATGTTAACTATCCATAATGTTATAAATAGTTGTTCGCGTCGAACTGCTTATCAAAATAGGCGCCATTTGCCGCTGCTTTCAAAAATAATAACGCTATAGTTATAACTATATAAAACGAAAACTTAATTAAAATATCCTAAAACACCCAATTTCATAATGACATATTAAAAAGCCATAAATGAAAAGTATACCTATTTTTAGTTCTGAAATAACAGTAACGGTAATGCTAACTACACAAATTTGGAAGGGGGATTACAAAACATAGCCGATGTGTGGTCTACCGTGACTTCTAGCGAATTTCCAATGGTGTACTGTATGGTTTGTCATACAGAACAAAACTGTATGATCCGGTTTCAATTAAACTTAACGATTATGAACATTTATGACATAGCCCTTTGGTACACATATAAGGCACGGTACCATAATTGCTTATACCAAGTTTTTGATCGAAATCAGATCATAAAGGCTCCTGAAAAGGTCACTTCCGGTTATATGGAGTTTACTGGTGCGCGGGAGACAAGTCGATTCGTCACAAGGATGTATACATATAATAAAGTTTATCTGCATATTAAATTTCACCTTAATTTTCACACAAATAATTTGCAAACAAATATTGGTTCAAATGCTAAATGCTGGTTCAAAAATAATAACATTGTCAATTTTCTTTTGTTTGTGCTCTTTGGATTATGTTGTACAAAATAGTTGTTCAAAATGTATGCTTGATCTTACAGAAATATTAGAAAATACAACCAATACTTATTTTATTATTTGAAAGTTTTCCAAATGTCACTCGAAATTTAGGTATTGTTCCTCAAAATCCAATAATTGTACCAAATGTTACAATGTTCTTGGTTTTATATTTTTACTGAAAATAATATTTTTGATCATAATCCTTTTTTCTTCTATTTACGTCTTTAGATTGGGATTTCTATTGTTCAAACGATTTTTTTTAATAATAATTATATACATTTTTAGTTATCAACACAGTACCAAACCGCACAAGTCAAAAGGTCAATGACCTCTAGTGGTTATGTACAGATGATACAGTGTATCCATAAATAGACCAGCTGATCAAGCCTGCAGGTGTACCGACTGCATGTGTGTGTGTGCTGACGTCACAGTCTGCTGGAGGCTGTATGGCAGATTAGTTGCTACGTAACTAGTTGGTCCACAACTAGTTACACAGTTTGGTTATTTGTTGGTTATCCTCGTTTCGGGGCATATTGGATCATTCAAGTAGGATTTACTCGAATACTAAATTAATTTAGCTAATGCACAGATGGAGAATAGAGATTTATGGATAGTTTATAGAATTTATTTATCCCAGTTTAGGACCTCTTTAAGTACTATAAATACCTCATTGCCTGTAAGTCCTAAAGATGTGTTGAATCTATTTCACGATGCATTTCGGGCATAAGTCGCCCATTTTGAAGTGTCTTCTTCTTTCTTTCTTCTTATCACTAAATAGTCTGTATACATATTTAAAGAAGATGACGCGGGTGGAGAGGCGAACTGAACTCAACTTTGATGGTAACTTGAACTCAAAGTTGAGTTCATTTCGCCTCTCCACCCGCGTCGCCATGTCGTCGCCGTCGTCCCCCATGGTTTTAATTTGTTCGCGAACGATGACACGCGTGTGATGAACCGGGAAGTGTAAATATGTATACAGACTATTTAGTGATAAAGAGAAAGAAGAAAGGAAGAAGAAGACACCTGAAAATGGGCGACTTATGCCCGAAATGCATCGTGTAATAGATTCAACCCATCTTAGGACCTACAGTTAATGAGGTATTTATAGGATAGTTTATCTTTTAAATTGATGATTTGGGGGTATTTTTAAGAATTATTAAGCTCAATAGGTCTTAAAACTAAAGCTAAATATCTAAAGCAAACTTCTTTGTACCAAGTCTTTAAAATAAAATCAACACTATCAGTTTGGTTTGTCTAAAATCTCAGTACAGTTTGAAATTAGATAAATTTTTATATTATGTGTTCAGAAGTCACTAAGGGTGCGCAGTATACGGTCTGTAAAAATGACGGTGTACGAGTAGCCTAATTCAACCAATCAATGTGGTCCACCCGCGTTAAGAACTAATGTTTTCGAGCAGCTGGAAACTACGACACCTCGCTTTTCAGTTCCTTTTATTTTTTTGTCTTTAATGTTGTCTTTTTTTAAAATGTAATATTTTATTCGATTTGTCTTTAGTCTGTTTAAATTTGTTTTCAATTTGTGTTGTTGATAGTTTGTAAAAAGTAATTAAAATTCTTTCGTAGAGACCTTTCCCTAACAAAAGCTGATGTAAAAACGTGGCTTCCAAACTCGTATTCTTAATATAATGTTTTTATTATTTTTCTTAAAATTTTAAGTTGAACATTTGACAACGACGTCACTTAAAAACTGCAATCCTCTGCATTACCTTTTTCCACCCTTACTGCATAGCATATTTTTCTTTGCAAAGCAAATTTAGACATTTTTCTTTATAAATTAAACACGAGGCTGAGAAATTGAGTCCAACGCTCAAGGTTTACAAGAAATAAGTACATATTCAGCTTTGCTACGTGTGGTACTGATTTTGATCAAGACTAACCAAACAGAAAGTGTAAACCCCCAGCGTATTCAGCTACGTAAATACCACCCAGACGACATGTTGCAGTGAGAGAGCCCTGAGGTTAATTATGCTAATGATGATTAGATAAGATTATCTGGAGACTGAGTGTTGGGTCTGAGTGCGAGTCTCGGGAGTGTCTCCTAGTTAATCACGTGCTTCTTGCATCGCAATGCACAAACCCCCAGAGTGCACAGAGCAATGCACTTACCCCTGCTGTGTGCGTGTGCAGTCCGAACCTTTTAGCGGTTTTCCACAGGAAATTCGATTCTACCGCCAAAAGTACGGAAACGTCGTAGAACAATAAATAAATGTTTTATTGAATAAATATGTTACAACACATATATCTCAATCGTCTATAATAATTAGCTAAAATTTTGGTATCACAAACATCTAAATCATATTCAAACATACATAAGTTACACTCATACAGTCTCATTCACTCGAATTACTCCCGTCTGGCCTCCGTATGTCTGTATGTTCCCATGGTCTCTCAATAATGTGGCATAAACTCGTCTGAACTCTAAAATATGCTTCTGCGATCAAAAATTGCTTAAGACGAGCTTTAAATGCCTTCGGCATTGGGGCACACTTAATCGAATTTGGAAGTTTGTTGACGAAATGAACTCCTGCCTGTGAAGGCAAACGTTCATGAGCTACCGTTTTGTGTCTTCCAGTTCGGTAGTTCTCCCTGCCTCTAGTTTCGTGAGAGTGTACATCTATACCTCTTACGAGATCGCATTTTCCTATAAAAAGACAGGTTTCCAATATATAGAGACAGAGTAGTGTCAACAGTTTTAAACTTTTGAACGCTGGTCTGCACGACTCTCTTCACTGCAGTTTTGCGATTGTTCGCACTGCCTGTTTTTGAAGAATAAAAATTCTGGAAAAATTTGTGTTAAAGCAACCTCCCCACAACGCTTAAACCGTAGGAAAGGTGTGGGTAGATCAGCCGATAATATGCCGTCATCAGTAAGGCAGTTTTGAACTTTCCAGCACTTCCTCAATCTAAGTGACTAAGTGTAATAGCGTGTAAATTATACACTACAGATCGTAATGTTTGTCTGATTTTAACGAATCTTGGGTCAAATGTCTTTTGTAAATCTCTAGGTTGCGTTCGTAGCCAGAAAAATCAGTTGACTGTTGGTGACGTTGATGGGGAAGGGGAAGGTCCTTAAAGGGCCGAGAAACGCCGAGATAAACAATATTATGATTTAACTTGATATCAAAATTTACGACACTGTAGCTATATCCGCTTAGATATACCAAAATGACGATGGAAAATTGTGTTTTACGCCATCTTGGTATTGCTGATTGTTGTACTAATGTAAAATATTAGTAGTACCCATGTTAAGTATGGTGTCAGAAAAGTGTATTCGATGTTTTATCAACATTTTGCACATTTTCCGAAGGAGAGGACCTACTAGTTGACCCCTTTTTCTGGGCGTTCCTCCCTACTAAATTTCCAACAATCTGGCTACGTTACTGTATAAAAACAGCGTGGTGAAGATTAAACAGAATTGTTACAACTACATGTTAGAAAGTTATAATTATACATGACAAATCTACGTCTTTAGTTCGTTTAGTATGGCTAATAACAATATTAATGCGTAATTGTATGTAACTATTGAAATAAGTCATTTCTCATTTAGTATATACTAGTTCATTTTTTCCGTGGGAAAAATCTAACCTACTTTTACAAAACGCAGATACTATGATAGTTCATCGAGTTATAACAATGTTTTGCCAACAACATTTAAACTCAGCATAATGAAATTACTCTTCAAATCAATCCACCTAAATGTTAACCTTTCGGTGTCAAACAAAATACAAAAAGTGTCACATGTTTGAATAAAGTTTAAACATAACCAGAGACAAAGAGTTAGAAGGGAAGAGCACTCAGCTCGGAGATTACATTCTTATTTGGGAGCGACACATTTTTAATATAGCATGTGAATAAGGGCGGAGGTCGACGCTCGAGAGGGAAAAGTTGTATCTCATTTTCAGGCTTACAATTACCTTGTCTGCAGGTATTATTAGCTTGCTTGTGCGGGCGGAACAGCACCGACCATCGACTTTTGGAGTAGTTCGATACTTGGCTAAGTCGATTATCCTTCCTCTGACCTTTGGGTTATCTTGTTACTGAAGTTACTTGTCAGTGAATTGTTCCTGGAGGAGTTAAAAATTAAGTACGTTGTTTTCTGATTAGTACTAAAAATACCGTTGGGAGTTATTGCACAAACATTCAATAATAAAAACATGGCCGACACGCAGCCACAAGTGCTACCGTGAATCCTAGAGAATTTTTTGTAACATGGTGATAATTTACACCGGACAAGCTCTTTTGGTGGGGTGTTAACCCCTAAAAATGGGTTTATGCCATAAACACTGCGTTTATGATCCATGTTAAACCATCACACAATAATTATTGTATTGACAATAAAGATTATGTTAGATGTTAGATGTTTTATGAAATTCGATATACACATTTATTTTACCGAATAGTATTCAACATGTGTACTAAAAGTCAACATAATCAAATCCACCAGGTCAAGTTTGAACATAACAGTTACATGTTTCGGATAACCATTCAGATTTAAATACTTGAAACATATTTTTAAAGTAAAGCATAAATAGTTGGGTAGCTAGGATTATGTTCAGCATATCCGCCTGGAATGCGAGAGATCCGGGTTTGAGTCCACGTTCGGTTCCCAAATTTTGTCTTTACGAATTTTGTTCTACGAAGTTTTGTTCGTTTTTTGAGCGTTGCATAGCTCAATTTCCTATTGACATTCGACAATGAACATAGGGTATTTACCTGTAAACAAATACATATAGCAGTAAATGATGAATTATTATCCAAAATTTAAGATGTCCAACAGTCAATATTGGACGGATAAAACTGTTTTACGGGCAGGCAGTAAAATCACACTTAGTAAATAACTTTCTTGACGGAGACTTAATGATTTACGGACACTGCGACAGCGACAGCGGAACATTTGAAAGGGAAATGGCGCATAAATCAGAATTTTATCTTTGAGCAAAAGTTGCCAAGTGGAGCGGCAATATCTCAGAGTTTTGGCGGCAAAGTGGGTCGCCGACTGCGGGCCTCTCAATGTCTGCTAATTGGATATCCGCCTACCTCGGTACCAGGTGAGGGGAGGTGGCGGGGGTGAGGGGTCACAGCTGATATGAGGGGGAGGCTGCTGATTCAACTTAATACGAAAACAACAACCAACTTTCCACTCTGGGTTTAATTTAGTTTCCCAACTAGGAAAAGGCTTCCTGGAAAAGTTTTCTTTTAAGACTAAATGAATTGGCAGCGATTTAGCTTTTCAACAAAGTAGCTATTCACAACTCACACGTTGAGTCGACATTGTTTTCCCCGCTGAGGAAAATGAACGGTTCTGTTTTGAAATAAGCAAACCTTTGGTGATTTACGTGACATTGAGCAGCTCTGACTTAAGAGTGTTCAGTACCAGTCGGCCATTTTGTTTCTTGTCCCATAAGAGCAATGTAAAACATGCATTTTCTTGAGACACACAATTGGTGGTTCTTAGGTTGATATACTATTCTAATGACTAGATATTTTATTATGAAATAGAATTAACGACTGTTATTTCACTCAACAGGATTTGATATGGTCTATTCATATAATACGTATTAAAATCAGGCCAACACGCAGTTAAGAGCTAAAGCACCGCTGGCGTGATTAAAGCGAATATATTTTACAATTCGTTACATCTTCGGTCTGGTTCCTGACCACGTTTGATGATTTTGAAATCAAAGTAAATTAAGTGACCATTTCTCGTTTAAGAGATTTTTACATTACTTTGAAATCATAGGGCTTCACAAAATTAAACGACTACCTTATGACCTACAGCTTCCTGAGCTGTTCATAAAAGTAAAATGATATCTTACATTGGTTCATCAGATTAAATTATGCATTTTTATTGCATCACAGCCTTTTAAACTCAGCAATTACTTTTCTTTGAGGCAAGTAGTTTCTTTGATTAGTACACAGAAAAAACTTAAGTAACAAAATGAATGATTTTCCACGTAAAAGGAAAATAAATAATTGAATACAATCTCGCTTTCTTTGCCTTCTAAGATCTGCACTCAATTCAACATAATGTGATAAAGGCTTGCTTTGCCAATTTGCTGATAGATCTTTCCTCTCGTATTTTCTTTTATTCTTCTAAATAACGTTATAATTCGTTCTATGATGCACGTGGTATACGAGGCAAAGGCTAAAATTTACTGGTAGGCTAAATGTTAAGTTTGAAATCAAGCCTAATGATGGTCATTAAATGTACGTAGTAACTAAATACTCGTACATTTACATTCTGCTATCAAAATATCAACAGGATCAAAACTAATTTTACGTAACTAGTACTTACCAGTTTATTTTTAATTATAGCTAAGAAATCATTATAGTACAATTTTATTTGGTTTTAGCCAATTTGTCGTTATTATTTCCGGAATAGACACTAATTAAACAAAACGCGTAATGCACTAGTTTTAAAAGAACACGTTTAAGAGTCATTTAAAGTCCTTTGGTCACCGCAGAGAAAGGCTGAATTCATCCGCCCAAGGAACACACGACACCGCGCACGTAACAACTGGCTAAACAACGGGCTTTCTTTCAACTGATGCAGCCTAACCGTCAAATTCTCCGCTTACAAAGTGGTGGTAGAAAAAAGATAGCGCTTTTATAAAAAGGTTAAATTCGGATATGTTAGTTTTTATGGAAATAGGAAGAGTTTTTCTTTGTTTGCCTGTGATTAGACTTTTGATAAACCTATTTTTAGTTTCCTAAATAAAGTCTTAAAACCCCTATATCTTCTAATTTTAACCGTTAATAGCATAAAAACCAAAATACACCTAAAAAATTTACATGCAAACTTAGATAATATATTTATTTTTCATTTAAAAGATGTTTCGTCAAAATAGCATCAATACTAAAGTATCCATTTTATTTCTCGCAAACCTTTGCAACGACACTCTTCCGAGCAGCTGAGGCGGACCCTTGAGGATATTTGGTACGTATTGAAGTTTAATTAAACGTTTTAATTTGAAACAGAAACTCGCACCTTATTCATAGCAATACGAGATTTGCCAAGTCCAAGAGAGGAAATTAAAATAACTCAGTCACTGTATAAAACAGTCGCTGCGCGAGCGACCCGGCGTTCCTTTGTCGAGAAATGAGTTTTCATGAGGTGTTTATTTGCGAGAGTTCATTAAAGAACTTCCCTTAACACTTTATTCGTTGGGTTAAACGAGCAGCTATGTATTTAAGTTAAGTTGGATGCATTTAACTTCAAACTGTAAAATACAAATTCGGATGGGCAGTTTCACTATTGGGAAAATAGCTCGATCGAGTAGTGCGTAATAAAAAAAAGGTGGAACTTCTTATTGCTCTAAGTGTTATAGTGCAATCGGGTTTCTATTGTTTTGAATCAAGAGATATTTACAAATATGTATATTAGTTGCGTGAATAGGGTATGACGTAATTAGTGTTCACTCACGTTCGAGAATTCAATTGTCACAAACATCTTTTTTTGAAATTTAGCTCCAAATCAAAACGTGGTACTTAAAACCCGTGTGATGAAATATACTATTTATATACGACCTAATTGTTTAGCTGAGATTGTATTAAAAATAAAGTCCTAGAAATAATACGAGAAAATGCTTTTCTGGCATTTGTTTTCCCCGTTCTTGGAAACATTCGAAACACGTTACAAGAACTTGTTCATCATGTTCAATTAATTTGTCTTATTGTTGTTGACATCCTTTGTGTTTGCCCTAGTTTGTAAAGCTTCGTCATAATACTAATATTAAATTCATTACAATATTAGAATGAGGAAATATTAGACGTACCATATCAGTCGTTATTCAAATTTCCAAGATATGCTGCTGTGTATTTCACCTAGTTTGTCACATTAGGCAACTTGATCTAGCTGTTTAGCCACCATATCATGGTACATTTCACAGACTTAAAATTTCTATCAGAATTGAGTCAATTAGAAAAATATTAATCACACATAATATTATTGTTTGTATGTTTACATATTTATTGTGATCATGACCATAGTGTCGGACACATGTCACGAAATTTCTGTATACAAATTTATTTTACCAATGGTGTTTTTGTGTATACAATTATATTTTAATAAGTTCTGAGGTTTTAAGTTTAACTGGTGCCTACGCCTAAAAGTTTTTTAGACACTTTCAATATAGGGTCGGGGTGCGCCCTCTACCCAAAAATGGGATTTTATGATATAAAACTGTATTTATGATTCAATTTCGATTAAACTTTGTATACACATTTGCGAATGTACCATGTATAACTAAAATCAACAAAATCAGTTTAACCAGACCAAGATTGCAGAGAATTCGTTTTGTTAATAAAGTTTTTAGCATAAACCCCAATTTTTTGGGTGAGGGAGAGGGGCCTTTCCAAAAGGTAACTTCCGGTATATTCACTGGTTATCGACCTTACGCTGAAGTTTACAAAAAAGAACTTCGTAAAATCAATGTTCTACAGCGTCTATTATACATACTAAGCTAGAGGATTGGTAGTAGATAAACTGCGTGCAAATCTATACAGTTTGAAAAGAAAGACATTTGAATTTGTATTTTCTATAGAAATTCGCTACTGGGAAAACGTTCAGTAATTAATATAAAATCTAACACGGTATACTAAATAGTTTACATAACCACCCCTGACGGCGCTACGCGTGTTTACAAGTCTCCAGAACATCCTCGCACCAGTGCTTTGCAGCAGTGAATATTTGCAGAAGATACGAGCTGGATACGAATGTCGCAGCTGCAGGAGAGGATTACTTCACGGAAGACTCGCAGTTGATCACTTCCTTTCCCGGAAACACTTCTAACGCCAGCTTCACTCGCAGAACGTGACAGCTTCTCGTATTTCACTTCGATGTGAAATCTTACCATCTTCGTTGCTGTTTCGGATAATTTATTTGTGTCATTTTGCTCAAAAACACAGCTGCTTCAGACATATGTCTGTATTGACGAGCTAAAGTTTCACTTTTATTCCCAAGGAAAGAAAACTGTTCCAATGGTTTTGTTCAATTGGAATGATTGATTTATAGTAAAGAAGTCGATAGTAGTAAATAGCACTACAATAACTATCGATCTTAATGGGGTTTACTACCCAAGAAATAATCGATTTCAAGCCGATATCAATCACTAACAAGTAAAAAAAAAACACTACATTGTTATTTGGTGATGGGTGACTTGTCAGCTTGCGCTAATGACTTATAGGCTGGCTCATTTCCTCATATTTTGTGTTATGTTTTAGGTTACTTTTCACCTGAAAGCGAAGTTAGATTCCAGAGCGAAACGTAAACTTTTTGTTCACACAAAAACGATGAAAATCGTTCATAGTAATATTTTAACCTGAGAAATTGCACCATCGTCTGAACAAACTTTAAACAAAGTTGATATTTAATATGACATTATATGTTCTTATCAGAAAATCAAATTTAAAAATATTTACCTTTGTGTGGTGCCTCTTGATCCTACAGATAATGGTTTCTTCCTAAACGGACACGCGTTTCGGGGTAGTTGTGCCCCATCGTCAGCGTCGCACTGTGGTTCTTATACTAAAAAATATTTACACAATGTACACGCGCACTACTCTCGCAGTACGCGCACTGTGTTGTTATGGTGGGAGGGCGGCGGCGGCGGTGGCGGAGACGAAATTTAAATTATCTAATTAATAATTTATTCTTTTACGGAAGTACTACCTTTAGATTTTATACGCATCAGCTTCAATAACTCTATAATACTTGCTGTGAAAAATGTTTTAATTTAAGTACATTAACCAGTTTGAAATAGAGTTTGCAGTTTTTACTAAATGTTAAAAAAAGGTAAAATTTTCTTGTATAACGAGACGAAGTTGGGACTACAAAGTCCTCTCTACCACTCAACCTCAACCTCAGCGTCACCGTATTAGCCACATTACTAATTATAAGTGGTGACTGCGGGGATCGAACCAGCGCCACCGGAGTGATGAACTCCAAAGTCACGCGCGATACCAATCCGCCACGGATCCGCTCCTAGTTTTTGTAAAATTTACATGAGTTGTATTAGCCGTTTTATAGTATGTCTAGTTACATGACTGGTTTTCAATGTCTGCTTCTTGGGGTCGGATTACAGAACTATTCAGTGAGTCTCCCGGGGTGACATTTCTTATCTGGTGAGATTACATTGCAAATCCCGCCTCAGTCTGGGCCTGGATGATCTACAACACGTGTGTCAAATGTGCTGAGGATGAAATTGAAAGTTGAATTACGACCAACTCTTGCAAAGCTATAAATATAACTTGCTAGGGAAACTTTTTCTCACTGGGGTACAGTTGTCCAAAAATATTGTCGCTAAATTTGCTAACTCTCTTTTATCCACCTTTTGTTCAAACATCTGTTTATGTAAGCATAGAATAATGTCATTTTTGTTTTAGGTACTAGAGCCTTACTGTTCTTATCTTTTCTGCTGAGTACTTTTGCGATTCCAGTTATGTTATGTTATGCTAGGACCTTGAATTTCGTCCCATAAGAGCGATGTAAAAACATGCATTTTCTTAAGACACCTTACACCTACAATTTTCATCAGATTTTTATGAAGTTAATTTTGTTTTAATTAAATGTTTTAGTAGCTCTACTGAGCCGAATTTCCATTTTCTCATCAATAAGATCGTGACATTGATTAAAAAATGAAAGAATATTAGTATTTGAATTTAATGATTTTACTAGTAAAACAATAACATTTTCAAAAAGTGGTTAGCGGATTCACTTGTAGTGCTTTGTTATCTTTAAAATAAAACCTATTTCAAAAAGATCCGATGAAAGTTGTAGGCGTGCGGTGTCTCAAGAAAATCCTTATTTTTACATTTTCCTATGGGACAAAAAACGAAATGTCCGACAGGCACTGTGCACTTTATGTAAGATTGATAATACCAGTTTATATCATGTATTCTGTTTGCTGACAGCCATAAAGCAAAGATAACTGACAGGTACTCTGCGCTCCTAGATTTACATTTACCAAACAACAACTATTCAAGACTATAAATGCACGACGAACTAAAGCTAGTAATTGTTTAATAATACGAGAAGTTTGCCCACTTAGGTTTTAATATTGGTTAAGTTTTATTCCAATATGTTTGGCTATGAGTTACGAAGTTCGCGAACAAGACTTCAACCTTGAGCGAGGTCAAGAGACTCTCAGAACTTTCATCATAAACTCGGGATTGAAGCTCGTTACTCGACGTCGAACCCTGACAACGCCAGAGAGTCAACCTTTCAGTTTTGTAAAAGTAAATACATTATTATGTTTCAGGCAAGTTTAAAGGGTCTTAAACTTTGACCTCTCCCTGAAAGACTGGTTGCAGTTACACGTGCAGTAAGTTTTAGAAGTTGACGTTCCATTCAAAAATATAAAACATTTCAAAAGTAACGGGTGTGTCTTCTGCTACAAGAGGATGGTCTTGAAGTCTGGTTTGAAAATGCATAAAGGGTTCTCAAGTGTTCATTATTGACAAAAAAAACAATTATAATTTAGTTTGTAGTTGAAATTTCTACTAAAACATTTGAAAGTAAAGGCTCTTTAAAATCTATATTTGAAACAGAAAACCCTAGCCATTAAAATGTTTTATCTCTTGATTTTAATTCTTAGTAAATCAACTTTGAACACCTTACGGAGAGAAAACCCTCTGGAAAATCTTCATCAATTATATAGCACCTTTATAGCAAAATAACAAATATTTTAGTGCTGAATATACAGAAAATGAAAATACCACTACACCAATACGTTTTATAATATTTTCAATTATTACCTTAATGTCAAATCAGAACGGCGATCTCAGATAAGTGGATGTTTGTGGCACATTTTTGAAGTTACCTTTTGTTGGTATCGCTTTTTAGTAAAACCATCTTTACCTTATCCTCATTTTACCCCATCCTTTTGGCCTCTCCTCTTCACGAGTAATGACATAAACCGATAGAGAAAATGACTCATAATATGCGACTTTAGTTTTAACAGTTTTAAATAAAAGAGCCATGACGACCTTAATAATTTGTAAAACGATACACCTTTTCAGGGCGTAGCTTGATACTCACTGATTGGGGTTACTTTGTTTGTATATGACTGGTTCATATAGAGTGTCGGGTTCTGGATATAATGTTTGGCCTCCCTAATCATGTGTGTTTACCCCAATCATCAGTCAGTCTAATGTTAGTTCAGCTTATCTCAGTCTAGCCAACCATAACTGTGCAATATCATGTGTAATTATACTCTGATTCAGCTATACTATAACAAGTAGATCTACATACAGCAATACTACTCGTATATGTAGTGACATTGTTGAATAACAAAAATTAGGTTATTTCTTACAGTTTACTTGCTATAAGCAATGATTACACACATTTTTGTCTAAAAAGTATGTATAATCCAAAAAGAGCGTTTTAAGCTAGATACTACAGACATATTTTTAAAGAATCATATTCCAGTGTTTGTAGATTTATCGCCCCCGGGTTCAGCCCAGTGAATTTGAAGGTCCAGACTGAAGATTAAGAAGAAGAATTTTCATTTGCTGTAGATTTATCGACCCGGGTTCAGCCCAATGAATTTGAAGGTCCAGACTGAAGATTAAGAAGAAGAATTTTCATTTGCTGAGGATTTATCGCCCCGGGTTCAGCCCAGTGAATTTGGAGGTCCAGACTGAAGATTAAGAAGAAGAATTTTCATTTGCTTTAGATTTATCGCCCCCGGGTTCAGCACGGTGAATTTGAAGGTCCAGACTGAAGATTAATAAGAAGAGTTTTCATTTACCGTAGATTCATCATTCCCGGGGTACGGTGAATTTTAAGCTCCAGACCGAAGATTTAGTAGAAGTATTTTCAATCATAGTGGACTCATCACTCCCGTAGGCAGCACGTTGAATTTTAAGCTCTACACTGAAGATTTAGAAGAATTTTCATTTGCTGTAGATTTATCACTCTTGGGTACAGTACGGTGAATTTTAAGCTCCAGACTGAAGATTTAGTTGAAGTATTTTCAATCATAGTGGACTCATCACTCCCGTAGGCAGCACGTTGAATTTTAAGCTCTACACTGAAGATTTAGAAGAATTTTCATTTGCTGTAGATTTATCACTCTTGGGTACAGTACGGTGAATTTTAAGCTCCAGACTGAAGATTTAGTTGAAGTATTTTCAATCATAGTGGACTCATCACTCCCGTAGGCAGCACGTTGAATTTTAAGCTCTACACTGAAGATTTAGAAGAATTTTCATTTGCTGTAGATTTATCACTCTTGGGTACAGTACGGTGAATTTTAAGCTCCAGACTGAAGATTTAGTTGACGTATTTTCAATCATAGTGGACTCTCATCACTCCCGTAGGCAGCACGTTGAATTTTAAGCTCTACACTGAAGATTTAGAAGAATTTTCATTTGCTGTAGATTTATCACTCTTGGGTACAGTACGGTGAATTTTAAGCTCCAGACTGAAGATTTAGTTGAAATATTTTCAATCATAGTGGACTCATCACTCCCGTAGGCAGCACGTTGAATTTTAAGCTCTACACTGAAGATTTAGAAGAATTTTCATTTGCTGTAGATTTATCACTCTTGGGTACAGTACGGTGAATTTTAAGCTCCAGACTGAAGATTTAGTTGAAATATTTTCAATCATAGTGGACTCATCACTCCCGTAGGCAGCACGTTGAATTTTAAGCTCTACACTGAAGATTTAGAAGAATTTTCATTTGCTGTAGATTTATCACTCTTGGGTACAGTACGGTGAATTTTAAGCTCCAGACTGAAGATTTAGTTGACGTATTTTCAATCATAGTGGACTCTCATCACTCCTGTAGGCAGCCCGTTGAATTTTAAGCTCTACACTGAAGATTTAGAAGAATTTTCATTTGCTGTAGATTTATCACTCTTGGGTACAGTACGGTGAATTTTAAGCTCCAGACTGAAGATTTAGTTGAAGTATTTTCAATCATAGTGGACTCATCACTCCCGGGGGGCAGCAAGTTGAATTTTACGCTTCCGACTGTTGATTTCGCGGCAAATTTTACTTTTAATTTTAAAATAGCTAATTTAATCATCATGGCAACCACTTCTTTGTATTAAGTAATATTTATAACATTGAAATTGATTATTTTATACTCCTATGTAGATCTCTTTCTGTGTCATTATGTTTCCAAATGGAATACTGTAATATGAAACACAACTGAAAGGGTTGGAAGTGTTTATAAATCGTGACTTTCTAGTTTTTAATTTGTTTTTTAACTATTTAATTGAGCATTTAATTTACCAAAAAAACGTCCCAGACCAAAACAGATGCACTTTTCGTCAGTTCTTGAATCAAGCAGCAAAGTGGTCTGCGTTAGTGGTGCGGCTAACTCCTACATTCTAGAGCTAACGCCTCCAATCTGAACACAATGACAACCAACTTAATTCAAAGATTGATAACGTATTTCGATCATTCAATACCGAGTTCTACAACGTTGGTACTGACTGCGGTTACAGAGTAACCGAGTATCATGGTACATATTGGGAACCGTCAACACGATTCATTTTTACTTTTATTTTATTTATATAGCTGTATTAGTAATTAGGTAACAGCTGAAAATAGTTGTGGTTGTTACTATTAATACTTTATTTTATTTAGTACCAAATATAAGTTAACAAAAGTAAACAAAGTTACGAGTGATACCACCCAAATAAGTAATGTTGTAATTTCAGTATGCAAATATTAGGTCACTATAGGTCAACTTGAGGATAACGCACTATTAGAATACCTTGTCTTCTACGAGTGAAGATAAATTAAAATTAATAATTGGAAGTTTAGTGACCCACTATGGAGGGTCATCGTTTCTGGGATTAACCTTAAAATGAGTAAATACTAGTCTATCAGTTAATATTGAGGATTGGTAATATTAAATAGTAATAGTTGAACGTTTTGATCTAAAGTAAATCTTTTTAAAATTTTATATAAATGAAGAACATTTTGATTTTTTAAATGTGAAATATGATAGTTAGAACTGCTAGAGTTGAACCAGTATTAAAAGAAATCAAAACAAAAAGAACTCAAAAGTAATAGACGTTGGGACCTACTTCCCCAAGAGCAGCATCGTGAAAGGAGATTCACATAGGCATACTTTTAGACAAGAAACCCCTCAAATCTTTATGTTCTATAACATTTTATTCTTTTGAAAATACAACTTTGACTATCAAAAAATCCACTCGTAATTGTTTTCATAACAAGGAAGCAGCCTTTAATGTTACGATATTTAATATGTTTGTTAAATGATAATACTCATTTATGATGGCGAAAGAAATGATTTTGAAACTGGAATAAAATGTAAACTTTAAATGGTTACAAATTGTTACCATAACCTGTATTGAAAACAAACCAATTATCACGATAACTATAAAGTTTCTATCAAATAGCATTAGCTAAAAGTGCTTTTCAAGGTTAATAGATAAGACGTTTTAAGAAAGTGCTGTTAGTCTGCAGAATTTCAAATAAACTGACAAAAAGAAAGCAACACACGTGAAGCTGTGCTGAAGATTGTCAAGTGTGTAATATTGCACATTCTTGCTCCATGTGAGACCTCGGTTGAATCAGCTGAAACCTGGCAAATAGTTCCAAAATGTTTAATAAACTCTGGCAGCCTAACGTTGACTTAGGAATGTTTGCAGAGGTTTCTTGGTAGGGTAGACTTAAATCACCTAAATGTGGTTAAAGTGAAACTTTTTTTGTTAAGGATAAATAATACTGCTTACAGCTGAACGTTTTGTCTAGAACGCAAATACATGATTTTAGTCAATTATTCGATTTCCTTTTGGGATTTGTTGTTTTGTGTGGTCTAACGAAAATAAAAAACTAATAAAAGTAACGAGCAAATTTGTGAAAAACTTAACAATGCTAGACTCTATTGTTACAATATGACGGAAACTCATTGCTGAGGAGGAGTGTAATTCTGGTAATAATCAGATACGAATCAAGATAAGAATAAGTCAACATTCAGGTTCAAATATTCATTGCCCCAGCCTCAGCTTTTAGTAATCTAATTAGTATCGAGGGCGTTACGGAGCTATTCGCTACGCTCACGACCTCGCTTTGACCTTCGTCTTTAAACCTATGAGGTCTTTACTTGCAGGTTGCACCATATCATGAAGGGAAAATGCATTTCAAATGTATAAAAGTCCACGTTAAAGCCGAAAAGAACTTTGGCCGCCATTTTTAAACGACTTAGTAGATTTTTATAATTTTAATCTATTGACAAGTAATTTAAAAATGCATACATTCGTACCAAATCTTAAAAATGTGGACAAAAATGCGACCTGTAGAAAGCTCACACGAGTATATAAGCTATGAAAAAGGCTCAAAGCGTCTTTGGGGATCAAAATTGGTGCCCATTCATGGTCCAAGACCTGAGTCTTAGTCATGCTGACAGCATGAAAAATACCATTTTCCCAAAGAAGATTCTCAGAAAATCCAATATAATGAACAAAGGTTAAACGTATTAACGGATTGGGTCCACGTGGCATTCGCAAGTCTATCAATTAACAGCTGAGAAGTTAGGTTAAATGTGTCCGTGTTTTGGCGGAGTTGGCAGTTTCCCAGCAGTTCTGTGTTCCTCCTTGTTTACTGGACACTTCGTCTCCTTCAGTTCTGTGAAACAGCCAAAATATGTCCCACTCGCGCGAATAATATTGCAGTAAGGCTCCTTATTGCTTGACTCTTGCTTTCAGTGTTCATGGTTAAGTTGTATCAAAGATATTGTTAGGTAGATTGCGTATGGATGCTGAATGGCTGAGGCAGGAAAGTCGACATAGTGTGTCAGCCCAAGCACAGATAGCGCTGCGAGGCAATTCTCTTAAGGGTCCCCACTGACGCGCGCGCAAGTTCGATCGTTCTCGAAAATCGCACGATTTGGTCACGTTTAAGTTATCGACACCAGACAAACTCGAGCATATGGAGCCAAGGGAAAGACGGCAGCGCTTGCAGGGTTATCTGTGCTTGGGCTGCCACAACTCTGTCGATTTTTACGCCTCGGCCATGTGGTATATATGCGCTATAAACCTAACATAACATTTTCTTAAGTTATATTGTTATCTGTTCCCCGGCTGACGGTATTTGGGTTTTTTCTATACGTATATTGCACAAGTGAAGTTTTTGCTATGAAGAAATTGTATCCAAGGACAATACACAACAACAACAAACATAATAAATTAACTTACTGATGTAAACAAAATAAGGTTTTTTCTGAGGTTCCTAGTAAGTTAGAACTAGATGCTATGCGATTTTAAATATTGATACTAACTAAGACTTATTCTCAAGCATATATTATTGATAGATAGAATAGATTGAATAGATCATCCACAGCTTCTAAAGGTTATTAATTATTATTACTAGGGAAGGAATTCTAGGAAAATGAAACCTTACCGGGAGGTAATTCTCATAAATAAAGGAATTGACGATTTTATTCTTTGAAGGTATTTGCTTAAACACTAAAGGTTTAGAGAAATTTAAAAGGCAAAAGTACGTTTTTACTACATATTTGCATTTCTGTTATAAATCAGAAAATTAATATTAATATTCTGGTTCAGAGTTCGAAAATTTAGAGGTTAATTATTTAGGTTGTAGAAAACTACAATATATTCTACAATATCAATAAAGGTATGACATATTATTGAAAGCACTTCAAAGTGCAACGATTAAACATAAGCAATTTTATCATTGAAAGAAGTATTCGTTTGAAATGTATAAACTTTTGTATATTGAGACTACAGTTTGAAATAAATATAAATTTCCGTGGTTCATAGTTTGGACTTGGAAGGCAAAATGTAGTTGTCCAAAGAGCTTTATATAGTTCGGAAATAATAAATTGAAAACACTTTACACCCCTTTTAATAGAAACATAATCAGCTATCTAGGATGCAATCGTTATTTAATACAAATTTGTTCCAAATGAAGAAGTGTAACTGTCTTTTGGTTTGGATACAACATTAACTACGTACTACAACATTGTGGTCAGTAGGCGTTCTTATAAAACTTAATTGACAGCATCAGAAATCTCGTCCAATCTGAGATTCAACAAAAAGAATCTACAAAGCTAGAATTCACATATTTTTTATTTCACGATATTCACAACTAGTCTTCTATACTTGCTAATTAAGATGCAAATTTTTAAAAACCATCTCATTAATTCGATAATTACTTTGAAAAATTAGCGTTGCATGAACTTGCCCTGAGAAAAACGAAATTACAGTGCCTTGTTATTTCGATACAAAAGAATATGCAATACTCCTACAGATTTACTCTCCCACGTAACAACGTCCACTTTGCGTGGGAGGATAAACATGTGCTAAACCTTACTGAGTGCATTTTGTTTACAACTCTAACATTTCAATTGACTTTTTCTCATTCTGACAACAGCTGCTTTAGACACATGTATTGACGTGCTAAGTTGTCACTTTTAAACCCAGGTAAATAAAGTATTGTTTTGATGATGTTTTTCTCCCTAGGAATCAGCTGTGACGTAAGCATCAGCTGGTTCAATGAGTTTGTTTTGAATTTTAACACTGACTAATCAGTGTAACAGCTGTTTCTTCAAAGCCTTATCATTCAGACTAAGGTCAAAACCATGTTTATTTTAGTTTTTCATAATATTAAAACTTTTATTGATATTCATTTCTTACTATTATTGGATTATGACAAAAAGTATCGTTCACCACTCGTTCATAAATGTTTTTTCTCTAAATTGTTTTTACCCTTGTTAACTGTAGCTCGTGCCAAAAAGTGTTACTTTAGGACCTTTATTTTTATTTTGTGATAGTTGTAGACACCTTTAAAATAAAATGTCAACATGGTTTTGAATTCGTAAATTTTTCAAAAATTACCCTTTTCCTAGAAAAGTGCCTATTCAAAATTTGTACATACAAAATAAGGTAAAGCGACGATAAAAACCAATAGCCACCACTGATTAGTCTGAAATACCCTAAAACACAACAGTTTCATGTATTAAATTATACATACTGTTACAAAGCTCTTCTCTAATTATTAAAACAAGATGAAGAACACAAAGTGTGATCAAGAATATTGCAGATAACAATCTTTCACGAACAAAGATGTGGATTCAGCTCAAGTTCTCAGAAGTTATTCAAGCGCTAGTTGGTTGCAAGTTTTTGTCGAGTTCGAGAAGAAATATTCAAAGCTTTGTCCTGATGTTGAAGCGAAATGAGCATTAGGTCCAACACGTGTTCTAAAAAGAACAAATGTTAAAAGTTTTTAACTTTGGGTGGAGTTAAAGTCTTTTGATGTAATTGTTGGAAAAGTTTATCTCCTGATACGCACAAAATGTCTTATAAATAATAACATTGCAATACATCGTTTTATCAGTTTGTGAATTTTACATCCAAATCGAAATTCCTGAAACAACCCAAACGATACAGATGTTGTTTGCAAACCCAAATAAACAAGCGACAGTTTCGCACCAAACTACGTAGAAACTGCAGTTGTTAGAGTGAGTTTATTGAATGCCCAGACTCGCATTCCACTACATTCACCTGGCAGGACACATGAAAACACTGCCTCGGTGAACACAACGTCACGGACAGGTAACCAAACTGCAGCCGGCTTCCAAACTTTTTAAGTTTTAGTTTTATCTTTATAACATTGAACTTTTACTAATTCCATTGAACTTATCTCTTAGGCCTTCGCGGCCGGTTTCACAACTATAATCTAGTTCTTCCGGTTCACACCCCGTTCAAACTACATAATTAGGTTGAGATATTTCTGCCTCGCTGTGGAAATATCTCAACCTAATTATGAAGTTTAGACGCGGTGTGAACCGGAAAAACTAGATTATAGTTAATTCCATTGAAGTTTGCGCTGCAGTAACCTATCCGTGTGCTAAAAATAGTACTTATTCCATACACTCAACTATTATTTAACTCATTGTTAAACTTTTGAAATTTTAAATGTATAAATAATGTGTCGTATGTGTCAGGACTCTTGAGAAATGAGGCTAAAGCTTTGTCTAGACTTGTTTCATACTTAAGAGTTTAATACTCGTAATAATTCTTGAATACCATACATGACTGGGACTCGTGGCGTGGTCCTGTAATCCAGCTTCATGGAGGTCAGGTTTTGAGGATGATATAGGTCTAAAGCGGCTCAGATAGTCTCAGTGATCATCTGATGATACCCGTATCAACTCCCACTATCGTTTAGACATATCAGACCATCGCCTGAGTGGTTCGGAAGTCACGTTAAGCCGTTGGTCCTTGATGTATTTCCATTGGTCGGCCTTATTTGTAGACTGATATTTATGTGCAATATTAAAATTTATTTCTACAGGACTATCTTATTTCTTTGTAGAGCTAACTTTTGTAGGGCCATCTTCTGATGTAAAGCTCTATGAATCATAATTGCATTACAGTTCATTTGATGATCTTATATTTTATTAACTCTTTAGTCGAATAAAATGTATTGAAAGTTAGTAAATTTTTCATTTTTTCGAAGGATGTGAGGTTGGGCTTTTATTTTAAATTTGGCTAGGTAGACGATTTAAAACTTAAAATCCGACTTAATTTGGAAGAGTTCCAAACAGTTTCGTGCTACGTTGAGTGTTTATTAAATATGCTCCGATATTGATGTTTCTATGTCACATCAAATCTTATTACAATAAATACGTGACTTAATTAATTGCGCACAACTAATAAATACTTTTGTTTATCACTAACAGGAATATAAAGCTTCATTTGTACACAATTTAAAAATAAACCACATTATTTCAAACAGAAACAAAACAACAAATCCCACACATAATTGAAAGTTGGAACAAATGTTTATGCCAAAAAACATCATTAGTGGCAAAAATAATAAACTGTTTTCAAACTTCGAAGTTCAAAGTTAGCGGGGCGGAACATTTCCAATTTGACTGCCAGTTTCACGCTGAAACCGCAAATCCGGCAGTGGTGGTGAACTGAACAGCTGTTTCAAGAGCTCGGGTTGTGGCAGATGGATAAGTGATGTTGTGGTGGAGGGGAGGATCAGCTGGAGATAACAACAATCAGCTGTGGATCAGAGATAAGCCACGCTCTTGGTGACGTCATGACACATCTCGTTTTCTCCTCAAGCAACGCTTTTATATCGCAACAAACTAGTGGTGTTGTATATAAAATGTGTTAAATAAATAAACTAGGACGACACGCAGCTAAGCGCTAAAGCACAACTGGCATGAGTAAAGAAAGTTTTCTTTGCAATTTGTTTCTTTAGTTCGCCATTATAAATTATTAATAAATAAAATGTGTATTGCATGATCATTATAAACATGTATCGTAATGTTCAATTAATGACTGTATCTATTCATTGTGCTCAGCCTCGCTTTGGTATTCGGCCTCAGACATAAGTCCTTTGGCGGATCCGTGGTGGATTGGTATCGCACGCGACTCCGGAGCTCATCACTCCGGTGGCGCGGGTTCGATCCCCGCAGTCACCACTTCCTTTTGTAATGGGACTAATACGGTGACGCTAGGTAAAGGTCGAGGTTGAGTGGCAGAGAGGACTTGGTAGTCCTAACTTCGCCTCGTTAAACAAGACAAACTTTACCTTTTAAACTTAGTCTTTAAGTGGTTTTTACTGCAATTTGTAATACATGTCATGAAGAGGAAATATTTCAATTTTCAATAAATTCGGACTAACAGGACTATTATAATGAAAATAAAACACTTTTTCGGCAATTTTTAAACGACTCTATGGATTTTCATAATTTTGTGGTACAAGTATATTGAGAGGCAACACTAAAATAAATATTTATTTAAATAATCGTCTAAATTCGATGAAATGCACTGCTTTTAGACAATTAAAACGTGATTTTATGCAGAACAGTCTACCCCTGCACAACACCGCCAAACCTAAATAGGAGACTTCCAAGGGCTAATTGTGCTCCCTAACAAACTTGACAAATTTTGACAGAAGGAACATTTGTACACGATTTTATTAAAATCGGAATAACTAGGTGACCTATCGAGAGGATCAACATATTTACATATACATAACTATTTATTTATGTCAAGTTTTCGAAAAAAATTGTCAAAACGTATTCGGGGGTGAGAGTAGGTGCTCATTGTATGGTCCCAGGCCTGAGTCTTGCCACCCTGACGGCAAAAAATAACTCCATAGGAAATTCGCTCAAAATAAAATACAAAATTCAAATATATGTGTTGAAACTGATCCAAGAACAGTCAATCAGCACCAATCACGCCTACTGAGTGTGTATGTGTGAGTGTGTGGAGGAAGGGGACTGTAGCGCCATCTACAGTTGATAACATTATTGTCACCTCGAGGCAAATGTCATTCCCAACTCACACCTCAAGCTTTACCATCTTCCTACGCCGTATCCACCTCACCTTACTATTTTTTATTCTGTGTCACCTGCTTTTTATTCGTAGCGTTTGAAAAACGAAAACCGACAGTAAAGTTTTAATGTTTTAAAGAAGATAAACTAACGTTCTTCAAGATATCTTTGCCATCCAAACCATCTAGACTTTTGAGATGTTATTAAATAAACGCAGTTTTAAACCTACTACAATAGGATTTTGTATTGTTTAGTTCAAGCAGTTATACATAAACACTGTTTAACGCCACCTCTACGTACAAATTTGAAACAGAATGTAAGCTAGTATTTTAGTTAACGAATTCCAACATAGTTTTAATGCTATTACACCAATACTAAACCAGTTTTCTAGAACACATGTTACAGCATAACACATTATGGAGTCAATTTGGAGTCGGCGCTGATTAAGACAAATACAAAATGTACTCAAAATTAATTTCAAATCCATAGGATAGTTGACAAGTGCAGCATTGGTTAGCAACAATAAAACTACAGCGGTTTATTTTTTGTGAAATAAATAAACTTTTTACGGAGCAAAGAATAGGGCTTTGATTAAACTTGGTCTTCTAGAGAGCTTGACCTGCCTGTACGTTGGTTTAAAAATATGTTTAGCCATATTCTTTTGCCTATCTTGCAAAGTGGCAAGTGGTATTGTCCGTGCTTTGCTCCAAATAGACCCGGGTTCAACTACCGGCGCTGCTGTACCAATTTTTTTACGATGGGCACCCCCCGTGGTTAGGAAGTCACGTTAAGGTATTGGTGGTTGGGCTATTAGTTAATGACCCAATCTGGGTAACTGTCGGCCCTACCTTGTAACAAGACTATCACAGTCACCCATATTCTCCTTAAAACACCCTTGGAACTAGGAGTTGTCAGTGTCTCAAATCAAAGAGTCAAAGTAAAGTATGAAATAAAACAAAGTGTAAGGATAACTAGGATGACATATTGCTTAGACAGACTATTGCGTAAATCTCATTAGATTTGCAGCATATTGCGAAGATCCGAAACAGCTTACAACGTTGCAAGTTGAATGCGTCAAAGGGATTTATATTGCTAGTGGATTTTCCAGTTCCGTAAATAAATGTAAGAGTTGATTTACTGGATATATTTATCAACTCTTACTTCATGGCGTCGTTTGCTCGTTAAACTACGCAATCCCACACACACCCTCTCCCCCATCAAGACCCCCGTGTGGGGGGCTGCTCGGGTAACTAAAACCACACTGTAGACTTGTTAACCGAGGTGTTCATTAGATTAGTTCCAGGTGTAATTAGTTCCAGCACAAAGAAATGTAAACACGAGTGCACTTGATTGGAATGTAATTAACGAACCAAAACAAGTATAAATTGAACGTAAATCATTTACTGGCTGTTCATCATCGATTGAGCACCAACACGCGATTTACATTTTACCAGCGTAATGTGTTGTTGAAACTTTGTAAAACGTATATAAAATAATGAAATGAAATAATGAAATTTATTCCTCTTTTAAATATTACAATAGTTATATATTATACAACTTGGAATGTAATCCTTCCCACAGTTTCCAGTATGCATGGTTCGGAGTCTATTTAGTCAAAACTAATTACAACAGCTGAGCGACGGCTAAACAAACAAAGCTGAACGTATAACTACTGATAACAAAACAAAAGCCTAGTCTATCTTGATACAAACTGAATACAAACTGCTGACTGCGTACGGCTTATAACTACTGATAACAAAACAAAAGCAGTATAGTCTATCTTGATACAAACTGAATACAACAGTTGCGTACGGCTTATAACTACTGATGCAGTATAGTCTATCTTGATACAAACTGAATACAACAGCTGACTGCGTACGGCTTATAACTACTGATAACAAAACAAAAGCGAGTCTAGTCTATCTTGATACAAACTGAATACAACAGCTGACTGCGTACGGCTTATAACTACTGATAACAAAACAAAAGCGAGTCTAGTCTATCTTGATACAAACTGAATACAACAGCTGACTGCGTACGGCTTATAACTACTGATAACAAAACAAAAGCGAGTATAGTCTAGTCTATCTTGATACAAACTGAATACAACTGAGCTGACTGCGTACGGCTTATAACTACTGATAACAAAACAAAAGCGAGTCTAGTCTATCTTGATACAAACTGAATACAACACTGACTGCGTACGGATAACTTAATACAAACTGAATAAGATAACAAAACAAAAGAACTTCTACGAGTACTTGCGTATATCCAAGTTTAAAGCGTAAATTATTTACACTAAACATTTTTAGACTTTTAAAAAGGCTTTTCCAAAATATGAGCTGTTTATTTATTTATTAAGTCAGTGTACAATTGTGGGTTGTGTTGACTTTGATGAAATGGAGATGATACAATATTGGTGAAATGAGAGGTGAATTACAATTGAAAATGACAGAACGGGCTTAAGCCACTGGTAAATACGGTGAAATGATGTCTATATACGTCTTATAATTTTGTCTTTCTTTTCTTGTTTTTCCTTACTTAAATGAATGATGGGTGGATCATCCGTACAGAATTCTTCCAGTACGAAGATGACACGACTCTTTGTTTCAAAGCAAAATCAATCAGTCAATTGAAACAATTACACTCATAGAATGTTTGGAGGGAGACTTCTGCCGTAAAATCTGTATTTATGATTCGATTTTGATGAAACTCATTAAAACATTTATGTAGTTCAAAGGTTGTATGAGTACTAAGCATCAGTAAACCCCATCCATCTACACCCTAATGGCGGTGTAAAAATAAAATAGGATTAAAATAAAATGATTAATCTAGAAATTTTTGTGTCTCCACAATTTCCCACATACATAATAGGTAAAGATGTATGAGGCCAAAATAAACCATTCTCAATATTTACACAACTAGTTACTCCCATGCTCAAGTTCTAAGTCGTATACATCATAAATGTACCTACTCCAACTGTTCAAGAACGTATATCTCAGCACGGCAAAGTTGAGTCAGTAACAAGGTCGCGGAGTAACAGTTATCAACTTCGCAACGTAACGTAACAGTTGTGAGTTGTGTGATAACTTGGAACAACTAGTTACTGTGACGACAATGTAGATGAACTTTGTGATCATGTAGTCTAATTAAACCGAGTGTTTAGTTAACAGACCGCCTAAGGCTTCTCAGACTTCCCAACATTGTTGAACTTGAGTAAATGCGTATTCAGACAGAAAAGAAGGGTTGTGGAATGTAATGTGAGAGATTTCGGGATATGTTGAAATAAAAGTGTGTTCAGTAAATTGGTCTCTTTATCTTTCTATGTTATTATACCAACGTAAAACAAAACAAAATGAGTCGTAGGTTGCGATTAGGAACCCATAGAATCTTAAAGTGGTCCTAAATATTACGTTGTTTTCTTCTAATCCAAAATTTTTACACCAAAACAATACAATCGTCATTAAGAGTTCTCCAAAATTTCAGTTTTATTTGTAAAAAAATAATCGAACCGTTATACGTGATACTTGAACTGAGAGACTGGGACTCGTGGCGTGGTCCTGTAATCCAGCTTCATAGAGGTCAGGTTTTGAGGATGATATAGGTCTAAAGCGGCTCAGATAGTCTCAGTGATCATCTGATGATACCCGCATCAACTCCCACCATCGTTTAGACATATCAGACCATCACCTGCGTGATTCGGAAGTCACGTTAAGCCGTTGGTCCTTGTATTTCCATTGGTCATTGGGCTATTAATTAATGACCCATTCTAAGGAAGAGTCGGCCTTAGTTTGTAACAAGACTACACCTCATAACTCATTACTACCACTCATCACACTCATCCTTCACCACATATATGCCTTGAAATTCCCTCATGAGAGTGGTCGGCATCTCAAATAGTGATTTAGTGACCTGATACTCGTGGAGGGTGAATATGGGATGAAGGGTGAGTGTGATGAGTGTTTTGATGGATGGTGTGGGGTAGTCTTGTTACAAACTAGGACGAACTCCCCTGATTGGGTCATTAATTATTAGCCTGAAGACCAACGGACTACCGTAAATATACGGCGAACCTAAACCGCCGCCCGCGGGGAGCGGCCAGCAGGGGAAAAGGTTGTTGCTAGAGCACTGGGAATTGAGCCCAGGCAGTTTTGGTGCGAAGCACGCACTGCACCACTGCGCTACGGCCCCTTCCATTATTTTCACCCTCATGTATTTTAATCTCAACAATTTAAATCACAACACAAACTAGCAAACACACAACGGTTCAGTTACGAAAAATCTGATGTATGAAAATGGGTTACATCATAATATCTTCAAAGATACCTCATTAGTCTACTTAAATGGTTTGGACTTGAGCACTACAAACAGCTAACATGAGTACTTTGGAGAAGCCACCCATTTTTTAGCGAAATGTTTGTACACTTTGTACAGGCTACCTAAATGGGTTACACTAAGCTCAAAACATGCATTTTTTACCGAGTCTAACATTAAAAACCGTGAGCTTTTACCAAATGTACATCTAGAAAACAACTTAAAAAAACGTACTCTTACATGGCAGGACGAATATGAAACGTCGTCATAGTTTCAGCTGCAAATTCTTCCATTACACGGGACTTAAAACTTTCAGCGATCAACTAAAGTCAACATTTACATTTTACGAGTGAAGATTCTGTGACGGACAGTTTGCTTACAATGTTATCCTCTTTTAATTTCCTCTCAATCTGAAAACTTTCACTCAGTTTCACAAGTTTTGCATAGCATGCTTTTTGTGACTCTAACATTATCAACTTACGAAGCAAAGCTTAGATAATTTATTTGCAATACCTTGAATTAAGATTTATGGACACATTGTTTTTAAGCGTTTGCATATTTGTAAGGTTTCAATTCCTTCCGAAAATCCTACAGTGTAAAATGCATAGTTATAATCTGGGTCAGCTTTTTTTCACCCAAACCTTCATCCTACGTGGTATTTCGCCTGAGTAATATAATGGCAGGTATTTCACATGTTACGCCGAATTTCAACATGTGATAGAACCCATACAAATTTTGAAGAAATACACAATTTGTATTTTTTATTCCGTATCATTTTTATTCAAGTTCGAAGAGCAACATCTGGCAAATGCCTCCTATGGCGGCACTACATCTTATGACTTTGGCCTTTGAAATTGTCAACGAATCGCTCACAAACGTCTAGCTTAATGTTATTCATAGCAGTTTGGATTCCTTCGTACAACCATTGACTATCTATCTTACAAGATTTATAAGATGGAAAGTTAATGGTACAACTCAGAAACCGTTTAAGGATTGGTCTCATACACTATTGACGTAACAAAGTGCCATAGAAAGAAATCAATAAACGTTTAATCATATGACTAACAGACCATTTTCGGTCACCATGTAAAGAGATCGCATGGTCAGGGAATTTCGCATGCAACAAATTACTGTTTCAATAGAAACTGTGAAAGGCCGCACTATATTTTTGGAACCAAGAGTTTTAAGGTCATTCTGAAATGATCAAATACGAGAGCGATGGTCAATTGATTTAATTAAAAATTACACTGTTTCACAATAGCAATGTTTTCATCAGTTCAAACCGAGCGTTCGCATCCCGGTCAACCACTGAACTTGTAGCATCGTAATACTAACTAATCTTCTAATGAGGAACAGTATTTCGTCCAAAGAGTCTACATAGAAGGCCTACACGAACTGTTGCGTAGAAGTTTCATTATGTGTTTAAAACGTTTTTACCACAAAACCCGTTGCCCAGTAGACATTGACTTCGTCTTTATAAACTGAAAACAAAGAGTGCTTTACAAAAATACTGACAACAATGTGTAATATTGGAATAACGTGAGCTAAGAACAAACATAAAGTCATGACTGTAACCTCTGCTAAGGGAAAATCAAAAGGAATTTAAATTCGGCGCTTATATATATATAAAAAATCCCGTTATGTCTTAAAACAACACACGTAAAAAATATAAAGAAAAACCAACCAAGGTGTGTAAAGAAGCGTCTAGTAATGCAAAGGCATAACAAAGTTAAGGCACACTCAGCTAGGGTTACAACGTCTCGGCTGTTAACCCCTCATTATCCCCGAACTGCCTCTGTTTATTGCTCCACTGTTCCACTTCTGTGCACATTATTGTACTTGACTAGGTCACATTATTCTACATTAACTGTATCAGGCGCATTAGCTGTATCAGGCGCATTAGCTATCAGGCGCATTAGCTACATCAGGCGCATTAGATTTATCATGGCAGATTCCATAAAGGAGAGGTTGTCTGTCGTGAGTTCCCGCAAAGGTTCGTATAAAACTTTTTGCTATAAAAATTAGGAGTCGTGATTTTTGGCAATAGATGAGCTCAATGTATTGTTAAGTACTATTTCAAAATTTCTACTTTGTCTGAATAGCTGGATATATGTTTGAAGGGTATAAAATGTTGCTATACAAAAGGGGGTTCGTTTGTATTGTGCAAGTTCTTTTATAAGGCCTAACTATTAACTGAATTCACAATTTTCTGTTATATCATTTTAATTAGAAACCAGGCCGACAAGCAACTAAGCGCTAAAGCGCCGCTGGCATGAGTGAATCGAATTTCCTTTGCAATTTGTTACTCTGATTCGCTACGCTCACAGCCTAGCTTCGGCGTTCGACCTGAACTTGACCTCCTGTATGAGCACGGGCGTTACGAGGCTTTTCACTGCGCTCAGAGCTTCGCTTCGGCCTTCGGCCTCAGATTTTTATGTTCTGTTACGACGAGTGTTGCGACATTGTTCGCTACGCTGACAGCCTCGCTTCGGCCTTTCGCCTCACATTTACGGGGGTTTTATTGGAATTTATACTACATATCACTAAAGGTCATCACATTTTCAATTTCAATAAAATCGGACTGTACGGTTTCCGCTGTTATAGCGAAAAATAACGTTTTTAATCAAAGTTTTCTACCTGGATTATTAGAAAATGTATTGTGTATTTTAACAGACAAATATATATCACCAGTATTTACCAGGCAATAATTACATAAGCACGATGATTGTTGACAAAATTGTTAAATAATATTATCAGTTTAACGACTAGTTTGAATCAATAACAGATGCGAAAAATAAAACTAGTTATCTACTACCCACAATTCTAAGTTTAGATTTTTCAAACAATTGTCCAAACCCACAACTAACAACCTAACTGCATTGCACCCGTGTTGTTTGCGGCAGTTCCATTGCGCGTCCTACAGATGACAATTCCCTGTTGTGACGCGTTCCATACAAAACTGTTTGTTGAGCAGAGTTACACAAAATGGCCGGGAGACAGGAGTTGTTGAGGTGAAAACGCTGTATCAAAGTACTCTTTTGCTTTTGTTCTATAAGTATGAAACCGGTGAAATGTAAACATGGTTTTCATCTACAATGCTTTATCACAAGGCTTTGATAAAGTTACCTTTTCTTCATAATTTGAAGCTTGGTTGGTTTGTAGCTGTCTAAGCAGTAAAATATTCATAAACAAAGGTTTGTTGTATCAGAAAAGGGTAGAAGGTGTTCTTTTTTAACAGTAAAGTTTTCTGAGTTTGAAACATAATTTTGGACGTTTCCCATCGTTAGTGGTCGAAAGAACAGGATATTTTGAATGTGCAATCTGATCCAGTCTTCAAGTTTAAGGTAACTTACAAAATAAGAAAAAACATTCAAAATTAGCACAAATAAACTTTTTTAGTGAAACAAACTAAATTAAAAGAAAGCTTAGAAACAATACAATATACACAACAAATGTTAAGAAATGATCAGCAACAAGAGACACTAAACACGTCAAAGGCCGGTGAGAACTACCGACTCTCAGGCTGCCTCGAAGCTGTGGAAGAACATTCCCAGTCGTGCATCAACTGTAAAAGAGAAACACAACCACTCGTATTTATGCTTATCCAATAGAGGGGATGGTGGCGTCCACTGCTTTCAGCCAGCCAGCCAGTCAGTGTGTTGGTATTGTTGGTAGCTGTCACTGGCTGTGGACATGTTTATTTTCTCGTGTTGCTGTTTTTTTCATCTTTTTGAGCGCATATTGCATGTTTTCTATGAGTTTTTATAAGATTCCGTTTGTTTCTAAAAAACACACACACAACAACCAAAATACGCATGTTTAACAGAGGCTAGCCTTATAATATGAGCTTTGTACTTTTTCTTATGTAGTAGGTTAATTTTCACCCGAAGATGGATTCATATTGCAGATCCCTAAATGTCATGTTGTTCTTGATCTCTCACGATGGAAAACGTACGATTAATATTCCAAACTCAGTAACTCTCAGAACCGTCAACAACAAAATTCAAGCAAAGGAGTACAGTTTTGATAACACTGTAGACGAATCATAGCTCAAGTGAGGTTTCGGTATAATCAATTAATTCCATACAAGATGTACCAAGCCAGTATCGCTAAAATGTCAATGAGGTTTTTTTTGCTGAGAGTCAACAAACAAATTAACACGATTTCAGACAGGACACAGTTAATGGTGTAAGGAAAGCAAGAAGTTTGATGATTTAATTATGACAAGGTATACTTGAATTAAACCTGGATCTTAAGCACTTAAGATATAAATCTTCTAATGAACCCGGAGATGAAACTCTTAATGCAGCTCTTAATTGTACTCAGGTCATTCACCTTACTGATCTATCTCAAACCCATATTTACTTGAGAACGGGCCTCACTTACGAAAATGTCTTTTCACCATTTTGTTAAAAAAAAGAACAGCTGTTTTTGACACATGTAATGACGAGCCCGTCGTTTATTGGAATGGAATAAAGTTTTGTTTTGATGATCCTTTAGTCCCTATGAAGAAAAACTCATTTTGTGATATGATGCAAAAACATCAGCGGTTCCAATGAGTTCTTGTAATTTTTCCTAAATCAGCTGACACATTCAATGGTGTGTTAAAGTTGCGAGTTAATTCCCAAGGATATAAGTATTTGTTTTTATGATAATTTAGTCCCGAAGGAAAAAAGCATTTTGATGATCTTTATGTTGCAAGGCCATCACCTGTTTTAATGAGGTTTTTTTGAATCGTAACACTGGCTAAAACACAACTATTTCTTTTAAGCAATATAAATCTGACTAGTGAGTTGAAAACCTTGTTTGCTTTAAGTGTAATAATAAGCACTTTCACTGAAATTTTATTTTTCTTTATTATTTGTATCATGACAAAATGTATCAGCGGCGCCTCGGACGTTAAATTTGAGCTCGTATAAAAATTTTTTCTTTCGCACCGTGTGATGAAGTAATATAGTATTTTTGAAACCCATCTCAATCGTTAAATCAATTTAATAAACAACATTGATAAAGATAAATACTGTTTTCAACATCTCTTCGATAATATTACTAATTATCGAGTAAGGATGTAATCCTTCAATCACATTTCTCAAAGCACATTTGGAAAATAAGCGAGAGAAGTGGAATATCACTGAAAGGAAGTTGGGTAATGTATCAAACCACGGATAAAACCTCCGACCCTCCCATTTGCTCCAGACTTTGGCAATTATATGCCCTTTACACTCGGTCTATATTGATATTACCTTCGACCAACACGACCACGTCCTAGATAGAGTGTGAGATGTGAGTCTAGAAGACTAATATCGGTTCATGTAGGTCTTTACGATTTTTGTAGACTTAAAGACATTTAGTTATTTATCTTAATTTGTAAATTAATTTGTTGGATAACGTCAATGTCTACGTATTTTATGTGAAATCAATTGAAAAAGTAACATATTTACTGGATATGGATGCATTTTTAACCTTTATTGTACAGTAAACAAATATGGTTTTGTAAAAAATCTAAATAAGTGAAATATTGAACGCAAATTAATGTTAATTAATTGTTATTCCTTAATGTTATAACACTTTTTCTTCTACATTTGTAGTCCTTGATATTTGGTCTTACAACAAAATTTGTTTTGGCAATGTAACACTGCAATTGGGAAGGTTAAAATCAATTAATTTAAAGTAGCCAATAACGGAAGGAAACAAGTGTTTGTACATCAAAAAGTATGCGATCGAAGGAAACCCCATTGTTTTACAGTCAGAAGCTATTTGTCAACGTAAATTACCGTGTTATTTGATCCTTCTTTGATGTTTGCTGTTGACAATTAGAGAATTTCCGTGTTTAAAAATGTCAAAATATTTAAATAATGATATTTTAACATGAACGTTGTCCTACGTTTTGTGTTATGTTTTATGTTACCTGAAGACGGGATCATAATATAGATCCCAAAACAACGTTTTCTTTTTGTTCACTAACGATTGAAAAAGTCCGTAATAATATTCCAAACGTATTATCACAAATAACATACTGTGGATTTCCCGTGGTATTGTCTTCGTGTTTAAGGTAACAGGGTCCATACTACTTAGATTGCCTTCCATTATAATGTTGACTTGTCATGTTACGAGAAGTTATGTAGGAGTAGGGGTAGGAGTTAACATGGACAGCACATGTTCCATTGATTGACCTGTCACGTCAAACCACAACCTCTTACATGTTGGGGTAGGTTCTATTCCTGGCTTCAATCTGCCAAATCTGGGCCACATCCAGGAAAATCTCTTCTACAAAATGATTGATAAATATTTTGACACTTACTTGAATACTTGGTTCCTCCATGCAAGTTTTTCGGATAGATTGCATCATGTTAAAGTATTTTAATACTATTTAAAAAACACTATCTACAAAATAATTGAACTTGGCAAGTATGAGGCTAGATGGTTGAGGCAAGTTATGAGAAGAGAATCTCATTTAGTTCGGCTAACGAATGACGATACCCTTACGAGTGTTCTGTAATGGCAATTTACGATAAAACTGTTTAATAACTGAGAAACATTAAATTCTAAATCCCTAAATTGCATATTTGGCATTCTAGTTTCTACAGCTGCCCCAAGCTGTTTCGACAACATTATTAAAAACTGTATCAACGTGCTATTTGACTATCAAAATATTAAACTTAGAAAACTTAAGCGTATCTTTTAAAACCTACCGGTTAATAGCCATTTTTATTATTTGTGACTAAATAACTACAACAAAACAATGCTATGCCAAAAATATGCAGACGTAATTTGAATCCAAAATTGTCGAAGGTGACATTTTCTAAACGTCATTCCTTGTGGTCATTGTGATAGGTTATTCAGTACATAGTTTAAAGCTCAATTATTATCATACTACAGTATGCGCTAAAATAAACATACTCTAGTGTTTTAAACACTACTCTCTTCATATAACTATAGGTAATTATAGTTTTTAAATGTAGTAATGTTAAATTAAGTTGACACGAGTTGTTCTGAAAACCAGTTGTAACTGAGAAACGCTCTAATAAAAGGCATTTTTATTTATTTATTTATTTATTATTTATAACTGTAGTGAAGATGGGTTGTTTCACCCCTCTTACGTAGGTGGTTTTTTTTCTTTAGTTGAATTATTGTGGCTAGTGGGTAGGCCTACTTCCGAAAAATGTTCATAACCACCAAGGTTTCTGTCAATTATTCTCAACGACTAGTTGCTTGCATTCATTTTCAAAGACGTTTGCCTCAAGCGTCTATTCAGTGACTGTACACTTGCTGCAACACTCTCCCGTGATTTTCGTTCGTTCAAACAGTTTTTGGGCGACCTGAGCAGTGAACAGCCCTTCCGTTGGGTCAAAACACTACCCGTTCTACGACACTTGGGAAAATATTAAGCATTATATAATTACTAGGTGGGTTTTTGTGGAAATGCTCTTGAAAACCTAATGCAGTGTGTGACAAACTGGGCCCACCCAGTCCAACTCCGTATGAGCGAAAATAATGCTCTACGATAAAACCTTCTTTTGCAGTAGTTAGCGACAAGTCAGCAAAAAATAATCTCAGACATGAAATAAATAAAAGTCTTATAGACTTTGCAACATTAAAAAGTTGTCACGGCTAAGCGACAAGGCAACAATAGCGTATTAATTTTCCGTACTGTTTATTTTGGCGCATACTGTAACTTAATTTCAATTGCTGCTTAACTTGCTTTAAACACGAGTACAGTAGCATTGTGATAAGTCACAATGAGCTAGGTCTGCATAGCAAAGCGTGTTTATACCTTTAGAGCTGCATGTCACAAAATTGCCTCGTGTGGTCCTGTCAACATGTTAATAACCCGTTGTTATACTTGTACAGGCCAGGTTGTGACGTAACAATTCCACTATTTACCTTCTGACATGACTCTACACTGCACGTGGTCTGTATCGTTCATCTGGTTAGTAACGTGTGCAATACCTTAACACGTGTTGATTGGGCTGTACCATTGCTGCGTGTCATGATTCTGAATGGACGCATATATTGAAGTTTATTGACATTGCTTTCCATTATTGTTCAGTCAATTATTGTGTTTGAATTTAACGTTGGCACGCAGAAATATTACTTTTGTAATGAGCTAGTGGACCGTGGCGGGTTGGTATCCCCGAGTCTTCGGATCTCATTACTCTGGTGGCGCGGGTTCGATCCCCACTGTCAACACTAACACTTTCTGGTGAATCAATGATAACGCTAGGTAAAGGCCAAGGTTGAGTGGTAGAGAGGACTTCGTAGTCCAAACTTCGCCTCGTTAAACAAGACAAACTTAACCCTTTAAGCTTCAAAAGGTCGCCGTTTGAAGTTATTAAGATATTTAAGGTTTTAACTCGTTGTCCACACTTGCGTTATTATTTTACTTATCTATGTATTTATTGTTCTTGACCGGGAAACGGTAGTTATTCAATAGAATGAAAATAAATGTTCATGACAAAACCTACTTAATGGTAATGATAGTACACAGTTACTGGCTGTAATAGACCGTTGTTTATCTCCAAACGTTCATACTGAACTCATATTGCATTTCGTATCACTGGATATGGAACTAGTACAATATCATTATTGTAGCAATGAAACGCAAACAATTTACTGATTTTAAAACTTTAGAGAATGGATAAAAATAGTTAGAATATTAGTGTGTTATTCCATTGACTTTCCATCTTCCAAGATTTTGGAAGATGGAAAGTCAATGGTTATTTTTAATATGCAATCAGTTCTCTGTGTGGTAGTCGTTAAGATAATAATATAACATTTTTATCTGTTGTAAACCACTTAATTTGTGTAAGAAAACCCTTGACATGTTTCACCTTAAAAGAGGTTTATTAATAAAAGTTCAAGGTTAAAAAAATGAACTTAACAGTTTTAACAAATAAATTTGTTTTTAGTTTGATATTTGATATAATTATTATTTTGAACCTTATTACAATTATTAACGTATCCCGAATAGAAAAGTATGAATACGTTTAAAACACCATAACAACTACCAAAATAAAATCCATCTCTTAAACACATGCCATCAAATCTTTTCCAAGCTTCACCCATTCTTAATTTAAAGGAACAACTAACACAATTTAATAAGACCTCTATTGATGACTTTTCTCGTCAAAAACATTTTAGCTTTATGAACACTTACGAACTAGTTAATTTAATAACTAAATGTTAGAGCAGCCCTAACATCTGTCACATTCCAATTTTTCATGTTGAACAAGTATGTGAATTTACGACTCAGAGAAGGTGATAGTGCCCATGTCCTTTGTCCATGACTGAATTCCTGCTTTGCAAGTGCTTTTCCTTATTGCTTGCAGTAGCTAGTTGCATTCTGTACATATTTGACAAGTTTCCTGCTCCATCCCATGATCCAATAAGATGATCTTGAGATTTTATTATAGTCTTACTGAAGCGCAAAGATGTTTTGAGAAGGTTTATTTTGGTCGCATACATCCTCTTATACTATACACAAGTGTTATTATCTTTTAAAGAAATATAGGAGACAAAGTAACTATAAGAAACTATAATTGCAAAACTAAAACAATAAAGGTCGAAGTTCTTTCAAATCAACCGGAATACTAATGATTACGTCACTTTACACATTAGCAATTGTATTATTTTGTTTCTCAAAATTGTAATTGATAGCGTCATATTATTGTTACAATACATCTTACTTTTTAAACATTACATCTGTCTCCTCGTTGAAAAAAAGTGTAACTGCTCTCTTTTTAGTAAATTAGTGTGTTTCACTAAACCGTACAATGTTTGTCTCTTTCAGTAAAAGTTCTGAAAGTAAGTATGGCGTATCTTCATAAGTTGTTATTATTGTATTGTTATTCTCGTTGTTATTGTAGTTTTAAAGTAAATATACTCTGTGTTTTTTTGGCTGATATTCAATCCAACCGCGTTAAAATAACGAGCCGCAGGGGTCTATTTCAAGGGTTTTATTTGATTTCTTGTAGTTTAACATCGTAGTATTATCGGCATGAATAGTTCATTAGCAGAAATTGAATTATTTAAATATTTTTATACACTGAGTTGTGAAAAAATGTATTGTAAAAGGGCATAATAGTGGCAGTGATTAGTTTACAAGAAAAGATTTCAAACTGTTCAACCACTTCAGGAGAAAAACTACCCCCTGCGTTTCAGATGGTTGGGAAACTCCACCAGTTTTCAATGGCTTAACTTAATTAATCTACATTATTCTAATTACACATAGGCTAAACCCTAAACTAAATACAAACCAAACATAGCTTAAACACCCTACATTTTCCTATTATAATAATACAAACAAACACAACTAAAACACCTGTAAATAGGATGACGGAAAATTTCCTTTCTTAAATAAAGTAGATTAATAAGGTTATGCTTTGAAAATGGGGAGTTTCCCAGCTGCCCGAAAAGTAGGGAATAGTTTTCTCTTGACGTGGTTGAAAAGCTCGTAATATTTTCTTGTAAAGTAAAACTTGTCAAGAATGTGCCGACTTGTATCGAATGTTTGCATAACCAATCGCTCGGGAGGCCTAGTTACGTGAACGAAGCTAACTTGTCCAACACATCTGTTTCAGCTCAGCTGGTTGTGACGTTCCAATAATTGCAGTTGTGCCAATCCACTAACAATAACACGAATATACAACAAAGCCACTTTACAACACTGACTGTAGACACTAGACAGCCTATACTGTTCACTGTGCAGCCGTCTATAGGTCTATTGTTCTAGGGGGATTAAATATGGCGACCGGTTTTGCACCAATATGTACAATTTTGATTTAGTAGAGGTAGTAGAGGAGATTTAGTTCGGTCGGTTTTATTAAAAACGATACAACTAGGAATAATGATTTGGATGTATTAATAACACCAAATTTTCACAAAATAATTGCATATAATATTAAAACTCAATTAATTTTTGTTTGTGAAATACACATTTTGTTTGCACTTTAGTGTTTCAATGTGAGCTTAGTATATAATTTCAATTGAGGAATTTGGTTCTTCTTCTCAGGTGCTGTAGATCACGGATATAAGAACAAGAAATCTAAAGTCTTCCTAGGTTTTAACGAGAAATCCTTCTTGGCGATTATATAATGACATGGAGCTCCATCCTGCTGGAAAATTACATTAAAAATTGACAGATAAGAAGAAGAATAAATGTAGCCATTTCAACGGTGAAAATGTGAATCGGCTAGATGTCTGTCGTGCAAAAAACAGCTTTAAAACTTAAGTTTGCTGATGTAAAATTAAAATTCAATTATATTAACATTTTATTTCTTTCAAATCCTGACCTTTTTGATGACCCTGTAAATAAATAAAATGTTAAATGATGATATAGTTTTGACACTGAAAATGTATCAAATATACACTCTAAATATGAAAGAGTGAAAACCCCACGAGAGTGAAAATCAAATGAGAGTGGCTGGGTTTCAACACCCAAAAGAGCAAACTCTTTCTGAGTGGTCTTCACTCTTTCATTTTTAGAGTGTTAGCAATACAACTTCCCACTTCCGTGGCATTTGCGGGAGACAATGTTGAACTGCTCGTAAACAAACCTACAGTTATGGAATATTACTAGAGATTTTAAGGACACGATTAAAATACTGTGACTTTTATTAGCTGTTGGGTGGAACTAGGTGAAATAGGTGTGCCTGATCTTATTCATAGGGTGTGTAAGGGGCTTAAATTTAAATTTAGAGATACCGAGCACAGCAAAGGTTATTTTCACGAGCGTACGTTCAAGTACATGTTGATTAAATCGAATTGTTCTACTTATCAATAACGAAATTTGTAAGAAAAACAAACAAGCGGATTGCTGTACGAAATACAATTCCCAATAGCCTGATTGTGAAATTTGAAACCTGTAGAAAAAAGAAAACTGAAGTTAAGTTGTTCTTTAATATTATAAGTTGTAAGTTTACATAATAGTCAATAATTATATAAAAATAAGGTGAAAATCCGTCCGTTTTTCCGCCACATTAATTCGGCTGGTTGGGTTTTGAGATTTTTGGTAGAAATGATGGTTACGTTGGCATACATGTTATTTTCTTTAAATCTTCAGTTATTTGGCAATGTCTTCAGCAAAACCATTAAAACAACATGTTTTAAAAGATTATGTCTTCATCATTTAGAAATCAACATGTTATTTTAAGTTTCAATTATAAAAATCAAATTATACAGCACAAAACCCTCTGATATGGGTAAATTATCTCTTTCCGTTAGTGGAAATTCAGTTGGATTCACAGTAGCGCTTGTGGCTATAAGTTGGCTATGTTTTTATAAATGAAATTACAAAGGCAAAAGAGATTAGTATATGCCTAGTAATTCGTTAAGTGGCGTAATAAACAGAAAATGTTAATCTTACAGTCGGAAAACATTACAACCCTTATTAAATTCATTCAGCATGAATTGATTACTAACACAACATAACTTATTGGAGCTTTTGCATTCCAACAAAAGGCTAATTATTAACACTGAAAACTATCTGAATTGAGATTCAATACTTGCGAAATGAGAATTGTAAGAGCTTTGGAAGACAAAAGAGGAAACTGTTCACAATTCCCGAACAAACCGAGGGAAATAGACTTGAGATTAGAGTTGATAATTGTCTGTGAATATTTCACCAGTACGACCGAGTTTCAATGGGCCTGACTCAACGCCAGACTCGCTGCGTAGGCCTATGGAAACACATTTCCGACCTCTCCCTTTACGCTACAGGCTAAATGCTTTTGTATAATGTCATGTGACCTCAACCGATCTCTGGGTTAGAGTTTGAAAAATAATACAGGTGAAAAGTTTTCTCATTTGTACAATAGCTGCATTTATAAAGCTCGAAGTTTGAACATTGTTATGGTGTTTAATTGAGTGGTTCAAATGGACTAAATCAGATGTAGCTCAAATTTCTGCATCAATAATAAAGAATCGAGTGCTTTGATCCTTGATTGGAAGTGTGGATTTATTTATTTATAACCTTGATACTAACTGGTTTAAACATCTTTGTGGATCTTAAAGTAGTATTTGAGCTTAGATTGAATATTTCTATAAAAGTTTGAGTTGAAAACTGAGAGACACGTGGTGGTAAATTATGAACGAGTACTAACGCATCATTTGTGCACAGTAACCCATGAACTGACTTGTAACTTGTAGCAAGTTCAACCTGTGTTTTGACAGAGTTTGTGTGATGTTGCAGGACATGCCAGGCTACTGTGAGAGACTACGTCTGCCCTCTCTAGGCACAGAGTCCACCAGCAGTGGTGCCAGCTGTTCTGGCTCCCAGTCTCACAAGGAGCACCACAGAGTAGTGGTCATGGGCGCTGCTAAAGTTGGCAAGAGCTCCATCATCTCCCAGTTCCTCTACGACAGATTTCTCTCCCGTTACAGGGAGACTGTTGAAGAACTCCATAGAGGTAAGAAATACTGCTAACTTTTATTATTTGATTGGGACTTTCAACGCTGACATGGTATTCAAAGCTGTTACAAACTATTAATACGGAGAATGGGTACGAACAGGAGAGTATTTTATCCAAGATTAACAAGGTTTTCGAAGGATCTTAGGTTTGACGCAGAGTAGTCTCCTGTGAATGAGGGTGCACAATAAGCCAATGGCTGCAAGGCAATGACAAGGATGCACATTAGTGCACAAACCTTGCCCTCTAACAAAAACAACTATTAATAGCTTGACATAAGAAGCTATAAAACCTTAAAATCACAATCATCTTTTGAAAAACCATCGTATTCTCACTGGTTTTCGCATGAAGTTCAAACACGATCTTCAAGCACCACAAGATTTAAACTGATTCTTCTTAATCATTTACCTTTTAACTACCTAAATTTAGCAACATAAGTTAATGTCACAAAGTTTACAATTATTCGATATTTGCAGGGGAATATGAACTACAGGATGGAGCGAGTCTGACTCTAGACATACTGGATACTTCCGGTGCATACCAGTTCCCTGCTATGAGGGCGCTATCTGTCAACACAGCTGATGCTTTCATTCTTGTATACTCAATTGACGACAGCGACACCTGGGAAGAAGTGGCTAAACTTAGAGAACAGGTGAAGTAAATTAGTGTTGTTGAAGTTCATTTGCCTTTCATTTTCATTTGGTAACAGTAATGACATGAACTAAGTCATCATCACAAATCTGGTTTTAGTTTCCACGAATTATTCTCTAGGTTATTTTACATCTAAATGTAGAACATTTAAAAGGTATGTCGAAAGAGAACGAAAATCTAAGTTCAAATCACAAAATACTCCCTTGTTACAAGTTATTTGTGACTGCAGATAGTGGACCAGAGAGGACCGATGGTGCCGATAGTGGTGGTGGGGAACAAGGTTGAGTTGGCTGAGAGGGTGGTACCCCAGGAGATCGCAGAGACCACAGCCGTGTACGACTGGGAGTGCGGCTACGTTGAGTGTTCTGCCAAGGACAACCACAATATTGTCAAGGTCTTCAAGGAGCTGCTGGTCCAAGCCAAGGTTGGTATTCACAATTTAGTTCTTAAGAAATCCAAACATCGTCATCTTCAAGGTCTTCGAGGAAGGAGTTGCTGGTCCAAGCCAAGGTTGATATTCACAATTTAGTCCTTTAGTGAGCCAAACCTCGTCAAGGTCTTTGAGGAGTTGCTATCCCAACCCAATGTTGGTACCACAGTTTAGTTCTTAAGAAAGCCAAACATGGTCATCTTCAAGGTTTTCGAGGAAGTAGTTGCTGGTCCAAGCCAAGGGTGGTATTCACAATTTAGTCCTTTAGTTAGCCAAACCTCGTCAAGATCTTCCAGGAGTTGCTGGTCCAAGCAAAGGTCAGTACTTATCCACAATATAGCCCTTCAGAAAGCCAAACATCGTCAAGGTCTTCAAGGTAGTGCTAATCCAATCCAAGGTTGATTTTCACAATTTATCTCTTTGAGAAGCCTTGGTTTCTCAATGAGTTGTGACACTACAGTATCACACGTGAGTAACACTTCCACCACTTCCAGATCATGATTGTCAAGCCTCAGAAATCTCCGATGACCAATAATTTTGGCCAACGAATATATCTAGTGTCTCAAGACCACTCGTATTACAAGTATCTCGAGAACGGTTTGACCTATTTGAGTGCAAAAGCCCATGTTAAAATTACTTAAAGAATAAGAAACAATATTATTTGTGAGTTTCAAGTACACAGAATGTTTCGATAACTGAAGCGAAATGGGTTCGAAATTAATGCAGAAGGGGTCGTGTCAAGGAAAATGTCAGAAATTTGCAGCGTCTGAAACACCACATAAAAGACGTAATAGCTTCAATGACTCCTGAAATTCTCCAAAAGCTTTTGGCGAGAGCTCAAATACCATTAGAACGTATGCAGTGCGACCAATGGCACACACATTGAACCACGATAACCGTTAAAAAACTATTTCAGCTACATTTTTTCATATGATTAGTCTTTTCCGTAACGTATACTATTGCTCCAAAACTTCGCCTAGACTGTGTGGACACACTATATTATATGTTGTTGTTGTTGCAGATCCACTACAACCTCAGCCCCGCAGTGAAGAGGAGGCGACAGTCACTTCCCAACTATGTTGGCAACTCTGGTTCCAACTCCGCCAAGAACAAATACATGCTCAAACGGAACTCCTGTTCCGTAGCCTAATTCCACCCCACCACACCCCCCACACTTCTTGTTTTGTTTTGTTTTCTGTAAATATAATTACGACTTTTGTGTATTAAATACTGGTTTGGAGTCAATATTAATTTTTGGAGGTATTAAAGTTTTTTCCTATTGTTGTTACGCCTTTGACGCTAGTAAGTTTTGGTGAACTGTACACCAAGAAATGTACGATTTTTTAAGATAACCTATTTTTATTAGACAAAGAGTGTAAATTTCAAAATTATTTCATTATTTCAAAACAAAATTACTAGTTAAATTGTCTAAGATATAAAAGATTTTTTATATTTGTGATTTTTATGTACGTAATTTAATTGCATGTGATATGCCTAACGATTGTTAACTACGATTGTATTTGTACTATTGATTGAGGTTTGTGTACCAAAGTAAATTTGTGTTATTGGTGGTGACATATTTGCAAACCATTATTAAATTATATACGATGATTTGTTTACGACTTTGTGATAATCGAGTGGACATTTTTATGTGGTATTTTCGTATGTCATACATTATTTATAAAATACAAAGATATAATGAATGTTGTTAACTTGATACAGCTGAAAGTTTGGAATAGGTTTTGAATGAAATTATTAGTAGGTCTAAGATTGTATTTAGTTTTGATGTACGTTTTTGAACGAGATATTGCTTAATGGTTTACTGTAATCAATTAATTATGAATTTGAATTTATAAAACTGTAGACAAACTTGTTTTAGGACTAAAGTACATCGTTCTTTAGAAGAACCTAATTTTTCTTTTCAGGAAACATTTTTGTGCTCAATTAAAATTGTTGGAAATGGAAAGTTTTATTTTAAGAGAAGTGTGTAAAACTGTTATTCCTCAATATAAAAACCAATTTGTTTCATATAATAATACAATGTTCATATACAGATATTACTACCAAAATATTTTTAATTCTTGCTAAACGAAAAAGTTAAAAAGGTTGGAATATTTCTAGAGGAAACGACAGTTAAATATTGTATGTAAGTATAGTTACAAACAGGTTTTGAGAGATATTATAACCCAGTATAGCTACTGAGATGTTAGTAAAATAGTGATTGTGATGAAATATTGCCTTTAGATTTGCCAGTGAGGTTTTCAGTAGATAGCGAATGGCTGTCGAGTCGAGAAGGGAGGTGGTTGGCTTGATAAAAACGTTAAGGTATTTTATTAATTTACCTTCGCTACTTACGAATATACTGAACATGATATTTTAAAATGTATTTATCTTCTCTCTTTGTAATATGTGAGTATAATAAAATATATATGAATTTTATATTGTTCTAAAAGGATGTGCCGTATCTTCTATTCCATGATTAACGAGATGATGTCCCCATGTACCACAGTTAATTTACTTTTATATAGTATATCAATATCAAACTATTTCATATTATACTTTCATTTTACCTGGGAAAAAAGACCGTTTGTTTTTTTAAGTTATTTAATTCTTTTGTGTATACTTTTCAAACGCAACGAAAGCTTTAAAAGATGTAAATAATTGTTATGTAAGTATTTCTACAAAACAGCATAATGTATATGTTTTGAGCTGTAAGGATATTAATGTTCCGTTTCCTATATGTAATATTAATTACGAGTATTATATCTTAAGATTGTATTCGGATAATAAATGAGAATCGACACCAATAATAATATTTAAACTATGAGGATGTTTTGAAACTTTAGATGTATCCACAAAATAATACATATTTGATGTTACCTATGATGTTTGGAACAATAAATGATGTTTGTATACTACTTATACAGAGAAGGTTATTTTACCTAACTCTTAGTATATTTTTCTGTAAATTGTTCAACGTTTAAAATATTTTCTAAACATTTTGCGACAAATATTACGTTGGAGAGACTGGAGAACATTTATACTCGTATGTCTACTCCAAGAACACACCCAGACACTAAAATTCAACAATATATGACAACAACGAAGTCTTTGCAGATCACCTATCAGCTTTAAATAATTATTTTATAAATATAAACAATCTTTAATGAAAATACAAGAAAATCTTCTTTTTTCGAAAAAGGAAAACATACAAATTCAACATGATTTTCATTATACAAATGCGACTGTAAGAAAATAATTTTCTCACTTAAAAAAGGTTATGCTTTAGCTGTAGGACAAGACAAAACCACTTTCCTACTTAAATACAGAAACCTATTTAAACGGTCTTCCAGCAATCAACAATAAACAAAAGTGTAGTATGTCTCAACAGAAACAACTGGATGCAGTACTGGTTGATTGGGGTTGAGACAACCAATGCGTCACCCCCAATCAAAAGTGGTATTTCTAAGGAAGGGCCAAACATGCAAGATCAGGTGTCCAGCAAAAGACGTCGTATGGAGCGTAAATCCTCCAATATTAAATTATACCGCCCTATTTGACCCTCAAAAAGGTCAAAGGTAGCGGTGACAAACCTTCACAAAACACAGAGCGTATTGGAGGTAATGTAATTTCAGTCATTGCTCCCTCTTGTGGTTGATCTTAGAGTTAATGTTGTGAATGTCAAAGCGCTGTATGACAGTGGAAGCTCTTCAAGCTACATAGACAAACAGTTTGCAAGAAACCTTGATTGAACCCCAATGGCTTCCAAGTCATTATCATGCAC